>JAPNXP010000017.1:1200000-1581045 GCA_028753945.1 Hexactinellida sp. DTS-2022 | reverse complement strand
AACTTTTTTTTAAAATGCTCAGTATATGTAGGCGCATGTTTTAAAAGCGGGCAGTTTTGGCAATATAATACAAAAAAATTGAATTAGTATACTTTTAATGAAAAATAGTGGGGTTTTTTTGACCAATTTCACAAAAATGACAATAACATAGAGTAGATTAAAGAAAAAGCATATTTCGGTTCGATTTAAAACATTGAGTATTGACTCAGGTATATTTTATAATTGACATGTTTCGCGCTAAAAACTAACATAAAAAATTTTTGTAAATATTTGGCTAGTATGGATTAGGCCTATATTGACATTGTCTAGTTCATAACTAAGGATATATACATAGTAGAACTCTAATATTTTCAGGGATATCTTAGATATATTAGTACTTTCCAAAAACGCAATAAAAACATTAGGTCGTCGGGTGTCAAAATATCAGTACAGAGCACCCTTAAGTACCTAAATTTGTAGTGCTCCATTATCTAAAAACTGCACAATACAAATCATATGATACAATCAACTAATCAAGCGGTTAATTAAGCTAGCCCGACAAACCTTGCATCAACTATCTGTAACGTTGACAAAGGCCTCGAACGGATGTGGATAGATAGCACTCGGCATACAGTAGACTCGCTAATACGGACACCAGGGGACCGCGAATTTGTTCTTATTAACCGGGATCTCTTGATTGCATTTGTATAGGCTAAGGGAGTTAAACTTTAGTCCTTAACCGATATTTGGCCTATCCGTGTTTGTATTAACGAAGGTCTAGTGAAAATCCCAAAGTTAAATACGTTAGTCCCATTACATTACTGAATCGATCCTGATAATAGTTCATTCAAATACTCTTATCAAAAGAGATTCCAGGATCCAATTCATATTTCCCAAAATAGAAATACTTAAAGTACCCAAGGCTTCATTTAATCTCACTGGAGTGTACTAGGCTAATTAAATAGTTTACAAGCAGTTGATGACCTCATATTAATAACAATAGCTTGCTAAATTCCCAATAAGTTATCGAATAATTGCGAGCTCCTAAAAGTCCGATTATTGCATGGTTATAAACTCCAATAAATGCCTGTCTCTGCACAAATACTAAGTAATAATTAGTTAAAACTACGAAACAAACCGTATAACTATAGTCGGCACAGTAATAAGAATAATACAAACATATAAAGCTTGTCTCGTGGAATCAAAAAGAGATAACATGAGATCAACTGCAAGCATAAAATAATTCAGCATGTAAGGAGGAGCTTAAATTAACACTATTTTGCATAAGTCACTATTATCACAGTAGATGGGGGATACAGGAAAGAAATAATTGTAAAGTATGTGAATTTATAAAGATTTTCACAAAAACTTGAAAGATTTAGCTTTATGCTTCGTAATCTCCTTGGGTTTCTCGTCGAATACTTTCACTGCTTTGGCCGCCAGTGGTTGGTTAGGAGGACTCAGGGGCGTATCAAAGGACTTTGACACGATCACAAGGAAAGTGGAACCGTTCGAGTTAGGAAGGACCTGGCACAGTTTCCACCCGTCAGATAGGGACGATAGGAATGCTGACAACTCGTCTGGTTTGAGGCTACAAACTCTGTGTACACTGTTGGCTTGCATGTCGAGGTGTTTATCTTTAATTTTCTGTTTTATCTCTTCTAACAATCCTGGAATATTAAAAAATTTCGCTTCGGCGATGAGAGCGCACTCTGAAAGATCGCCCTGAAGATATATACAACCACTCCGCATATAATTCAGGAAAATAGAAAAGTACTTAGGGTCCCTATCCATTAGGAGTGCACCTGACTCATCAATGTATGGCGCTATTTTATCCTGAGACTCCTGTAACAGATCATTTAGAAAACAACTTGGATACTTTTTCAGTGTTCTCTGGCTGGTACAGAATACGGTGCCCCCTACATTCAGTTTAAACCATTCTTTCGGAGGCGTGAAATGGTTCTCAATTGCATTGGGTGGTTCTATCTGTTCGGTGTGATTGTGTGCGTTCACCTTATTATAAGTCGGGGAATCTACCTCATTGATCATAGGAGCATATGTGTTGTTGGTAGTAGGGAGATCTGTGTTATTGGTAGCCATTTCAACTGTTCACAATACTAATTAGTCGTAATTACACTGCAATATGTACCTTGAAAGTAGTTTTTATGCCGAATGCAAATTTCTTATGAAGTGAAGGGATAATGTTTTATGCCTATTGGAGAGAATAAATAGGCCAGTGGGCTATAGCAATTATTATATTTATTCAAATGCTAATTGTATTATCCATTAAAATAGTGAGCGTATATCGTAATAGTGATTCCCAACCATAATTTTCAACCATAGTATATAACGTGATAAAGTGGAGACAATAGAAATTGGAAATCTCAAATAGGAATTAAGAATTGTCCTGTCCATGTTCTGGCCAACACAATTATGGTTTGATTAATGAATTAATACGAAATACCAAAGCTATATTAACGAGGTTATTCTAGTAGCTAATGATTCCAATATAGGAATGTTTCAGCAGTTTATTCCAATACAGTAAATAAGTTTACTTCCCATGAATAATGGAATCAGTAAAACAAACAAGCCGTGGACAAATAAACTGTAATGCAAACACTTATAATATTAATTTATACAACAACATTACTAAAATACAAATCTGAGAAACCGATTTATCAATTAAAAAGTCCAACATTATAACTTGCAATCTCTCTTAGAAATAGAAATAAAATCAAGGGGAAAGTTCGCTAAATTTAAACTATCCCGTAGGAAATTAACAATGTATTCACATTGCTAATTGCGATAAAAAACTGATTGAACCAATAAGCGCATTCGCCCTTCTCAATACTGTCGGAGTATTGCTCGAGGAAAGTAGAGTTTGCGAACAAATACTTTGGGTTTGAATTGACTGTAACGAAAATAAGAACTGGCAGAATTTCATCTGCCCCTAGCGCCCCCATTGGATCAGTGTAGTGCAACAGATTTGTGATCAGCTTACAGCAGTTGGTGATCACGCAAAGCTTATCTCTAGGTGCCTTGTACATATTGATTGTATGCAGCACTTGTAGGGCTCCAGGCCAAGGGGCACTGAAATGGTACTTGGGATCAATGCCGAGAAATGCGTCATCTACCTTAAGTTTCCTACTCAGCATTTCCAATCGGATTCTGAACAGTTCATTGTCATCCTGGTCCTTGACTTCATTCGGGAAGAAGAGACCGTAGAAAATATGATTGAAGACATTCCTTTCGATTGAGCATAGCAACGCCTCGTGGTGCACCCAGTTATGCCACACGGGGTCTAATCCCATCTGTTCCAGTGTTACGTAGATCTGTTTCCGTATGGTGAGAGGTTTGTTGTCCGAGAGAGAGAGATTGAGATCGAGCTGGGATAGCGCGTTGGTCTGTAGCAGATAGGACCTCACTTCTGTGTCCATGAACAGCTTCTCCAGCTCCTCGACCTGTTTGAGAACCGACTTATCGTAGGCCTGTATCTGCTCTTGCTGTGCAGTCAGCTGTAGGGAGGTCTGTGTCAGGTACTGGACGTACTCCTTGCGAGCATAATACTCCTTTATGAGACCGTCAATGACCGCTTCCACCTGTTGCTCCGGCATAATATCCACTATGTGCAGCATGTCCGAGGTGAGCGCGATCTGCGGAGTCTCGTTGCGAGAGATGGCGACGTTAAACTCGTGGTTGAGCAGCGCGATGAGACTCCGCTTGTTGGCTATCTCCTGGGACATGGATATCTGTCGGGGCGAGGCCGCCAGCGACCCGAGAGCCAGCTGAGTCGCCTGTCTCTGAATCTCCACGGGCAGGAAGTCAGGCTCCGGGATGTTCAGGTCCGGGTAGGAAGAGGTGGACAGGACCAGACGCAGTCGCTTTATCACGGAGCTAATGTCTGTCTCGAAGGAGCTGATACTGGTGTCCACTGGTAGCAGTGTGAAGTACTTTGAGGTGGGGATGTTCTTATGTTGGGACTGCATTGTCATGTATGTGAATGTAGAGGCTCTTAGCTTAGACCACTGGGAGTCCTTAGCCGGGATAGTCAGCTCTTTGCTGTTTGAGAAATCAGACTGAGACCCGGATTTGGAGAGGGAGAGGGACTCCAAGCGTTTGCTGTGTTTCTGGGCGTGACCGAAAGTGCTGACCGATTTAATTATATTCCTGGCATTCTTCCGGAACTTATTTCCCTTCCGCAGCATCACTTCCGCGGACACGCCCTTGTCCCCGCGCGAGTGCTTGGAGACGGGGAGGGAGTCGCACACGGCCACTGGCTTCTTCGGGGAGGGAACTAGCGTGCTGGACTTGCTAGGGGAGGGCGGCTTCCTTAGGAACGCTGCGTTCTCGTATATGTCGATGCGCAGTTCCTGTTTGTCCCAGCAGTCCCTGTCTCCGAGGGAGGCGGACCGCTGCAGGCGGACCATGGACACCTTAGCGGGCGCCTCGGCCGAGCAGCCGGAGTGCTCCAGACTGTCCGAGTCGGACTGCGGGGACATCCGGTCGAGAGAGACGGAGGCCTTGGAGGAGGGGTAGGGGGGCAGGGGGGGCGGGACCATGAGGGTCCGGGGGGTGAGCTGGGAGTTCGCTTTGTAGCTGGAGGAGTTAGAATTCGCGAGAGAGCCGATCCCGCTGGTGTCTCCCTCGTAGCTCTTGTCCTCCTCGTCTCCGCTGGAGGAGCTCGTCTCGGAGGTGTCTTCAACTGAGGAGAGGTGACACACGCTGTCGACCTGTCTCCGAAGGGTGTCGTAGCCCGAGACGGAGTTCTCTCTCGTCCTGGCGCTACGGGTGAACAGGAAGTTCCCATCTAAGCAGTAGGATTCCTTCAAGGCACTCTCTATGGCGGTGTTCTCTTTCGCGATTTCGCGTAGAGAGGAAACCTGTTTCTTGCCGTGCACTATCTCCTCCTCTGTTTTTATCTCGAAGCATTCCTGTTCATCGTTTTCCCTGTCTTTGAACGGGAATAGCATTAACTTAGGCAGCACTGTGACAGACACCGGTTTATTGTCTTCTGAGGAGTGCTTCTTCCTTCTAGATTGCTGGATGAGTTCGCTCCTTATCGGTGAGGGAATTAATGGTTTAGAATCTTTTAAACGGCGTAGGATAGGACTACAATCCTTTGTAGGCTTGTTGTTGTCAAGTTTCGCAATTGACTCCTGTAGAAATATTAGATCCCCTTCAGAAATAAGGAAATTAGTTCTCTCAGCTTCTATTTTCTTGTAGAAGAAGCAAACAGAGTTCTTGAACATTTCGAGGCTCATCCTTCCCTCAACAAACTCGCTCTGACATACCTGTCCCAGCACGAGCGAGTCTATATAGCTAGCATATATGTCCACGTTGGTGTGGCGGAACACCAGTTTCAGGTCTGCGCTCAGTCGCCTCCAGTTCATGCGTGGGAGGTTATGCAGCACAGTCGCCATGCAGTTCAGGTTGGAGCGAATGCGGTCCGTTAGCAGGGAATCCTCAATCAGTCCGAACGAAGCCGGGTCCGCTATCACGGGGACTATGAAGGATCCGAAAATGAGACTAGCCAAACAGCTCTGGATAGCTTCAACTGGCAGCGTCCATTTCTTAGATATTTCGCGTTTCACAAGGTTTGCCAATAACCGCACTGTGCACGGAGTTAGCCCCAGCTGTTGGTTGAGGGACCTGATTAGGTTAGTGACGAGAGTGCCTATAAACTCAGCTGACTCTCTAATCTTGAGTTTGATCTCTTCGCTGTTTCCCAGAATGGCATACTCCCCCTCCCCGGGGTACCCCTGACACGCGTGCATCTCAGCTTTGCTCTCCTCGAACTCAAGGAACAGCTCTTCGTCCATCAGGAAATGAATCTGCTTCTGAAATACGGTTAGGAAGTATCCCTTCACTTCGATTGAGTTCTCCAGGTATATGGTGAATAGACTCTTGAACCCTGAACCTTTCTGGAATAGATCGTAATAGGACTTACAATGCTCGAACTCCAGACGCAACAGCTCCATCATAACCTTAAGGAACAGGAACTCGTCCTCAACTGTCAACAGGCTACCAAACACTGACGAGTACACAATTCTCGCTAGGCTCTCCTGTTTCTCTGTTCGCTCCTGCTGTGAGATTAGAAGCGCGACTATTTTAGGTTCCTGTCTCATGGTGGAGAGGATTATATTGGGAGTGTCGTGGTAGGTTATTTCTGTGGAGAGCTTAATGTCTGTGTTGAGAAGGGTGGATTTGTACTGAACGATTCTAACGAAGTCTATCGGCTGAATTACCCTAGACTTAACCTTGTCGTGGTTCTCTTTGAGGTAAGCCAAGAACCAGGCTGTCAAGTACAGATTCGATAGTTTCGTTTCCACATTCTTAGCCAGTAACCCTAGCAACTGCTTCTGGTTAGCTATGTACGTGTGTTCGCTCTGGAGTCGGGTTCGCAGATCCGAAATGAATTTAGCCATCGATTCAAACCTATTCAACTACTAAACAGTTAATCTACATTAAATATAGTATAAGTATATAGAATACTGATTTACAATTAAATGTATTCTTTACTTAACGGACTTCGCCACAGGTTTCAAAAGTTGCGATATATAAATAATAAAATAACTTTCTGCCTGATAAATATAACTATTTGAGAACTAAATGACAGACTATATAATCCGTTGATGTATAAGGCATGATGTATTAATAAGCTTGCAGTACCAAATAGTTAGTGAATGTGCAGGCGACTAATATGTTCCCTTTCGAGTTACAAACTATTCCACTCGGGTTACACACGCTCTTCGTAGGCTGAAACAAACCGAATAACCAAAACGTTCCAACAGACCCAACATTAGCTCCCTCTTCCGACAGAATAATAATCTCATCATGGAAGGTACCTATAGTTGTAACGATAATATTACTGTGGTCATCGAAACAGAAATAAGCAGGGGCCTTGAGAATATCTCCAGACACAATGTTACGGACATGTCTGCCCTCTCTCGAGTATTCCTGCAGAGGAAACTCGTCGCTCCGAAAGAGACCGAATTCTGACAGCCAGCTATTGCAGTGGCAGAATAGAACATAGAAACTGTTTCCGAGAACTTTAAAATCACTCAAGCATCGATCTTTATCCACACTTTCTACCTGTAAGCTGACAAGCCCGTTGTAAGCTAAATCTCCCTCACTGTACATCGCTATACCGTTATTGTCTGGCAAACACGCATACACATTACCTCTCCAGCTGTCCAGCACAAGTAAAGTTATTCTCCTTACGCGTATTCTTAACAACCCATTCATCAGTGGATATCTTAGCCAGCACGCCAGATGACGTCACAAACAGGTGATCAGAAGCAAACACGACGCCTATAGGCGGACCGATGCCCGGCTTAACACAGTGTACGTAGTTCCCCTCTTCTGTGAACACATGAATACGCTCCTGGGACTTATCGGCAATCGCTACCATTCCGGAAGTGCGATTAATCGCGAGTTGTCTGGTCGGAATCAGCCCAGACTTCATAATGAAGGAAGTCTCATTCGGTATATTACTCACCCACACGGGATCACTGCGGCCCTTGTACATAGCAGATGCTTCTGCTAAGCTAATAGAGTTTCTCTTGTTTGAGCTGGGCTCAGCTAACTCGTGCTCAATCTGTCCAAACTGCTGTATAGCTTTCTGCAGTGACTCAACGCTTACACTAACAAGTACCATGGATATCTTCTCACACTGGTCTCCTAGCTCGCTAATTAGCTTCAGCATAGGCCGCTGCGTCTCGTGGAGAGTGCTGAGCATGTAGTTATCCCGCAGACTAACCGACAGCCCGTTTATAGTCCTCTGCAGCTTGTCTAGCTGCTGCTGTCGCTCTCTAATCGCACTCACGATTCTCTGTCCGATCGTTTCCAGCGAGGCCAGCAGCTCGCCCTCCCTGGCCGCTAGACTCCCGTGCAGACCCCGGAATACCTGTTTAAGTTTCTCCCGCTCCGCAGCCAGCCTACTGGAGAAGTTAGCCTCGAAGTCTACCGTGTAGCGGTCTGATTCGGGCTCCGCGTCATAGAAATCTTCGTCTGGGTTAACATTCCTGCAAGCCATTCAGGTAATAGCTATACAATCTGCTCTGATATAAAGGTAACTGAGGGTATATTTACTGCAAATATTCAAAACCACGACTTACTGTATATCTAGCTTTGGTAGTATAATTCAATAGAAGATCAATATTTGTTAATACATTATACACAATTACAGATTGATTAATTACAACTCTCTACTGGATAGACTCGTTATTCGCGGACTCTCTCTTACAGCAGATCCTCGCCGTATCCCTCAGGTTCCCCCCAGCCGTTAGAAAGGCTAGTACAGCCAGCACGAGTAGCAGCAGATAGCTCGCTATGAGGGAGGGCCATATCGTTATTGTGGTGTTCAGCAGAGTCAGTGCGGACACTAGCATGTGTGTGGCCGGAGCAATGAACAGCAGCAGCCATTTCCTCCGGTGGCAGGCGTCGAATAGTATAACGCTCCAGGGGATGTGTAGCAGCGTGAATGCACAGGTGAGGAGAGCAGAGCTGAGCACGAATTGCGGATAGGACCAGCTGCCCCTCAGCCCCACCACGCCGGGGCCCAGAGAGCTCTTCAGGACATTGAGGAACATAAACAGACCGCTGGCCAGTCCGAACCCAGCTCCGGCCGAATAGGCCAGCTGGTGTCTGTACCTGGGGTCGGGGTTGGGGAACTTCCTAGCGAGCTGTCTGGCGATTAGGAATGTCAGGACGCGCGCGGCCTCCTGGAGGACTACGGAGAAGGGCAGAGTGAATGCGGGAGTCTCTCTGAGGGGCGGAACAGCTGTCCACACGAGGGAGGAGCCCAGGAGCGACAGGAGCCATACGAAGGCGCACACCAGCATCAGGAGGGCCTGCTCCGCGTAGCGGTACGTGGTGACGAGTATCAGCGCAGTGGCGGGCCCGTACGCTATCAGTGCGTAGGAGACACACGCAAATAGCGTCATTGCACTAACTAGTATAGTAGTGTAATAGTATATAGTAGTATGTAGTTCAAACTGAACCAGTGTAAGTAAGGATAGACTAGCTATTGGGAGTAAATCTCCTAACTAAATGTAAAGTTTTATATTGTAAAACTAGAGTTATAATTGTTGGAGAGGTTACAGGTAATGCGTGTTGAAATGGAGGGATGGAGTTAGTGTTAGCCTTCTCCATTTCAAAATGCTATTAATTAAACTAAATCAGCAGAAAAATGGACTAGTTATGTATAAAATAAGTTTGGTCAATATTACAGACCTGACGCATAAACGAATAAAACAAACGAGTGTGTAACAACAAATATAATATTGTAGCAACAGAAATTATAAAAGTGGTTTGCATTTACTTTATTGCTAATTTGGTAATGCCTGCAATTTTGCAGACAAAAGTAAGTCTCGATAATCGAGTTGTTATGCAATGTGCTCTATAATGGCCCCGACACTAGTTAAGTTATTCCACATAATTATAGTAGTAAATATAAATATATCGACGTAATGGTTGCAGATGTCCCAAGTTAATGACTGCTAAAAATATGCGTGAAATTGTCGCATTGATTATTGAATTGATCATTCAAAGGACCAATGCTATAATATGAGCACTGAGCAGGTTCTCCTGTATTGATTGCAATATTTTAAAGAATAAGTGTATTACTGGATATATGATGGACCAGGATCCTTTTGAAGACTACATGGCCCCTCAAGAGGGAAAATTCGCGTCGGAAGAACCATTTGGATTCCCCGCTCCCCCTCGCGACGAGTATAAAAGGGAGCTCGACCTACCAACGAGCTCTCACACGTTTGACAGCTACAATATGTTCTCTGATTCGATGGATCAAATGACGGACTATGGATTAGGGTTTCCTTTCGACAACGAAGTGGATGAGTTTTCACAGTTAGACCCTTCTAGCTTTCTACTGAGCGACTCTTCCATGCTAGACAGCGACTCTAGCAAGCCAAACAAGTCTTCGCGTCGCTGTAACGTGCCGAACTTGTTCCGATCTCTCTCTGACAACGAAGGAGAGATAAACATAAACACCTCCAGCTACATCACTCCGGACGAAATAGACAAGTTCGAGAAAGCGTTTCCTATGCCAGGCGTGAAGGCAGAGCTGAAGCAGCTCCTGAGAGTCGAGGACTTGTTCGGAGCGGTTTCAGAGGACAGCGACGTCGAGGAGGGGGAAATAGTGGAGGAGGCTTCTTCTAGCAAATGCCCCGGCCCGCAAATAGCTAAGCAGCTGGTCGCTAAATGCGCGCAGGGCCCCAAGGAGCCAATGCCGCTACCAAAGGGGTGGGTTGAGGTCTGGCACAAGAGCGGGATGCCCGTATACATGCACACCGAAACTCGAGTTGTGACCCTGTCTAGACCCTACTTCTTGCCTTTCATAAGGAGCATTCGTACTCACTTCATCCCAGTGGACTCAGTGCCTTGCATGAAAGAGTGGATCCTAGGGGGAAAGGGCGGCGCAGCTGTTTTAGAGGAGAAGTGTGGATTGAAGAACGCCTGTGAGTACCAGACGCTGTCTCACGACAAGGTGCAGGTGTACCTGAGAGAGCTGTGGGAGTTCGAAGAGAAGGAGGTAGAGAGCTACAAGAGAGACGAGCACATGGGGAAGCGAGCTGATAATCCTAATATGGTAGAGATTGAGATACCGAAAGAGTTCAAGGAAACACACAAGAATAAAGATGTTTGGCGTGTAAATATGACGAATAAAACACCGGTGGCATTGATTGACGAGTATGCAAGGTTTTTTCTGAAAACAAGAGCTGAATACAGTTTCAGAGAAGTGACTGACTTCCAAAACCCATTCATTTGTACTGTCAACCTCAAAGGGAGTAATTACGCATCTGAGAATGGGACATCTAAGAAAATAGCGAAACAGAAAGCTTGTGAGGTCACATTGAAACTCGTGTGTCCTCAAATCTACCAGAAGTTCCAGGAATTCCAGAATAAAAAGACGAGCGATTTCAGTAAGCATTGGAAGGACTTGTACGAATTGAGTATTGACGATGAGTCAGCAATGGAGAAGCTGATTCTCGCAGGATTACCTCGGCCCTTCCAAATACTTAAGCTGTGCATCCAGAGGAAAAGCGTTATCGCTAAAAAACCGGAATTCGTAGTGGAGGAGAAAGAGAATCAGACTTTCTATATAAGCTTGGAAATCGGGAAATTCAAAGCGTCAGTGGACTGTACGAACAAGCGAGATGGCAAGAACATTGTTTCGCAAAAAATTCTAAAGCAAATGTACCCGAGTCTCAGTCTCGGCGCCCTAATAGATCTGCACACAAACATAGTTCTGTTGAAGGACAAGACGGACATGCCCACACACGCCCAGTACAGAGAGATGACAATGGGAATGCAGGAACAACCGAAAACGAAGATTCTAGAAATTCTAAGAACTGAAATGCTAAAACTCAGCGATCGACTCCAGCAAGGCAAACCTATCTCTGAGAAATACGCAAAGCTAGAAGAAGCGGCAAAGGCAGGGACCCTCTGGTAACTATGGTAACCAGAGGGACAGAGTTTGAAGAGCGAACTTGTTTTATTTTATTTTATTTTTGAGTTCAGGTTATGTAGATAATATTGTAGGAAATTACTAGCTAGTAGCTACATTACTCAATAAAAACAATATTTAGACAGACATTCAGGGCAAGGAATTATCCAGGAGCGCGAGACGCTCCTTTTAGGGGGAAAATTAATTAGGAGCGCGAAAAATTGGAATCTTTTCCTATACAGTAACATTAATTTGTGATTTAGGCGATGGAAATTGGATCAGACCAGGATTAGGAGCGTATTTACAAATTGCTGTATAATACACAGATTCAGAGTGAAACAACCAAGTATTCTAGTGTCCCATAGCACTTGAAGGTTACGTTAATGGCATAATTAATATCCTATTATCAATAACTAACAGACTAATCCACTAAACTAATTATCCTAATTCCTACTGGACTGGAGGCTAGAACTGTATCATCTGTCCCTTCCTCTTCTTGTCGCCTCCCAGCTCAAAGTGCTTGCATCTCTTCAGAGATTTCTGCTTCATCTTGTGGCTCTCCTGGCACTGCATCTTGAGCACTATCTTCCTGGTGGTCTTGGCTTTCTTCTTGAGGATGGGTTTGGTCTGTCCCCCGTACCCCTTCTGCTTGCGGTCGTAGCGGCGCCGGCCCTGAGACAGGGACCGCTCCTTACCCTTCTTGTACTGACTCACCTTGTGCACCGTGTGTCTCTTCAGAGTCGGGCAGTAGGTGCGGATAAACTTAGGCACGTTAACCATTCTGCTGTCAGTAGCTAGTTAGCTGAGCTTAGTAAAGACTGGGTTCAATTAAATAGTTTGCAATTAATAATTACGAGAGAATCGCTATTACAGTAAACTCTAAAACGAACAAGGATTAGACGAAATATCAGTTAATTAATTAAGGAGTACAAAGCTGCAAAGTTTAATTCTCCTATCTAATACAAATGCTTGCAAGAACTCCGGTTAATACGAATAAATTTAGACAGTCCTTTGGTAATCGTATAACGAGAGTCTACTGTAGTTATAAACTAAGTGAAAATAGAATCAGAACAGTAGTCAGAGATTGAAATACAATTTGCCTAACAACCAATACCTAGCATCACCTCATATAGTTACTATCTTTCTTGGTTTTGTCTTTGTAAACAAAGTTCCTCCTGGCCTTCCTCCCGCTGCCCTGGTACCCGGCCTGACTCAGCCGCTTCCTCGGTCTGTCGCTCTTGCTGCTGTACACCTTCAGGTTAACTGTGGGGGGAACTGTGAACCCGAATGCCTTCGCTACTGTCTGCAGGTTGATTCTCCCTACGTTGAACACTGATTTGAGTGAGTGTGACGCGTACGCCTGTAGGTAGGACCTGTACGCGTCCTTAGCAGACCTGTGCAGGAAGTAGTTCTTACTGATCAGCTTCTCCAGCTGAGATTGGATGTTATAGATCTTGCTTTTGTCGAATTCGTACTCGCTGAGTGGGACCTTAGCCTGTCTCAGGTACCTCAGAAACACGACTTCCTCTGGCAACAGGAACAGGAGGGCGTTCCCCCTCGCCCCCTCGCCCCGGGCCGTCCTGCCCACGCGGTGTATGTACTCCTTAGGGTCGTCAGGAGGGTCGAACTGCACAATCCAGTCCACCTGCGGAATGTCCAGTCCCCTAGCAGCGACATCGGTGCATAGGAGCGTGGCGGTCTCCGCTTGGCAGAACTCGTAGAAGGTTGTAGTCCGCTTCTGCTGCTTCTGCTTACCATGGATGTCCATAACTTTAATCTCGATGTAGTTCAGGAGCTCAGAGTGGAATTTAACGGCGTTGCAGGAGGAGAAGAACACCATTACTTTCTTTCCGGCGTTTCGCTTCAGGAATGTGAACAGGAGCAGAAACCGGACCTCGGAGGGTACCACGATGTACCCCTGCTGCAGCCCCTCCACCGTAGAGCTGACCGCGTTGTCGTCAACACCAACGTACACGGGACTTGTCTTGAGAGATAGCGTGACCAGGTCCCGCACGTTCTTGGTTTGCGTGGCGGAGAAGAGCATGGTCTGTCGGTTCTCAGACGGGAGGATCCTGATTATCTGCTTCATCTCCTCCTCGAACCCGATCTCCATGATGCGGTCTGCCTCGTCGATAATCAGACACTTGAGGTTGTGGAACAGGAACCCATTCGTGCTGTGCAGGTGATCAAGCAGTCGGCCCGGAGTGGCGATCAGGAGGTTCACACCTTTGCAGAGCTTGTCTACCTCTGTACGTCGGTTCGCCCCGCCCATTACGAGGCCGTAGGTCTGGCTGTGGTGCTTCATGAGCTCTGACGTCACGCCGAACGTCTGCAGAGAGAGCTCCCGCGTGGGAGATATGACGATAGCGCCGGTGCCGCGACGCGGGTTGAACTTGAGTTTGTAGAGCAGTTCTATCACTGGGATTAGAAATGCTAGCGTTTTACCAGATCCGGTCTTAGCGGCGCCCATTAGATCAGAACCGGAGAGGAGGGGGCGTATCGCCTTGTGCTGTATCTCAGTCATGCGAGAGAATCCCATATCCTGGATACCTTTCAGTGTCTTTTCGCTAACACTGTCTTCCAGGGAGGAGAAGAGGTAACTCGAGTCTGAGTGTGATGTTGTTACGTCATCTGAGTTTATACTTTCTGTGTTTGTTAGAGGTTCTGTTATATTTATTTCTATTCCATTGTTAGTCACAGGAGAAGCAACTGTAGTATCAGCTGTTTCTATCTCTGGGTCTTGTGGATCTGAAATTTGTCCTTGTTGTTGTTGTTTAGATAAAGATCGTAATAATTTGATTCTTTTATTTAGATCAGATTTACGCATGCCTTTTGCGAGGTTTAGTGACCTTGTTTTTTTGCCCTTGCTGTCCTTCCTATTACTTTTGGGCATTTTTGTAGGAAAATCAAACTAAATCAAGACAATTATTTGAATTATTCAAAGTCCTGTCATAAGTATCACGCGCGGAAACCTTGACATATCAGGGGCGTAGGAACATGGGGCAAGGGAGCTTCAGTCCCACTTGAATGGCCCCAGGTTAGGAAGAAATATTTATATGCACCATATACTTTTCCATTATAATACGATTATACAATTGAAAAGTAGTGATTCCTTATAAATAAATGATCGTTTCAAGTGCATAAAAGTGTATGCAGCCCCAAAATGCGATTCTGTCATCTCAAAACTTGAATATAAAAACATTTCCAAGTTACTTTGTCATCAATCAATTTGTTAGATGATCGCATATGTACTAAAGTTGATGAGGTGAGTTGGGTATACTACATTCAACCCCTATGTAAGCGCGTTTTAGGGACCCAGCGTTTTAGGGGCCCAGTCCCTAAAGCCCTAGCGTTTTGGGTCCCCCATCCCCATATCGCTAGTGTTTTAAAGCCCAGGGGGCCCCAAAATGCTAGCGATTTAGGGATGGGGCATAAAACGCTGGGGGTCACCATAACGCGCTTACACCGGTATTCGACTTAAAATTAATTAACTACGGGAATATATAATGTATTCAATATATTTTATTCGTTGTATTACAGTGAACTCCCGTTATAACTTATAACTGATATAACGAAATACCCGCTTATCATAAAATGGAGATTTCCCCCTAGAGCACTAATTGCATTAATTAATTAGTATCCGCTTATAACGAATATCCAGATATAAAGAAGGGATTTACATGTCCCAAGCACTTCGTTATAACGAGAGTTCACTATACTTCATACCACTTGAAAATAACTTTCTAATTTATTCATTCAGGACTAGAACTAGATACTATATAGTCTACTATAATATTACATTACTAGATTCAAATACATTGTGTTCAATTAATTTATTCCATTTATGAGGACACTCTCTTTCGAGCATTGGGGTATGAAGTAACGTAGCAAACAATTCAGTGCTCGACAAAATGAAATTTTGATGGTGGCTGATTAACCACCACATCACTTTTTCTGGTGGTTAAAGAATAAACAACGGCGGTTTAACAAACCAATGATGGCTTAACAAACAATGATGCCGTAAAACAACACTAATATAAATAACAAATAATGCAACGAAAATATAATCTACACAAAATAAAATAATCCACAATTTATGGTGGATTAGCTAAGCCACCAAAGGCAAAATTTGGTGACTTAAATAAGATTTTTGGTGGCTAAAGCCACCAAACCACCTAATTTGTCGAGCACTGAAACAATTGCTAACGTTACTGCTTATAACGAAGACAATCTTTTCACTCTCCAATGCGATTGTCATGTAAATAATATTTTCTCGTTTTCTCACCGAATCAATGGTTCTAGTTTACAATTATTGCTTGATTCTCTGAGAATTTCAACATTTGTTTTGACAACAGACATGTATTTATGAATAATTATACAAAAATTTTTCGCACATATGTTGCAGTTTATGGAAAGTCCTGGTGTGCACGCGGGTACACCAGTGTGCACGGGGATACACCAGGCACGTCCATAAACTGTAACACATATACCACTTGAATTTCTTTATAATTTATTTCTTCAAGTTATTTTCATCTTTACAAAAAGATAAGTTGTTATTGATTAATTATTTTATGATAATAATAATGATCTTTTCGCTCGCAAATGATAAATGATTTAGATGATTTATCGCAAATGATTTATACCAAAATAACAAATATGTGTTATTTGATAACATAATTTCATATTTATATATAAGTACGGTATACAAATATATTTCCGGGAGTTTAGTTAGGATGATTAGGATTCTTATTCGGTACAATTATATATTGGGTATTCGGGCTACTTTACACACAAACCCGCTTCTCCATAAGAAATACTCGCACGACAATGCTCCTCAAACCGTTCTACAGCTGTTGAAACAGCTGGGAGAGCTCCGGTATAGGAACATTGTATGTCTGGTGGGGGCTGGTCTCAGCACTGCTTCTGGCATCCCGGACTTCAGAACCCCGGGTACTGGCCTATACGATAATCTGCAGAAATACAATCTGCCTTATCCGGAAGCTATTTTCGATTTGAATTATTTTAATCAAAACCCAACGCCTTTCTATCAGTTCTGCAAGGATATTTACCCCGGCAAATATGCGCCTTGTCTAGCCCACCACTTTCTCAAGCTTCTTCAGGACAGGCATATTCTCCTCCGAGTGTACACTCAGAATATCGACGGACTAGAGCTGTTAGCGGGTCTGAGTCCGGATAAGCTTGTAGCAGCGCACGGGGGGTTTAGCTCAGCGTCATGTGCCTTGTGTGGCAAACCATACGATATTGAGGCGGTGAAATCAAAGATATTGAATGACCAGTTACCGATTGTTTGTGAAGAGAATTCGTGTTCTGGGAATGTGAAACCAGATGTTGTTATGTTCAGGGAAAACCTCCCCTCTCGGTTCTTCTCACTCCAATCCAGTGATTTTAAGGAATGCGACTTGCTATTAGTCGCAGGAACTTCTTTAGAGGTGCAGCCTTTCGGCAACCTGGTGCATTCTCCCTCTCAACAGGTGCCCCGCGTGTTGATTAACAGAACCGTGGTACCTCCCTTCTCCTACGTAAGCAGAGACAGACCCTCTGACCACATCCTGGAGGGAGATATTGTTATTGTTGTTAGGAGACTAATGCTGGCAGCTGGATGGAGACAGGAGCTGATCGAACTCAGCAATGACCAATCGTTAAAGTTGTGAAGTCCTTTTTTTAATTAATAATTCGCGATACACTTTGCTAGTTTGCAAATTGCATTAAATTCGAATGAGACCAAAATTTTACAAAGATGTGCCTTAGTTTTGACAGACATAGTTAGCCTGAATTCTGTACTTTATACTGCTATCCCTATCATATACCGATTAATTAATTGCACCGAAACCAAAAAACATGTTACGTCGAACTCCATCTCTGCCTGCTTGCATTCGTTAATTTAGACAATATCAACTTGCCATATATTCATATACATATACACACATATAATACGATATACATACTGTGTACATATTAGTTGTTCCACAGTAGAATGCAATCTAAATCCTCAGACTTAGTATCCCCTCGCACAGAGCGCTGCAGGAACAGACAGATCAAGAAGGATCTCGCTAATGACGTCACTACCAACGCAGAAGCGCAGCTGACTCCCAAGTTAACCGCACGCGCTAAGAGGCGGGACGCTCCGCTAAGCCCAGTGGCTCCCTCGCAACAGAGGAATGTTAAAAAGAGGAGAGAGGACAAGAAAATTCCTGCCTCCCTCCCCCAGGATCAAACAGAGGTGCATTCAGGTGTAAAGCCAGGCCCCACAGCGGAATTAGTCAGCGTGGAAGATAAGACTCCACAGATTGAAGAGTGGGTGCGACAGTTCGAGCAGTTCTCTAACTCCAAACAGTCTATTGCACTCAGTATGCTAGTACCCAGGTACTATTCGTAATACAATAGACTCTATATACGAACACCAGGGACCGTCGAAATGTGTTCATATTATCTTCAGGGAATCCTTATTAACTAGAGTCAATTACATACATTTGCATAGGCTAGGGGAATTCGTAGCAAGTCGCATTTTGTACGAATTTTGCTAGCTAATAGACGAACTTGCTATTAGAGGAACATAATTAACATTAAATGCTCACTTGGGACTAATTTGCTAAAATAGCAATATGTTATTAGAGCAGGTGTTATAAGGCGAGCACCCCGTAATGTATTCCTTGTAACTACGCTGTCCCCAGGTGTCAGCCGGTGCGCATCCTGGAGCTGGTGGAGCTGATAAGCCCGGAGCTCTCTCGGGACTTCATACGGAACCTCCCCAGAGAGCTGGCCCTGCACATCCTCTCCTACCTGGCCCCGGAGGACCTCTTGGTGGCCTCCCTCACCTCAAAGCAGTGGTACCCCATGTGCAGCGACCTGCTGCTCTGGCGCAACAAGTGCTCCCAGCTGTCTCTGTACAAGTCCATCACGCACTCAAACGCGTTCAAGAAGATAGCCTCTGTCAGTAAGCAATGGTGAGCAACCTTACCTTATAGTCACTCTCGTTATAACGAAGTGATTGGGACCTGTAATTCCTTCGTTATATCTGCATATTCGGTATAAGCGGATAATAATTAATGCATTTAGTGCTCTGGGGGAATCTCCATTCCGTTATAAGCGGGTATTTCGTTATATCCGACTTCGTTATAACGGGAGTTTACTGTACTTGTGCATTTATTATTATTATTGCATTGTTTGTACAGTTATGCGCTGTTTGGACCTGCTAACAAGTACAAACAGCTGTTCCTCGCTAAGAAGTCTATCCAGAACAACTGGATGCACTCTGACAAGCCGCCTAAGATCCTAAAGGGACACGACGACAGTGTTATAACCTGTCTGCAGGTGAAAGGGGATCTCATCGTGAGCGGGTCGGACGACAACACTCTCAAGCTGTGGTCCATATCCTCTCTCAAGTGCGTCTCTACGCTTAACGGACACACAGGGGGGGTTTGGTGCTCGGAGTTCGACGGTAACATCGTGGTGTCTGGGAGCACCGACCGGAGCCTTCGGGTGTGGGACGTTAAGAGCGGGACCTGTCTGCACGTGCTGGAGGGACACACCTCCACTGTGAGGTGTGTCAGTCTGCACGGGAAGGTGGTGGTGTCGGGCTCCAGGGACTCCTCCATACGCATTTGGAATGTTAAGACAGGTTAGTATAGCTGTGTATTGTATTAGAAGAAACACAGGTATAATACAATGACACGCAGTGTACCAAATAGAGTGAACGTTATAACGGGAGTTTCGTTATAACAGGGGTTTACTGTATATTATCCTGTTTCTCCCTACTAACTACGTACATCAATGTAGGAGAGTGCAAGCATACTCTTAACGGACACACGGCTGCAGTGAGGTGCGTTAAGTACAACGGAGAGTTCGTAGTGAGCGGGGGCTACGATTGGACGGTTAAAGTCTGGTCTCCGTCTACAGCGGAGTGTCTGCACACTCTGCAGGGACACGCTAACAGGGTGTACTCACTCGAGTTCGATGGAGAGCGGATCATATCAGGGTCTCTGGACACTATTATAAAGGTAGTTAGGTGTACAGGTTAGGAGACGTGCAAACGTTACGTAACGCTCCCAAAGGATATTATTAAGCAATATGTGACAGACCATCTATTTGTATTGCAAACTGGTCAAAAAGCGTGACATAGGTAGGGGTATCTGATTTTTCTAGAATTTCGTTACGTAACAGTTTAACGGCTCCTTATAACAGTAGCTATCCTAGTGCTTATAAAGGCGGTTTAGAATTTATTACTGTGATCACTGATTAGGTGTGGGACGTGAGAACAGGGAGTTTGCTGCACGACTTAGTTGGGCACCGCAGCCTGACCAGCAGCATGTCCCTCACGGACAGAATCCTCGTATCTGGGAATGCCGACAGCACCGTCAAGATATGGGACACCGGGAACGGGGAGCTCAATATGGGACTGCAGGGGAAAGATATGCACAAGAGTGCGGTCACGTGTGTACAGCTAGTCGACCCCTTCGTAGTGACGTCATCGGATGACGGCACTGTGAAGCTGTGGGACTTGACTACGGGTGAGTTCGTAAGGAATTTAATCCAACTGAAGAGCCAGGGCTCGGGCGGGGTCGTCTGGAGAATCCACGCGGATCAGAAGCGACTGGTCGCGGCTGTTGGCAGTCGACACGGCACTGAAGAGACTCGACTCGTTATTATGGACTTTGACTTATAGTCTCTCTCGCAGCGAATTTATATTTTTAACACACTCGCTAATCTACTCGTTGGTTCTATTGCTGTTCTGCTTTGAGTTTAATTCCAATGCATTAATTCAGATAGGGGACTACTGCTAATTTTGAATACAATTCTTATTACCTTTGATCGAATTAAGAATTTTATCTTATCAGATACAGACCGAAATCGTATCACACAGTCCTTCTATCTAGTCTGCTGAAATTGTAACTATACTTATTATGGTTGTTTGTGTATTTATAGATATTACATTATGCCTTCTGTTATTCGTTCAGTTTATTACTGTACAAGATCAGTTGCCCAGCTTACAATTGTATAATATGACAAGATCTCCACTTATCAACATTTGTTTGTACTTGATCTAAGTTAACCATGGATCTAAGTTATCAGATTAGTAAGTCACCCCTTAAAGTAGAGCATTTCCTTATAAGGAATCGAGCTTTAAAGCCCTATGTTCTAATCTATTGAGTATGAGACCCTAGCTTATTTCAGACCATTGTTCTCCACAATTAAATATTTAATTGGATACATTTAATAATCTGAACTTTTGCATCAACTAAATGATCTAACTGTTGAATGCATCTTTGCTAACCAATTTGAGTTATTTCAAACAACATCTCAATTTTGATTTAATTAAACATGCTTCATAAACTTTTAATCCAGATTTAGAGATTACACAAACGGAATTGTTCTCGAATTGTTTATTTCGTCATACACTGTTGCAGATATTTATCTAATAGTATACCTATGTATACTATTACTTATTCTCAGTGGCCATATTATGGAAACATATAACACCGTTGCTATTCCATATCTATCGTTAAGATAGTAATAGTATCAGTTGATGCCTTTCAGATACAAACTATAGCTCTATAAGCATGGTATTTGTGAAATTCCTAGCACCCAAAAGATGTTACTTGATCTGATTTAGAATTCTGGTTAATATTTAAGGAATGCTATGCCTTTTTTTTGGAACAAATTCTACCTTTTCTGTTACACCAAACTGAATCTCAGATTTCTTGCTAAATCCTATGTACGTACGTAATTCCATTTTTATTCGATTTCAGTTAAAACCATTTTGCACTGAGTTACAATTTAAACATCTTACCTGCACTTACAATGATCCGACGTTATTTTCTTTTGTTGCAACGCAATTATTTAAATTATCGGTTTCATTCGCGGAATAATATCGCATTACAACATCTATCCGTTATATTATTTTCCAATTAGCAATGTTAATTCGGGTTTCCTACACGTTCGAGATACAGCAGCCTTTATATTCTAATCAACTATTGCGAAGCCACGGTGTATGCCCCGGTAATATACACATGTCCTATGACCGCTAATTTTATGAGATTCAACGCTAATTAAAACCTTTAAATAACTACAAACACAGAAATTTGTATAATAGGAACTGTTATGGAGACTCGAGTTAAACTTTCATCGAAAGCATATTTTAAAATAAGTATCTTAGCAAACTAAAGCAGATTTATACAATATGCAATCTCCAAAGTTATTGCGTATAAATAGTAGCACTTATTATAGCGAGTATATTTGTATAGACTAGAATAGAATACACATTGCATCTATGAATGGTTACCTTCACTCCTTGCCTGTGTCTCGGACAGGGGACACAGCGCCGCTGCCCCAGACCTACAACCCGCTCAGAGACATCCTCGAGTGGTCCCCTGCCCTGGTGAGGAACTGGGTGCTCGGGCTGGGGTCCGATTTCAGATCCATCTCCTCTGAGTTCTACCGTCAGCAGGTGAGGGGCACTGAGTTGCTACAAATGGGAGCAGACAGACTGCTCACCTTAGGTGTCGGCAATGTGTCGCATCAGGAGACAGTCCTGCTGGCTGTCGAGCTCCTGCGGAATATAACGGGAGTGGGAAGTGAGGGCACACTCGTGATCAGTCAGTGTCTGTCTGTGCACATCAGCCAGCTGATTCAGCATCTCTGTGCAGGTTAGGAATTGGTTGTTTTTATAGATTTATAGGTTTAAGTCCGATTTTTGATGCATTTGTTACGGAGGAAATTATACAATCAGGTTCTTTATTATGACCAAATAATTTGTTTAATAATAAAGAGACTTTATAATAAGCGAACTCAAATTATTACAAACCCTATGTAATTTGTTAATTTGTGACCATAGGGCTTGTTCATAATAAAAAGTTTTTCATAGCAGACGAATAATTGTTCACTATAAGCAGACCTATTTACATGTAACTCAATTGTATTTCCAACAGTACAAATTGGAATTTGACACTGCAATAGTTGAATGTATTGTATTTTAGCCAACATATCATATCAATCAATTGAAACGCCTCTGGTTCCTGAGATATTGCTCTCTCTTGTGTAACACAATCCCACGTAGATTAATGCAATCAGCATTTAACAGAGTCTCAAATTATTTGCTTAGGCGATTAATTAATTCGCTGTTATTAAACTAAATGCTTACTGTCTCTCTCCTATTTTCTTACTTTGTAAATCACTTTTGTGGACATAATTTATAGAGAGGGGGACAATTTTGCTTACTGAAATTACTAAGTCAGGACATTCCAGTAAATTATACTTTGAATTACTGTAAGATCCCGTTATAGCCAAGTCGGATATAACGAGATAGTAGAACCGTCAAAGTGTTCGCCTTATCCGGAATTCGTATTAACCAATATAATTTGTATTGAAAAGGCTTTGAAGGGGATTGAAATAGTTCGTATTTACCAAGTTAAAATTACTTAGTTTTATATATTCCCCAGACGGATAAGTGAATGATTTTACACCGCTTATACGAAACATTGAAGGGATAACTTATACTAACGGGGGTTGACTGTATTGTGTTTGCATATTACAGTAGAACCTCGTTAGTACGAATCCCTATAATGGCTATTAAATTGGTATTACTCCGGTTAAAACGAATTCCGGATAAAGCGAACAAATTTTTAGCGTCCGTTGGTATTTGATTCCAATTAAACACGTAGGATTGAGTCCGGAGTCTCCCCATCTCCCCCAGTTCCCCGGCGGGCCCGACGAGTCCGCCTCTCTGCTCCTCTCAGTCGACGTATTCGAGTCCGTATACTCCGTCCTCTCGGACGTACACAGTCTCGTCAGCGCGATAGAGCAGAACCGACAGCCCGAGACCCCGCTGGAGCTGGCACTCGGGCCCGACGCCTCCTGGCAGCAGGCCAAGGCGCGTCTCCTCTCGGACTCCGAGACTCTCCTCACTCTCCTGTCCACTCAGGGAACAGACACACGGGATAAGATAATGTGCGCTCTCAGGGCCTGCTCCTCTCTCTCAGAGACACTCGCCCTGCTATTCAACAGCTTCCACCACCCGCCCCTCTCCAGCCAGAGGTCCGCTTTCGTCGTTGTTCCTCTCACCTCCATCCCTGGTTCCAAGCTGGGGTTTAACCTGAAGACATACAGGGACGGGAAGATACGCATATCCGACGTAGTGCCCAACTCCCCGGCAGCTAAGTGAGTTATAGCCTATAGTATACAGTCGAATCCGCTTAATAGAGTCATCTCGGGACCAGGTTGCTTTGACCCCATTAAGCGGAGAAATCTATTAACCGAAAATATTTTAACCAAAAATGTAATTCTGTCTTATAAATCCTGTGAAATTTTCACCCGATTAAGCGGAGTAATCTATTAACCGGTGACTCTATTAAGCGGAGTCGACTTATTCTCTAATATCCATGGTACACACAGTATTACATACCCTCTGTAGATCCCGACTGCTTCACGTGGGCGATGAGGTTATAAGAGTTCGCGACCAGATGATCGTGTCGTGGGAGCTGTCATATATAATCTGTCTCTTCAGTGAGAACCACAGCAGTCTCTCTCTGACTATAAAGTCTCACCTCTCGCACCTCCCCACTCTGCTCCTCCCGTCCGGGGACCCGCTAGACCCGCCTCCCAACACGAACAGGATTCTAAACTCCAAGTCTCTAAACTCCTTTCCGTCCCTCGCAGTGACCAGGGACGCGCCAGACTCCCTGCCGAACAGATTCGCGCTCAGCACCGGCTCCGTTGAGAACGACCTGCGTACCCACGACCAGATTCTGCGGCGCACGAGCCTACCAGCTGAGACCAGGAGGCGGTTCAACAGCCAGAGTTTGCCTCAAAAGCCGCGAGAGAGGAGACTGAGTGATACGGAGATATTCGACGAGAACGCGGTCTCTCCCGTGAGCCCCTCCGGGCTGCAGCCCGCGACGCAGGCCTACAAGACACTCGTGGTGGGGGGCGTGGTCACCAGGATACCCATAACACCCGAGATAATCAAGAAGAAGAAAGAGCGAAGTAAAATTTGGAAATCGATTAGTTTCCGCAGATCTACCCACCCTTCGGGTCTAGACCAGTCAGCGCATAAACCCAGCGAGCTGCCTCCGCTCGCCGAGAGCTACCAAGTCAAGATTATAAACGGAGTCCCACACAAGTTCCCAGCTGCAAACAACGCTAAGCGAAAAGAAAAGAAAAACGAGAAGGAAAAGAAGCGACAGCAGCAGGCTTCCAATAGCTTTAAGACTTCTCACTCTTACGAATCGTTCCGCTACCTCCCGGAGGCCTCCCTGCTGCCTAACGGCTTTTCGGAGCGAATTTCGCAGCCGAAACCGTCCATCTCTCTCAGCAGCTCAGATCTGCTCAGTCCCGAGGTAACAGATTCTCCGCACTTACAGGGAAAGTTCGTTCGTAGAGTCACCTCTAACGGAGAGGTGGAAGTTGAGCTGATTTCAGAGGTCAATGATACTCTCGACCTTCTCACCTTTGAGAATGTCCCCGATGAACTCAAGGTGCCCTGTAGCTCTATTCGCAACCCCGACTGCACCGGGTGGCTGACCAAACAGGGCGGCTCTGGCCTGACGCCTAGGAACTGGCGCAAGCGCTGGTTCGTGCTTAAGGGAGACAACCTGTACTACTACAAATCCTCCTTTGACTTATTCGCACTCGGTAAGATCTACATTCCCAAGTACGCTGTTGACTCTAATACCGAGGTTAAGAAGAGACGCTCCTTCAGTTTGTACCACCCTCTCACTCGCACCTACTTCATGTACGCAGACTCGGAAGAGGAGATACACAAGTGGGTTCTGAGTCTGACTTCGATCAGCCGGCCCGCGTTCTCAGTTCCCGCGAGGATGTCTTCTCCCAGCAGCGACTCCAATAAAGACTGGAAAAGTAAAGGATCTCAGAATTCCAATGATTGAGACATTCTATTTGAGAGGTGGGTAAGTATTGATAACTATTGCACCGAAAGTCACATATGAATGCTATTGTTAAACTAATAATTGTTGTTTCTCATTTTGATCAATCAAGTTTATTTCTATTTCTTTAGAGTTTATAATGTTGTGATTTAATTTGAACGTTGCATTTTGTTTTTTTGAGTTGTAAGTCGAAACGAGGGTACATTCAAGCTTACAGTGTTTGTTGCTATATTGACACCACAGCAGAATCTAATACGTAGTAGGGTTTGTTTAATAGAAATACATACCTGTTTTACACAAATACAGACTTTGTAAAGTTGCTATCTTACTATTGCATTATAAATTAGGGTACTCTCTCAGTACTGCATTGACTGATAGTATAGTTCGATTAAACTAATTACTAAACTTGTAACAAACAATGGCTGAGGCTCACACAGCTGAGGATGAGACTCGCGGCAAGGAACTGCGAATAGACGCAGACAGACAGTTCAAAGCCGGAAACTACGCATTTGCTATCGATACCTACGCGAAGGCCGCAGAGCTGAGCTTGTCCCCTAAGCTGGCTCTCTCTGTCAACACCAATATGGCCATAGCGCACTCGAAGCTAGGCGACTACGGGGACTGCAGAGCTCGGGCTGCCAGGTGCTTAGAGATAGATCCCGGCTATGTACGGGGGTACTTCTGGAAAGCAATGTCTGAGGTGTATCTGCGTTTGTTCCAGGAGGCAACTGATACGTTTAATCAGGGATTGAAGCTTGATCCGAAGAATAAGGATATCCTAGCTAGACTTAGGTTTCTAGAGTTCTGTAAGCTGCATCAGGAATTCATAGTTAAGTTTCATCAGAAAGATTGGTTGGAAATAGAAGACGCTGTCAATGGGAATCTCAAGTTTTGTAGCGAGGAAAATTTCGCGAGGGAGATGACGAAAATGACTAAGCGCAGAAAGAACGGGGCCATTATCTGCATATCTAGTGCCGTATGTAATTACTATGGTAAGATAGTATCAATGGAGATCCCTAATCACGCTTTCTCTGATAAACAAAAGGAAATTAATATGAAACTTAAAATGGGGGACTACACCAAACTGTATCTACAAATCACTATTAGCGATAACCCGGATGGAACAAAGGCCTATCTTTACAAAGTGCAAACAGTTGAGAATACGAAATTAAATGATTTACAGACTTATGCGATCGATAACTTGGAGACAACCGCTAATTCTACCGAAACTCTGTTTAACCCTCATTACAATAAGCTCCTATTCGACTCTGTAGGAAGCGAGCAAGGCGCTACTCCGAACTAATATTAAACACGACACTCTTTGTTCTTATTTTATTTTATGAATTATTTAGTTAGCTTGAGACGAGATTTATACCCCTTCTCATGACACACACTATCCCAAATTCCCAATGTGTTATGTGAGAAGCTCATTTCCCGTTTATAAACACTTGCTTGTTGATTTTGATAAATCTAAAGTTCATCATTGACCAAACTCATTTTAAGCGTGTGCATCGGACACATTGATTTACTTGTCTCTCAAAAGATCTGTACAGGTTCTATTGTATACAGTACATGCACGTGCATGTACTGTATACAATAGAACCTCGTTAGTTCGAACAACAGGGGACCTTCAAAATGTGTTCGCCTTTTCCGGAATTCGTATTAGCCGATTACGTTTGTATTGAAAAGGCTTTGAAGGAACTGAATAGTGTTCTTGTTAACCGGAATTTCGTATTAACCGTGTTCGTACTAACGAAGTTCTACTAAGTAATATATTGTACAGTTTATATTGCTACATATTGCTTAATAAAGTTCAGCAAGACCAAACTGAGCTCATCACAATTGAATTCAATAGAGTTTGACGATCGTAACAGATTGTTTTGACTGTAGCTTACTCCACTTGATCCATGGCTAATGATTTCAGCAGCGTAGAATACACTTGTGCATAATAAGTGGTATTAACCCAGTATATAATTAGTACATACACACCAGTGCTCATGCTTATTCATTCGTTTCAACAATTCTTCCTATTCTGGATTCTTTCTTGCTAAACAATCTATATTTGGTATAATTAGTGCGTTCTATTTTAAGATATATCGTGCCTACTAAATAGCTAATCATTACAATCTAATAATTATACGAGAACTATAAATAGGAACATTTCGTATAGTTTGGAAAGCAATGTCGAAACGGACGCGAGCCACGCAGGGCGGCTCTTCTCGGAAAACTCCCAAGGGAACACGTGGCGCCAGTGGGGGGGACTTCAAGTTTGACATGGACTGGCTCGAGTATGGAGACGCGTTAACTAAAGGCGTTAAACCTGTTGTATACCTTGACGGGGCGGATTGTAAGGCCTCCGACAAAATAGCTGCATTTGATATCGATTATACAATTGTAAAACCTAAGTCTGGTAAAAAGTTCAGTATCAACAAAGATGATTGGGAATTCCTATTCGACGAAGTACCTAAAAAACTGAAGTCCCTGTATGATGACGGCTATAAACTGGTGTTCATTACTAACCAGGGGGGCGTGGAGAAGGGAAAGACTGACCTGAGCGAGCTCAAGTACAAGTTCTGTCGAATCGTCGAGAACATCGGTGTCCCCATACAGATATACATACTCACCGGGTATAACCATCTGCGTAAACCGAACGTTGCCATTTGGCAATTAATTGTAGATAAATATAATGGCGGAACTAAGGTTGATCTGTCGGCGAGTTTGTATTGTGGAGACGCTGCTGGTCGGCGTAAGGACTGGAGTCCTGGCAAGGTTAAGGACTTCTCCTGTGATGACCGTAAGTTCGGCACAAACATTGGAGTCAGGTTCTACACTCCAGAGGAGTTTTTCTTGGGTGAAGATAAGTGTGCTGTGTTCGAGTGGCGTACCATTGATCCAGCTGGGTTGCTATCTAATTTTGAGGGTAAAGATGTGCCAAATTTCGCAGAACTTCCTGTAGATAGCCAGGAGTTGGTATTGATGGTAGGCCGCCCCGCTTCCGGGAAATCCAGCTTCACTCGGCGCTACTTTGTACCGAAAGGCTATGTGCAGATAAACCGCGATACGCTACTGACACCTGCCAAGTGTCATAAGGAAACCCAGAAGGCAATCGAAGAGGGAAAGAGTGTTTGTGTCGACAATACAAACCCTAAGGTAGCCGATCGAGCTGTGTACATCGCAATGGCTAAGAAGAAGAAAATTAATGTTAGATGCTTCCATTTCAAAACCTCGCTAGAGGTCGCCTCGCATTTGAACTTTTTTCGACAGAATCAGACGAATGGGGAGGTGAGGCGAATTCCAATGGTAGCTTACCATGTCTATAATAAAAATTTCGAAGCTCCAACCAAAGCTGAAGGGATTGATGAAATAATAGGAATAGATTTCCATCCTAAATTCGATAATAGCGATGAACAAGCCTTGTTTGGACAGTGGACACCAGAGCCATAGTTGTACATTCTATTTTT
Organism: Hexactinellida sp. DTS-2022; assembly: GCA_028753945.1. Classification (NCBI taxonomy): domain Eukaryota; kingdom Metazoa; phylum Porifera; class Hexactinellida; species Hexactinellida sp. DTS-2022. The sequence continues at coordinate 1,552,240 of JAPNXP010000017.1, read as the reverse complement.
AGCTTTTAACTCACAGCATCGTATTAACTCAGCTATTTTGTAAATGATAAACGTGTGTTTGCTTTCACCAACCTATTAGGCTGATACAATTTATAACTATACATTCAGTATTGACACTGGTAGCTCTCGTTTTATATTTAGAAAATTAGCGAAAATGACTTCTGCACTCGCGAAGATATTTGGTTCCAAGAAGGGCGCCGCGCCGACAAGCGAGGACGCGATTACGAAGCTGCGGTCCACGGAGGAGATGCTGGAGAAGAAGTCTGCTTTTCTCGAAAAGAAGATTAGCGAGGAGGTGAGCAACGCCAGGAGACACGGGACTAAGAACAAGCGAGGTATGGTACCAGTGCTGTGTGTGTGTAGGGTGATATTATAGTGTATATTGATAGGGGCACTCCAGGCGCTGAAACGCAAGAAGAGACTCGAGAAACAGCTGGGACAGATCGACGGCACTCTCTCTACGATTGAGTTCCAGAGAGAAGCTCTGGAGAATGCGAACACGAACACTGAGGTGCTGAAAAACATGAAATTCGCAGCTGACGCGCTTAAAAACGCTCACAAGCAATTGTAAGTCAACATTTGGCTCCTAATATTCTGTACATATTAAGTCCATTCCGCTATTACCAATGCCACCCCATAGAGATGTAGACGACCTTCATGACCTGATGGATGACATCGAGGAGCAGACACAAATGGCACAAGAGATATCTGAGTGCATTTCTAACCCAGTCGGGTTTGGAAACGACATAGATGAGGTTTGTAGCTAGCCCTATAAGGATATGTTTATAGTGGAATGGAATTCTACATTTGAACTCGTGTGTTCTGAAAAATGTTACATAGTGTAGTACTTATACATGGGCCAACACCTTTTCAATATAAATTCCCTCCGAAAGTGAATTTTTTGATGTTAAAAATCACTTTGCCACTGTTTGAAATTCCATTAGAAAGGTGTCCATATAAACTATAATTAGGGGTGTTGTATGACGTTTGCTTATATACAGGTATATAAACACTAAATCGTCATATAACAGAACAATTTAGTATTAAAAAGCTTGTTCTAATAGGAGGATTATTATTTAGAATTGTGTGTTGGTTATTACTTATTAATGTAACTATTCCGTTAGGACGAACTTAACGCAGAACTGGATGACCTGCTTAACGAGGAGCTGGAGGATAACCTGTTGACCATAAACACCGCGGATCTACCGGAAGTACCCAAGTTAGAAGGTACACTGCAGCTATTTATAGTACCAGTAGTGATGTTATGATACACAGTTTTTTTTTAGTATCGAACATACATTTTGAGAATCATGGCCATACTAAAGTTTAATATAAGCCGATGATCACTTTTTAAGTTTTCTCAATATATTGTATAATAAAAGAGCTTCCTTATATGTAGACGGTCTATAAAAGCCTATCCAAACTAAGCAAAAAAATTGTAGACGCAATAAATTTGTAACCAAAGCCCCTACCGTATATGGGTAATACTTTCTTACAATTTATTCTTATTTCTTTTTTATTTAGCCGCTGCTCCGATAAAACCCGCAAAAGTGAAATCCAAGGTTCCCGCGGGAGATGACGGAGATCTGGCTGCCTTGGCTGACTGGGCTTCTTAACTCCAAACTCAGAAAGAACAGCAGTGTACTTGTGTTCGTGTATTTAATGTGAAACTCTACTTAGCTTTCTTACAATACAACTCTTCTGTTTTATGAGACTTGTCATACTCTCCTGTGTTCCTTATTCATATGTATTCTTGTTGTGGATATTCTTATTTGCTTATAAACAGCATTATCAACTCTTAAATAACATTAACTTTTATAGTATTACCAAGTCAGGGATGCTAGATTGCAATAGTGGAATATATTCTCTTTTACTCCATGGTTAATACTGAGTTAAAGTGTTGGATTATAAACTTAATTAATTCTATCAATTTCAGAATAATCCTTGAGTTATTAGGAAACAAATTTACTTAAAACTCAGTTCCTCTCTCCCTCCAATGAATGCAAATATAAACAACGTCTGTCAATTCATTGGCTACTTCCTATAAATGTAATTCCATTATATTATAGCAATTAATCTGATTAGCAGTTTTACTCTGGTAGTTCGTGAATGGCTAGCCAAGGAATGGAGCAAGGCGCTCTGCTATTGAAAAAGCAATTGGCAGGTTAGTATATGTTAATACCCTAGTAACAAATAGCAACATAAATATGTGTACATTTGTGTTAGATCTCCAGAGGAGCTCAGTGGACGGATTCTCAGCTGGACTTGTTGATGACAACAATCTGTTTCTGTGGGAAGTATTGGTAGTCGGGCCGCCAGACACTCTATAGTATCCTCTCTATTCAATTATGTGATAGGGGCCGTTAAACGTTATGTGAAGCTTCCAAAGGGGAGGGGTTTCACCAATGTGTAACAGAGCATCCGTTTAGTGTTAGGAACTGGTAAAAAAGCGTGCTTAGGGAAGGTGGTGTCTAATTTTCCTGAAAGCCCTTTACCTCTTATAGATCCCAGGAATTTATCCATGTCCAGTACTCGGTAAATTAAAATGTGTTAGTCGCCAGCCTAAACATTAACTTTTGATTCTGATGGTAAAAATCAAAACAATTATTTCAACAAATAACTTATATAGAGCTCAGCTCTAGTAGAGTTCAGTTTTTCAGTATGTGTATTCAGGCACTGAGAAAGGTCAGTTTTTCCCAGAGTTTGAAATTACCTTTAGAAAGTAAGCCTGGGCTTTTAGTATGGGAAAAAATCTGAACTCTACTAGAGCTCAGCTCTATATAAGGATTCTCTTATTTTAAATGGATATTTTTAACCTCTCTTTTAACATCTAAGTCATAACTTAGCATAAACATACTTATTTTATCGAATAGCAACCCCCCTTTACTTATACATGTGCTTGAGATTATATATGTGTTATATTGTATTTTTTCTGAGTCCCATGATTTCCTCAACGTATCTCAGCGAGGGAGGGTACTTTAAGGCCCATCTTAACTTCCCTAAGGAGTTTCCTTTGAAGCCTCCGAAGATGAAATTCATTTCCAACATTTGGCATCCAAACGGTTAGTATTCAATTATATGTTATTTTATGTTTGATTCTATGTTTAATTTATTGAGAATCTCTAGTGTATGAAGATGGAGAAGTTTGCATATCTATCCTTCACGAGCCTGGAGAGGATAAGTTCGGGTACGAGAAAGCCTCGGAGAGATGGTCTCCTGTGCACACGGTGGAGTCAGTGGTGCTGTCCGTCATCTCAATGCTGTCAGACCCTAACCCCGAATCTGCGGCTAATATCGCCGCTGCTGTAAGTTAAATGAGACTTAACTTACTGAGATGGATACCTACTTAAGTTGTTCTTCTAGAAACATAGGATATATCCATTGTGTAATTAACTAAATACGATTATCAAGAGATTTGGTATACTGATATTTTTATTAATTTCTTATGATGGATTAATATTCCTTCTATATTTGTATGGTAAATAGATTTGTTTTTGAAAATTCGAATATTCATATGTTTAGACAAGGTTCGAGTAGTTCTAAATAAAACTAATTATTCTACACACCTGTTTATACATACCTGCCAACCGTCCAGGGATTGCATCCTTTGTCCATTGATTTTTAGTTAGAATAAAAGAACTTTCCTACGTGTTTCAATATCATATACTAATTATTGATTTTTCACATCGTCATACATCTTGGTTTCTACAAATTATCTATAATTATTGATGCGTCCAGGAAATCCCTGGATGCAATTGTTTCATCATCTTAATACACTTTTTTTTATGAATACCAAGTGAACAAAAATGTTCATAATTTTGAGCCCTCTAAAATGGTCCACGGATTTGACTAGCATTTGGCTTGTAAGTTATGTGCTATTATTTCTGTAGAAAGAGGTACGAGACTTCCCAGCTGAATTTAAGAGAAAAGTCCGTAAGTGTGTGCGACTGAGCCAGGACAATCTGTAGAGCGAGACTTAGCATAGACTGTACAAACTCCAACGATAACGTTTTTAATGTGATCCATGTGCACTTCTCTCACTCACCGTTTCATTGCACAGTACTGTATAGTCGTACGTATTGTTATTGTATTATTATTCCCTATCTATCTATCTACTTGTGTGTGTGTGTGTGGTTATGTACTGAAATATGGTATACATCGTGTGGATGTCAACGTCACTCATTATTATGTCATGCTTGTGTTTGGTATAGATTCTTATTGTACTGGTTGTTATCATGAATACCATGTCATGTATATATATATTTACTTACCAGTCATGCTACAAGAAACAAACTGTGGGAAGGAATATGAAATTAATTATTTGGTACAATGTTATTATATCTAAATTATTTATTTGTTAACGAGTGTGTTTTCCATGTCAACATTTGTGATAATTATTTAATTAATAGAAATTTCGTTGTTAGGAAGCATTTTTGCAACAATATAGTTCGTTTCCCTTCGGAAATATATATGTAAGCTGTAGCTATAGGAAGTATACGTATAAGAATAAGTACTTTTGTGCCACACTTTAGCTGAGATCATGTAATAAATATATTATTCAAAATCATTGTTCTTAATTCATATCATGCTATCGTTGTATTCTTACTGTCAGCAGCATTTAATTAGTACCAGCTTTATTCCATTATTTATTTGGCACAATTAGAAAGCGATTATAATTCCCTTCTAAAATGGCCCTAATACAATTAAACTAATTAGACACATAAATGTACTGTTGTATTGTACCTAAATTCCATGATACTGAATTGTAAAAGTAGTTAGTTTAATGAGTGACAATAACGAATCTGTGAACCCACCAGCCTCTGCAGTTCCAGATGTGATTGAGTCTCACCTGCTGCCGAACGGGGATCCCACCGCGCTACAGACTACAGCTGATTGCCAGCTGGCTACAGCTGATCCCGAGACTGGCGAGAATATCCTGATAACAGCTGATAACACCGCTGCGATACAGCAAGCAGAACCCATTCACGTCTCGACTAAGAAACAACCTGGGGACTTCAACTTCGGAAAGATAATCGGGTCGGGCTCATACTCGGAGGTTGTACTGGCACAGGAAAAGTCGTCCGGCAAGGAATTTGCTATAAAAATACTTGAAAAATCACACATCATAAAATATAAGAAAGTCCCAACAGTAACTCGTGAGAAAGAAGTCGGTTAACTCTTCCAGTTAATAAATTAGCATTTTTCCGTTAATATTTCATGCTAGGTGCTACAAAAACTAAGTCACCCATTTTTCGTAAGCTTATTCTTCACTTTCCAAGACAAGGAGCGTTTGTACTTCGGCCTAACCTACGCCAAGAAGGGAGAACTCCTGCACTACATTAAGCGGGTCGGCTGCTTTGACATCCCAGCTACCCAGTTCTATTCCGCGGAGATTGTGGTAGCTCTCGAGTACATGCACTCGCGCGGGGTTATACACAGGGACCTCAAGCCGGAGAATATCCTGCTGGGGGAGAACATGCACATTCTCATTACAGACTTTGGAACTGCTAAGATACTAGAAGAAGGTAAGCATAGCTAGGTACTAGGTAGATAGCACAAACTGCTATGCCATATAACAAAGGAGTAATTATCATAATTTGTGACTTATTTCTTATCGCGTGATGATGATGTTAGTATGCTAATATCATATTATCGTATATGTATTCGATATTTTGTATATTTATTTGCATTCTATAATCTGTATTATTTATTAGCATTCAATAATTTGCATATTTATTTGCATTCAATAATTTGTATATTTATTTGCATTCGATAATTTGTATATTTATTTGCATTTTATATTTTTCTTCGCATTCAATATTTGGTATATTTATTCGCATTTGATAATTTATTCGCATTCTACAATCTGCATATTTATTGCCCTCTCCACTCAGGCCAGAAGGATTGCAGAGCTAACTCATTCGTGGGCACAGCTGAGTACGTTAGTCCTGAGCTGCTCACTGCTAAGTCGGCGTGTAAGGCCTCCGACATTTGGGCGCTGGGCTGCATTGTGTACCAGCTGCTGGCCGGCAAGCCCCCCTTCCACGCGACCACTGAGTACCTGGTGTTCCAGCGGATCACAAAGCTGGATCTGGATATCCCCGGGGGGTTCCCTGAGGTCGGGTCTGACCTGGTCACCAAACTGTTGGTGTTAGACCCAACGCAGCGATTGGGATCGGAGACCTTCGGGGGCTACGAGCTCCTTAAGTCACACGAATTCTACAACGGTAACTAGATAGGAAAATACAACAGTAGACTCTCGTTTATAGGAAATATCGGTTAAAGAGTACAAGGTTTAATTCCCATAGCCTATGCAAATGTATAGGTACGTAATTGACTCCGGTTAATACGAAATTCCAGATAATACAAGCAAATTTCAACGGTCCCCTGGTGTTCGTAATTCCGAGAGTCTACTGTATATGTGCCCAGTACTAACCCAGTCTGTAGGCATTAACTGGGAGCTGCTCCACCAGACTGAGCCTCCAACCATTCAGCCATACCTGCCTATGACCAGTCAGGGCAAGGCAAATATAAAGGGAGCTAATCGCTACTCTAAGACTGAGTACGAAATGCAGATGAAGTTAGACATGGACACCCTGAGCATGAACATGGGACTGGATAGCGTTGACAACACGGAGGAACTTAGTTTAGAGCGACGCGAACAGCTGGACAAACAGGCAGCCTCTAGCACTTGGCATAAGTTAGCAACAAATAATAATATAGTATAATCTAGTATAGTTAACTATTGCACAATTAATTTATTGCTTTACAATTTAGGATATTTGTAGTATTAATTTGCTGTTATTTATTTATTTATTACAATAAATGAGTTTTATTTATTAATGCGTAATACATTAATTATTAATTACGAATATTAGTACAGTAGTCAGATTTTTTTAAATGTATCTACCAAATTAAAGAACGAATTAATGAGTTAGTTATTTAAACTTATTTTATATTCCAAATCTATTCTTCAGATATGTTCCCAACGAGCTCATAGTGAAAAACGGACCGATAGAGAAGCGAAAAGGACTTTTCGCGAAGAAGCGCGAGTTGATCCTCACAGACGGACCGCGTCTCATCTACATAGACCCCGTAGGTAACGAGGTTAAGGGGGAAATCCCATGGTCCACTGCTCTTAACGTTGAGGTTAAAAACTTGCGTACTTTTTTCATACATACACCGTCTCGCACTTACTATCTGGAAGATCTGAATAATGGAGCTCAGGCCTGGGCTGATGCGATAGACCAATTTATAAAAAAATAATACAATTTTAACCCTAGTAAACATAGCAACCAATGCGTATGTAAATAATGCTCAAGACTAATTTAGGTTAGCGTTTCCTTGCCAATTGTGAGGATTTATAATAACATTTTTGCTTTTTAATGTGACAGACTCTATTTAATTGTATATACACGTACACGTATTTATGATACCATTAAATTAGGCTAATGTATAAACGCTCTTTAGATTGACTGTAAATTAATGTATGCATTTTCTGCAGTTTTTGTTAATTTGCTTTTCACATTTCAATTTATTTGTCTTTCTTGTAGCATACTAAGTAATATTATAATTATCACTACGCTATTACATAATACCCTCTAATGCGTATTAATAACTATCTGAGAGTTTAATTAACTTAATTAACTTGATAACTTGTGTATTTATTAATTAATGGGATTCATTATAATCCAGCCAACTCCTTTACAATTAAAACCCGGTTTCGCAAAACATTACCTTGCCAGTGCCTGAAGATTACATTTTGCCTGATATGTATGTAATTTTTTATTAATTCATTACTCTGGCTCAGAAAAATATCTAGTGATAGATTAGTTAATAGAATTGGACAATCATTTATTCGATTGCGCTACCTTGTATCTAATTATTATTCTTTGCAAATGTGGTGGTTCTGGCATTGCCGCATTAGTAATCACTAAATTAGTTCAAAAGATACTTATTATGTAGATGAACCAAGGTGCTAGATGTACTCATGGTGGATACAATAAGTATTATATAATATCTTTGCTCAAATTGCATCATTTGTTGACATAAACAAAACGTAGGTCACGACTGAATAAATATTCAACTTCTCGCAAGAAGATGAGTTTAATTAGATAATTAATCTTAAACTGATTAATATAATTTGATTTTTGATCACATCTTATTCTCCATATGATTGATTACATAGTGATTATAAATTATTTAGTTTTCATTTCTATTCAAATTTAAGTTATTATTAATGTATGTAAGATCGGATTTCTCCTTCGGGTTTATATTATTTTTATACAAAAACTATATTGCATCATTTGTTGACAAAAACAAATCCCTGATATTGTACTGTAGTCATTTATTAATTATAAACAAAAAATGCTTACATGTTGTTCTAATATTGAAATCTATTCTGAAATTGAAAATGAAACATATTGCACAATCAAACAGTTTACAAAATTTGATTTGATTACCTGTAATATTTAGAATTTTCCCTACAATATTTTTTGCATTGTTAATTGTGACTAATCTTAGATTATCAATGTATTATAAAAGCAAAATTTATTAATAAAATCTAACAAAGTTTTTAATTAACTACAAGCATGGATCACTATAACCAATCTCAGGCCCAGGTGTACTTGACTCACCCCTACCCAGGGGAAATAACTAATTACCAACAACAACAACAACAACAACAACAACAACCCAACACTGCCTTATATGTGACCAACATTCCCTCTAATCCTAACTACGACATAAGGCCGTATACACAACAGTATGAGCAGTACCAATCCCCGCCCTATTTCATACCGAGCCCCGCCCCCGTCCGAGACCAGATTGTCCCAGGGGGCAGTCACTCGACCCTCTCAAACCTCTCGGACCCCATGGGTGTAGACCCCTCCCCCTCCATCGTGCGGTTCGTAAACCCGCCGCTTATGCCGGAAAACCAGATGCCCATTAAGAACAACAGCCCTCCCGCCCTAGTGATCAACGAGCAGCCCAAGAATGCGTTCAGGTTTCGCTACAACTGCGAAGGCAGCTCTCATGGCGCCTTGCTGGGAGCCAAATCCGAGAAGGGCCGAAAGTCCTATCCGTCTGTGAGCGTGGAGAACTATTTCGGTCACGCAGTGGTGGTGGCTAGTCTGGTCCCGCCTAAGAGCGAAGACCCGCACCCCTTCAGTCTGACGGGGAAGGGTGTCCAGAACGGACTGTACATGAGCGTGATTCGAGACGGGATCCAGCAGGGGGTGGAGGTGCGACTGAAGGACCTCAGCATTCTGCACGTCAAGAAGCAGGAGGTTATGACTGCCCTGCAGCACAAGTACGCAGTCGAGAACTTCATACAGCAGCACGGGATATACGCCTATATGAACACCAGCGACGCTTACAACAAGAAGAACATGACATCCGTAAGTTGATACTATTATTATTATTATTAGGAAATGAGACCATCTATCAAATAAGTATGGATTCAAAAGACAGTCCATACTAATTCGATCCGCTATTGCTTGGCAGCTACGCTGGTACAGTAAAACTCGGTTATAACGTATCCCTTGAGAAGGAAATTAAGTATGTATTATCCGAGTATACGTTGTAACCGAGTTTATCCTACATAGAGATACGTACATACTGCTTTATAAACTTGGATAATATAAATTAGTACGTACTAACACAGGTGCGTTATAACTGTAATAAACATGGATTTTGTAAGTAGTAATTACATACCCACTACCCTGGCGCTGTTATGACGTGATACTTAGGGAGACGATGAGCACGACGAGTCCCAGAAGAGTTTCGGCGCTAATCTCTTCCAGCGCATGAGGCCGGAAGATAGAAAGGTATTCAAGGAGCGAGCGGTAAAGGCATGCGAGCAGCAGCAGCCGCTCACCACGGTGCGTCTCTGCTTCCGGGGGTACCTGTTCGACCAGAAGGGACAGCTGGTTCAGCAGATCGGACCCACGTTCTCCTGTGCCATAACCGACACCAAGAACTGCCCCTCTCTTAAGATCTGTAAGATCGACAAGTGTGTGGGGTCTGTGAAGGGACACGACAACGTGTTTCTGCTCTGCGACAAAGTTTCGCGAGACGACATAGAGGTCGTATTCGAGGAGGAGAAGGACGGGTGCGTTGTGTGGACCGGGAAAGGAGAGTTTCAGCCCTCAGAAGTGCATCATCAGGTTAGTTAGCACTATAAACATACTACTTTTATAATGAATCTTTTGTTGTTCATAAGAGAGAGACTTCATAAGAAACAAACTCAACTTAATACAAACGGGTTACCCCTAGTATACACTGTTAAATTGGGACCATAGGCCTTGTTCTTAATAACAAGTTTTCATATTAATCAGACTAAATTTGTTCCCAATAAGCAGGCCTGACTGTATACTCACACGCACTCATTTAACTAGCGCTGTTCCAATAGGTCGCCATAGTATTCACAACCCCCGCTTACAGAGGCAACTCCACCTGTGAATCCATTCAGTGCTGCATAAAGCTGCGCAAGCCATCCACACTGGAGGAGAGCAACGCGATAACCTTCAGGTATCTGCCGGACGAGATGACCAAGGGGTATCTAGGCAGCAAGCGCAAGCGCATGTCGGAGAGCCCCTACATGCCCAACAAGTCCCAGCCCTCTCAGCTCAGCTACACGCAGGCTAGCTTCGACCCGGCTTACCAGCTGATCGCCGCATCCACGGTCCCCGTTACCGACGGGTACATGCTTAACCAGACGGACCCCAACATGACCACCAGTCTGATGCTCTCCGAGTCCGAGAGCGCGATGCTCAGCAGCTTTCCGGATATCCTGAATCTCCACGCGCTCAGCTCCGAGGCCGCCGACCTCCTGGCGCAGGACCTGAATCTCTACGCCGACAAGGACACATCCGTATTCCTCCCGGAGGAGTACACGCACATGCCCGAGCGGGACGGCAGGTATGACGTAACCGAGAGAGACGGGCCGGCCGCGCCTCCCAAGGAGAAACCGGAAGTTAAGGAGTCTGTCGAGATTCCCCAGAAAGAATTACCTGTGGAGACTAAGCCTACTGGCAGGAACCCACTGCACATAGCCAGGGACATGAGTCAGTGCGCGCAGAGGATGATGAATAGGCAGTACAAGGCTGTCCAAAAGTATGCGTACACCGGAGACGTGAGGAGCCTCCTGCAGCCGCTGCTGCCTTACTTCTACCTGCACGAACACACGCAGAGCGACACTCTCCTCCACACAGCCCTCGCGTCCCAGCAAATAGCGGCTCTCAAGGCTATGCTGAGTCTCCTACGCGCGCATAGGAAACACGCGCCTATAGTGGTTAACATGTCCAACGGGTGCAAACACACGCCCCTGCACTTCGCGGTTTCTCTCGACCAGCCCGAGGCCGTGCGAGAGCTGCTCGGAGCGGGGGCTGACCCCTTCAAGTTCGATGTCCACGGAAACTCCAGCTTCCACCTCGCCGCCAGTAGAGGCAACGCAGAGTGTCTGTCTGCACTTATCGATTACGTCACGGGCGTTAACGCCACTGGGAAGCTGCCCTTCGACCTGTGTCCAGACGTGTTCAACTTCGATGGCAAGACCCCCCTGCACCTGAGTATGGAAACCGAGGGCGTGTTCGAGTGCTGCGGACTGCTGCTGAGGGGCGGGGCGGACCTCAACGGACAGGAGGAGTTGGAGGGGAACACGCTTCTCCACTTCGCGGTTATCAACAACAGTCTGTCTCTCTGTCGCTATCTGCTGTCGCAACACGGCAGGGAGATTGACATAGACGCGGTCACACACAGCGGGGACACGCCCCTATTCCTGGCGCTCGTGAACAGCCGCATCGAAATAGCGGCCAGTCTCGTAAGCGCCGGCGCTTCGGTTGATGTTCCCAACTCGACCGGTCAGACCGTGGAGAGTCTCTGCGAAGAGACGCCCGCGCTACGCGGCTTTCTGCAGGAATGTGCCACCGGGGGAAATAAGCCCATATCTTGTAGCGACCTGTACAGCCTGAAACAGAGGAACATTTCGCGACTGGGAGGTCTGTTGGGTGGTGACAAATGCCGCGAGTTAGCCACCCAGTTGGATATCGAAACAGAAGAGTTTGCACACTCAAGCGAACAGAGAACAAGAGCGCTTATCAGCGCCTACAGAGAGAAAGAGGGTACCGCCTCTGGACTAGCACAGGCGCTAGTGAATATTGACTGTTCGCAAGGAGCAGACATTATACTAGCCAATAAATAGTAACAGGATATTAGCACAGAAGAGTCATATGGTCAAGTTTATTTCTAAGTCTTACATATTTAATTTTTGATGGATTTCCTTTAACATTCTGTACATAGTTTTGTAAATGCAGTTTTACTTGTCTGTAAATATTAGTATACTGTATATTTCTTACCCATTTTGATTACTATAACTAATGTATTCAGGGGAATATTTTTCTGGTACTGGTACGTAGCATTTGTCAAGTTCCAAGGTCCCTTGGTCTATGTTATAACGATTCTGCATTACTCTTAGTAAATATAATTCGAGGGTTTTACACAAAATGGGTTATGATTTACTCTAAAATGGGAATCACTTCCCGAGTAATATTGTTTTATGAGGCTAACCTTCGACAGGATCATGTATATTCTATTTACAGTAAATTATAATGTTCCCTTCTTTTATTGTTGTTGTTTCTTGCAATATTATTTGAGATAATCTATTATGATATGCTCCTATCAAATAATCGTTCCCAAACTTAAATTAATTAATTAATTAATTATTAATCAACTGAATAAAAGCATACAATGCAATTGCGAGTGTACAGTTCTGATAACTAAGTGCTAACTAATTGAATCAAATAAACTTCTGACCACCATCCCATTAAAACTCCGCATCAGTGCTGAAGACTCGTTCCTCTCTCTTCATCACTCCCGCTTTCTGATATTCCCCAACTCTCTTCTCGAAGAAGTTTGTTTTCCCTTGCAGCGATATGTTCTCCATAAAATCGAATGGGTTCTTTACTTTGTAGTTCTTCTCATACCCCAGAGCTACTAACAGATGGTCAGCTACAAACTTGATGTACTGTCCCATCAACTCAGCATTGATTCCGATTAGCCTGACTGGTAGCGCGTCTGTTAGAAATGAGATCTCTATATTCACTGCGTCTGTGATTATCTCCAGCGCTTGCTCGTTGGTGGGTTTGTGTTGCAGGTAGCTGTACACGAGACACGCGAAGTCAGTGTGCAGCCCCTCGTCTCTGCTGATCAGCTCGTTGGAAAATGTGAGTCCGGACAACAGGCCTCGCTTCTTCAGCCAGAAAATAGCCGCGAAGCTTCCGGAGAAGAATATCCCTTCTACTGCAGAGAACGCGAGAATGCGCTCTGCTACGGTAGCAGTTTCAGAGCCGATCCACTGCAGCGCCCAGTCAGCTTTCCTCTTGACACAGGGGAGGGTGTCGATGGCGTGAAACAGTTTGTACCTCTCCTCCGAGTCCCGTACATACGTCTCTATTAGGAGGGAGTACATCTCCGAGTGCACGTTCTCCATTGCTATCTGAAATCCGTAGAAGAACCTGATCTCTGGGATCTGGAACTCCTGGGCGAAGCGGTGCACTAGATTCTCATTCACAATGCCGTCACTGGCCGCGAAGAAAGCTAGGACGTGCGAAATGAAGTGACGCTCATCTTCTTTCAGATTATTCCAGTCGTCAAGATCTTTGGAGAGATCCACCTCTTCTACTGTCCAGAAGGAAGCCTCCGCCTTTTTGTAGAACGCCCATATGTCGTGGTACTTGATTGGGAATACCACGAATCTATCCGGGTTATCTCTGAGCAGAGGTTCGTCGTACTTGTCATTGGTTTCTCCGTTTGTTGTTGAGGGGTTAGCCATGTTCTATCTGCGAAATATAATGTATTATTGCAATAAATTCCTAATGGTACAAATGTCTCCATTTATACTAGCACTGTCGTTCTAATTTTGAGCCTATCTTTGTTTTCTCAACTTAGAATAGCATCTGAAACTTCATTGATGGTGACTTGCAACTTTACGATTTATAAACCAATCGTCATTTCATGTACGTGCATTGAGAATCCTTATGGACTAAAATGATGATATTCAACCTAATTTTAGTATACTATTTAGTTTATTTATAACAACTAATAGTTTATTTATAGTCCACTCTCGTTGAACAGCAGGGGACCGTACGAATTTGTTCGCCTTATCCAAATTTATATCAAACATGAGTCAAAGTATTTAAACCAAGCTTTTAATTAATTAAGGACCCGAAATGGAAGTCCACTGAAGTAGCTACGTAGCACTAGAGTATACAAAGTGGTTGATTCCATTTAGCACAATACGTAATTTTTTTTGTATTATGTAATATAGTAGGACGTAGGTATGGTCGCACTTTAATTATGTCTTTACTCTTTATCAGGGAGTGAAACTAATGCGCGTTATGAAAGGTTCATGGATGGACTTAATAAACCCATTCAGTTCATCTCAAATTGACGCACGTTCAGTTCGTTCACGTTTTTACCTCCCAGCTTCAACACCACCAGCGTTCGTTTCAGTTCATTCAGTTCAGTCTGTTCAGATGAGTGGGTGGTGGACCACTGGTGGTAGTTATTAGGTTGTTTTGACAAAAAGTGTCCGGCTACAAAAACTGTCCGGCCGGACAGTTTTTGTCAAATTTAGCAAAAAATGTTGTTGTGACAAAAAGTGTCCGGCTACAAAAAATGTCCGGCCGGACAGTTTTTGTAGCCGGACACTTTTTGTCAAAACAAGGTATTGCAAGCAGATATGAATAGTGATCTATTTATATTTACTTTTGTAGTGATCTATTTATATTTACTTTTGTAGTGATGTATTTATATTTTACTTATGGATTAATGATTCAGTATTTATAATTTATCAATATTCAGTTTAGTTCGTTCAATTCGTTCAGTTCATTTAGCTTGAATCCCTTACCTGCGTTCAGTTCGTTCAGTTCAAGTTCAATAAATTCGTTCGTGAACCTATCATTCCCTGGTTTTCATATCTTCAGCTATCAATTTTATCTACTTCAGTCCAGGAAATTATTTCCAGTTTACCCATCTATAAATCCTTGTACAATACATAATTTGCTAATTTATTTAATTCAAAGCAAATCGTATCAAAATCAATCAGCATATGGATGTGTCACCAATCTATTACTACTCAACATACATTAGTAATTTAGTATTGATAATAACTGTTGCTATTCCGATACATTCTGAATGTATCAACTAGCACAACTTTGAGAACACTCAGCTCGTCGACTTCCTGCAATAACTCGTTGTATTCGTGTTGTAACGTTTCCCTTTCTGACTCGAGGTACTTTATAGTTACATCAAGCTTCTGGCTGCGCTGTTTGCTTTTCTCCTTGCGTCTGAATTGCTTTATAACGGCCTTGTCGTTCTCCGTGAGTCCCTTCTGCTTTATAACTTTATTCAGACTCTTTATGTCCAACCCAGTGATGAGGTCTCTTGACATTGGGAGGTTAGTTCTTTCTCTTCCACTCATTTTGTTTACGAATATGAATACTGTAAATGCTATGTTGTTATTTCCATCTGATCCCCCCCCTTAAATATCTTTCTGGGAGTGTTCTTGATTTCATTTTGGTTTCTCGCATGACTGACATATTAGCTGATAACAAGATATATCCTACACCAATTGTCCTCTAATATAATTATATCCTTATTTCATAATGAGATATTATATCATTCCTTTCACCTTTCCTTACTCAGGTTGTCAAGTTCGTATTCGGTTCTCCATACTGAGTTTTAGCCACCTTCTGTTGAATAATTTCATGGTTTACTAGTTTGGTTATTATTCCTAATTGGTTTAGGCGACAATACTTGCTTAAGAATCCTAATGCGGACTTGCTAGACTCGTAAGCTAGAGAGTGGAAAGTGAATAATTAGATTATAATTAGTTATACAATTATTATGGTAGGTAACTTTAAATCACCAATCTTTCATTGTATCTTGTGTACAAATTGAGAAATTAATTAACAGCCATAGAGTAATAGACCGTAAATTTGCAACTGAATAAGATATTAGTACTATCTGAAAAGAAGGAACTTGCGATAAAATTATTAAAGTTTATTTATTTTTCTAATTTTTGTTACGTTTAGCTTCCAATCCTTTCTTTGTAGAGAAATAACAATGAATTCTTCAAATTATTATTCAGAAGTAAGATTCTTTGATAACTTTCCAATAATTATTGTCTCTACAGTATATCCCACGTTCTTTCTCGGGCTGTGTATGCTTTCAGTTATTTGTTATAGATGGGGACAATTGTTTTCTTTTAAATGCAAACCCTTGGTTGTTCCTATTGGGAAGGTTGCATTTAAGGGGCTAGCTGATATAATTAATTCTAACATTGCAGAGATTCCTATAATGAAGCCACCCCTCAAGTTATTATCAGATACAATAGACCCTGTAAACATTGCAAACCAATCCTCTACATTCTATCGCATGAAAATATACGATTTGGGTACTGAATTTGCACTCAGTCACGTTCAAGCTGTAACCTACCCATACCCTCAGTTTTCTGATTTTCTCAACTACCACACACTGGAGTGCTCTTGTCTGAGAGCAGAACAAGATATTATTATAGCGCAGCGAGCAATGGAGTTGTATGAACAAGCGGTAATAGGGCCGTCTGAGTTCTCGCAGGCTCAGGTTACCAGTTTCCAAGATAAGCTGTCTAGTCTCTATGAAAGACTGTCTCATTGTAGTTACAGCAATCAATGGAGGTAATAGTGTAGTTAGTCATTTCTTTGTCAATTCAACTTTTCATAACTCAATGTATATGCTGCAATATTATATTATTAATTTAGCCATCTTTTACATAATTTTATTATTTGTACCTCACCATGTAGGCAACTAAGAGTATAAATTGGTTTATAAACCTGTTTAGCCTCGAAATCTCATGATTCCCCTTTGTAAAGGTGCTTGTACTTCCAACCAGAAATATATTTTTGTTTTTTTTAATATAGCGAATATTAACACTGAATTTTGATAAATAGACATATCATTGCATGAAACATACAAATACAGTAGAACCTTGTTAGTACGAATACCAGGGCACCTCAAAATGTGTTCGCCTTTTCCGGAATTCGTACTATTAACCAATATCATTTGCATTGAAAAGACGTTGAAGGGGACTGAAATAGTGTTCGTATTAACTGAAATTTCCTATTAACTAATGCCACGGATAAATAGTTAGTGTTGAGTAATATCTGGGTTACACCGTTACAGTATGTCATCTCATGTCAGATTAAAGGTACATTGACATAAGAGGAATGGAATAGATCATACAAGTCTTAACTTTAGGATAAGGTTCGCCTGGAGATGGAGAAAGTACATTGGCTTGTTATATTCAGCCCTTAAACGCTTTCGAATTTGCTATTGTTTAAGACAAAGTTTGACTCTCTAGCTTATATACTTCCCGACTTACAGCAAGGTATGTGAATATGGAACTGAATGACAAATGATTGACCACAACATTAATTGAAAATTATTCATAACTCGAGTCATAACTGAAATTTGGGTTATTATAAATGCGATGTTAGAGTCGCTATAGTTAGTACAAAGTAAATGCTTGGGGGCGATAGAGAGCATAATATGATCAAATGTTTACTTTTCACTCTACGTGGGTGATCAGTCGGAATTTTCAGGATGATGAAACATTCCTGAAAATTTCCGACCGATCACCCACGTAGTGTGAAAAGTAAACATTTGATCATATTATGCTCTCTATCGCCCCCAAGCATTTACTTTGTACTAACTATAGCGACTCTAACATCGCATTTATAATAACCCAAATTTCAGTTATGACTCGAGTTATGAATAATTTTCAATTAATGTTGTGGTCAATCATTTGTCATTCAGTTCCATATTCACATACCTTGCTGTAAGTCGGGAAGTATATAAGCTAGAGAGTCAAACTTTGTCTTAAACAATAGCAAATTCGAAAGCGTTTAAGGGCTGAATATAACAAGCCAATGTACTTTCTCCATCTCCAGGCGAACCTTAGCCTTAACTTTAATTAATCTATGGAAAATTCAGAAATAAGAGAATGCAAATAGGCAGAAAGAATTGTTCAAAATATCTTTTTGATAGTCACACCAATCTTAACCAATTGGACAGAATTGGTGGTTTAGGGAAGCATTGTCGTCATTAGCCCCAAGATGAGATGGTATTCCATCTATTTCAGCCTTTGCTTCTGTAGGATTTTCATCATTATTTTCTAGAGCAAGACGAGACAGTGGGTAATTCTTTCAGCAAAATACTTTTATGGAGCTGAGTTACTGAAGTTGTTTTTATTTATGTCTAAATTTCATTTCTGAGGTTATGGGTCTTTTAGAATTCAAACACTTCCTATATGGAAGTTCAGTTACCAGTAACTGAGCTCCAAAAATATAAGTAACCTGTTCTTTCAGCTATCGAGCGAGTCATGTTTTTGATTTCCTTAGCCTGAGGATCGACTGGTGCTGATATTAATTGATCCTTAAAGCTTATAGGAGCATAATAATTATCACTTGTAGATGTTTCAACATGGCTGTTTAGATAAAACGATATGTAAAGTATGATATAAATATCGAAATTTTGAATACACATCTTTATGGAGGTGATAAACTCATTAACTAAATAATTAGCTAATTGAATCTAAAATTTCTGATCATTAAGGATAAGTATTATCCGTATTCGTATTAACTGGAATTTCCTATTAAGTATTATTAACCTTGTTCGTACTAACGAGGTTATACTGTATTCCGGATTAATAGCGAAAAGTTATGAATTAAGAATGGAGGCACATAAGAAAAGCAAGTCCAATGAAGCTAGATTACAGGCAATGGAGAATAGAATGAAGGAAATGAAGAGCAATAAAACTATTGTTTCTGCTTCTTTGAAATTAAATTCTAATTCCAACTCAAAACATGTAAAGTTCGATTCCGATTCAGATGATAATGATGTTGACAATGATAGTTTCGTAAAATGCAAAGATAATCGCGATAAATCAAAGGATATTTTCAATGGAGACCCTACCAAATCAAATGGTCAAATAGAGACATATAGATTTCCTGACAAACCTCAGTTTGAGGGGAATTTAGGAGCAAAGTTATTTAAACTGCAACAACAGACGAGAAATGATGACAGGTTTAGATTAGATGAGCGGTTTGCTGATTGTAGTTCTGAAGTTGAGATTGAAGAGGATAAAAATAATTTTGTTGATGAGAAACAAAAATATTTAAAAATCCTAGGCGATGTCTTGGGAAAAGAAATTCACGAAGAAAAGAGGCCTCGTAGAGTAATAAAGCATGTTATACGATTTGACCCGACTCTCGAGTCACATAGGAAATACGTTATAGAAAGGAGAGATACACCTTCAACAGAAAAACAAGATTCCCTTGTAGAATTATCACCGAAACAAACTCAAATTGAAACAAACGAAACTCCTAAGGTATCACGACAAACCTACTACGAGTACAACAATGGAACCTCTATAGCATCTCTATTTGGGAACACGAACACCGGTCCTGAAATAGAAGATGGAATGTTTAACTTTGAAATACAAGAAACT
The DNA here is from genome assembly GCA_028753945.1 of Hexactinellida sp. DTS-2022. Taxonomy (NCBI): domain Eukaryota; kingdom Metazoa; phylum Porifera; class Hexactinellida; species Hexactinellida sp. DTS-2022. The sequence continues at coordinate 1,532,691 of JAPNXP010000017.1, read as the reverse complement.
GAGCGCAACATATTAGCTAAACCTTATATATTTGAGAATATACAGGAAAATGGGGCGTCTCGTTTAGTTGATACGGAGCATCACTTTGTTACAGACTGTAATACTTCTGAACAGAGTAATAGTGTGAAGGAATCTTCTAATTCTGAGACACAAAATTTATTCTTTTTTCACTCAACCGATAGCAAACTCAGAAATAGATTAGATCAGATTAAGTTTTGTCGTCAACAAGATTTGGAAACTTTGCACCAAGAATGGCACGAAAAAGCTGCATCTTTGATGCGAGATTGTAAGCGCAAACATAGAGACGCTGTCAGATGGAAGAATAGGAGTTTGTCTCTCAATTAATTAGCAATTTTAGCAGTGTTTAAGGAATTGTTAATTAATTAATTGCAATCATTATTATGACAATACCAAATGGAGCAATAGTGCGCAATTCCAATTAATTAGTCTAATTCCTAATTAATATTCCAATTAAGCTCATTATTGACGACACACGATAATAGTAGTTATTCATTAAATAATTATCGATTAATTTCCGATTGTGTTATATTAACTCCTAAGGGTATCTGAGTATTTGGTTGCGATAGATGGCAGCTCCATCATTCAGGAAGGGAGCTCTCACGACGAAGAAGAAGCAGGCGCCCCGCTCGGAGCTGACAGAGGAGCAGAAGCAGGAGGTGCGGGAGGCGTTCGACCTGTTCGACACGGACGGGTCCGGCTCCATAGACGTTAAGGAGCTGAAGGTAGCTATGCGAGCTCTGGGGTTCGAACCGAAGCGGGAGGAGATCAAGAAGTTAATCGCCGATCTAGATAAGGACAGTACTGGACAGATTGACTTCAATGAATTCTTACAAATAATGACTGTAAAAATGTCTGAGAAAGATTCCAAAGAAGAAATACTGAAAGCATTCAAGTTATTCGACGATGATTCCACGGGGAAGATATCGTTTAAGAACTTGAAGCGCGTCGCAAAGGAACTGGGAGAGAACATGACTGACGAAGAGCTGCAGGAGATGATAGACGAAGCAGACCAGGACGGAGATGGGGAAATTAACGAACCGGAGTTTCTTAGGATTATGAAGAAGACGAATCTCTTCTAGTAGCTAGACTTATGTTAGAGAGGGCAATTATATCACTTGCTTATTCTAGCTTATTAGCGATTATCTGATGGTTGTAATTAAGCGTGTTTCCTTATTATATTGTAATAAATCTCTCGGTATCGTAACGATAGTGAAGCCCCTGCCATATTGATTGAGGATTATATTGCACAACAATTTGTAATTTACTAGCAATACATGCTACAACCACGGATGTAGCTGCATTGACTAGCAAATCTCCAAATGCATGCATGATTTAGTCGTATCTACATTGTAGTAAAACTGTTATACCATTACTTATATTATTTACTACTAACAAAGGAGATTACAAAAGCTGACAAAAGTGACCATTTTGTAAAAAAGCTATCAAATAAATGAATTCACCCCTGATTTAAATAACGTATAGTATGAAATTATAGCTCAAACCAGTTAAAAGAATTCCCCTTATGGGCTACATTAAATTTTGTTATAAATCCTGGGTAAATAACAACAAAAATAAATTACAATGCAATCTTTTTCAACGGAATATGTTAACTAATGCGTAATGGAAGTGGATTTGATAGCATTTTATTTTCAAGGGTTGTTAATACCTATTTTTGTTATCTATCTCAAATTAAAAGGTGGTTTGTCAAAACCTTTATCAAGATGCGCTTTTAATACACACAGTAGAACCTCGTTAATATTTACACGATTTATACGAATACGATTAAATACCAATTTTAGGTTAGTACATACGCTTTTACACATTTGACGGTAAGTATTAAGTTATTAATGAGGTTCTACTATATTTAAACACATATTCCAACCTATGAAAATAAATTCGAAAAATGCCAATCTTGTAGAAGTACGTATTGTAAAAAATTTCAATATTGCAAAAAATAAATTTGACAAATTCCAAGAATGCAAAAAATATTCAGATTAATGACAGCTCTAGGCTGAGTAGGCTCGATTTAATGACAACTCAGTAATTCAGGCAATTGCAGCTCTTCTTTTACAATATTAATTGTTCTTTTAATATAACCTGATTGTCCTTTGAAATATGACCCTTATTACATATTAATAAAATTAACGATATTCAATAAGATCAGTTAATCAGTTCTATCCATATACGTACTTATGTATCGAACTTCCTAACAAATATGATGCAATATTCATATTTTACCACCTACCTAGGACCTTGTGCTATTACTAGTATTGTGAATATTACATCATATTTATACTCAATTCTGCACCAAGAATATAAATAACAGCCAATAATATCATGGATTAAGATTTCGTTATAAACAAGAAGACTCCAAACTACAAAATTATAAGTGAGTTCTTTAATTTATAATTAATTTTACTTAAAAACAATCGACTTCGCTTTAATTGGGACATGTTCGTTCCAAAGAATCTGTTGCGATTAACTGAAATATTTTGAGTGTAGATACATTGGTTCGTAAATATTTGTACTACAATTAACTGTAAATATAGGTTGGCATACAGTATATGAAATATCAGTATGTATTTTGAAGTAAACCAAGTCTATTGGTTTTATTTATTCTCCGCTGGCGAATTGTAGTAACCACACCTATTTGTGACTTAATTAATAACATTATTATTATTGCACCATCAATGTAGTGTCTGGCGTATTTGACTACAGAGGACCTCACACCTGGGCCCAGCCAGGACTGCAGCGCTGCCCGCGGCACCCTGCGAACCCCGAGAGTATGCTCACTCCATGCGCCGCCTGTGGCTGGAGTAAGGGCTGCTGCATGGGGAATACCAACCAGTGTTCCGCTAACAAAGGGGGAGGGGGAGTAGCAGGTGTCATCCTCAAGGGATTTTTCAAAAAATAACCCCTATTGTACTTGTAAATTGAGCATGCTTGTAGGGCTAGTTTATTTTACCTTGTGTGTGCCAGACTGTATTCAGGATTATGAGTTCTCTGTTGATTTTTCTTAGTGACCAATATTCCCATATACTATGTAGTATGTACAACTTTTTAATTAATAGTTTGAAATTATTGTGGATTGAAAACATATTCAGTTTAATATTAACAACGCAGGGTCAAATCTAAAAATGTGTTTAATTAGAAGAATAACACAAATTAACTTATACCAATACCACTGGAGAGCTGAGCATAAATAATGCAATATATTCAGACTTTAGCGCTTGCATTTTTGAACACCACCTCTTTGCTCTTAGAAATGCTCTGTTTTCTCAGAGGTTCCTTTTTCTTGCACCCACATCGGACATTAATAACAACAAAAACAGAAACAAACATCAATCGGTTTCCCATCCCGCGTATGTACAACAAAATAGGCAGCGTCACTTCCGTGATTAAACGTTGACTCTCGATTGACAGGAGATTTTTCAATGATTCGTTTGTACCCGGATTGTTAATGTACTCATAGGGACTTTCTAATGTAATTAAAGCCAAGTAGTCATCGAAGGTCTTTTTGATTTGTATGTCAACGAAAAAATGGATAATGAGGGAAATAACTATGATAGAAGAAATGATGAAGTACAGAACTGTAAATACCAACAGTCGTTTCTCAATAGCTTGGAGTTCATACCCTTCACCAAATTGTTTCATCTTTAGAGCTTGAATCCTCGTTTTGTATAGAATGAGGATCACTAATGTCATTGTAAGCGCAGTTATAATCACGTGTGGGGTAAATCCAACCACTGCGTTTGCTGTTATATCATTCAAAGTTGGCATTTCAATCTCGTCAAAGTACCTATACTTAATCCCGAGTGCATAAGGTACTATCTCAGCAATGACTGGAAGCCCGAAACAAATTGCGATTTCAATTATGAGTGTTATTATTACCGTTTTCCTTCCTGTAAAAAGATCTTTCATGGGATAAAACACGACGACAACTATGTGGAATAGCGCTACTAAGAACCAAAGGCGATTTGAGAGTCCCAAGTAGTGAATAATTGTACCAAAGACTTGAATATGAATTCCCGGGTTTTGATTTAGCTCTTCGAGTGAGATATGTCTAGCGTGGCAGTAGAATAGATACACCCCTGGGATATCCGATATTGCGAAAGAGAGGGACAGAAATAGATTGACACAAATGCAAACTATGATCGGGTAGTGTTGAAATTTCCATGTATCTCTAAGTTTAACCCAACTAAATATGGCATAAATACTCACAATGACTCCAGTTATGGCCGTTAAAGCTAGAATTCCCTGCTTTATGTACAGACACGCATACCCACATATGCTCCATCGCCCGCAAGCAGGTTGGCATTTGTTGGAATGCAACGAATACGAATATTGGTCTGGACACGTTACAAATATGGATGTTAAATTCAGGCTTTCAAGAAGATCTTCATTCACTGTATTGTTCAACTCAGACTTTTTATTCTTCATCGCGTGGAGAGCACCTGGAATAAAGAAGAATACCCAAATGGCCACCGCGCAGACCACACATAGCGCTCCTATCACATAAATCCAGCCTCTATTCAAGTGCTTGGGTTTCGTTTTCTTTTGTGGCTCACGAATAGTACTCTTCTTACGTAGCATACTTTGCTTAGCCGGCACATCGTCAATGATATTGGCAATAGAACATCGTTTTGAGTAAGTAGGTGGACTTTTAGTTGGTGCATCCATTCAATATTAATTTGAAAATAATAATGATGTATTTTTTATTATTTCATTTCTATCCTATTTTTATATAGTCTCGCACTTGCAATTGGAGAACTAACAATGGCTCTGATAACCTCATATTATCTCACCTGTATGTAGACAATGAATAAATCACGAAATAATTGAGATTGTAGAATGGTAGAAAATATCAATTGGTTGTGATCTATACACCCAACCTTATGGAATCTTACCAATTAATTAATCAACATATGGTTTGCTAAATACTCTATACCCACTATGTAAAATATTGAAGATCACAAATTGCATAGATCATCTTCATTTAATTAGTGTACATCTAAGTAGATTAGCAGAAAAAGCTACTATTCATGCGACAAAACTATTATGCCGATATCGAATTCTATTAACCGTTTACTTATTACAGCAAAGTATTAACTTGGGAACCTCAGTTAAATATGTCCTGACAGAATCGTTATTCATAGAATTCGGGATATTACTGCTTCACTATTTACTTATAAGTACTGTCATCTAATTTATCAGAAAAACGACTTGATTGAAACAGATGAAGGATACGAACTTTAGGCTCCTTTAAACTTTCAACTTTAGGCTCCTTTAAACTTTCCTATTTTGTAAAAAACGATTAATTTAATAAAAAACTTAATTAATTAATTAACAATTTTGCATTTGTAAGTTTTCAGGTCCGCACTTCTAATTAGATAATACTACAAGTAATTATTTACTGTCTAACTTTTCACATTTGTACCATTTATGAATACTATTATTACATTATTGCAGCTAATCCATATTGCACTGGGAAAGCAACTGATACTATGATATCATAATTGAGTTGAAATATAATATGCTAGGCATTGCTAGCTAAACCCCTGTTACCTACCTCGTGGTGATTTTAGTTGATTATATACTTCTATTTATTTACACCATCATATAGGTTGAATCAAATTGTTATATTTCCTATACATTCAATTGTTTGTGTTTCAATATTATCAAGCTACTAAATGGTATTACTCCCTCTGCTGCTTCTAACAATCTCCATTCATCTTTCCGAATGTCATTATTATCTTCCATCGCATAATTTTATTTCACAAAACAGTTCAAACATATCCTGTCCGAATGGTACCTATTGGATAATTACATATTTCGGTGAATGCGTACAAACTACTCTGCAGTATGCAGCATTTATTATCGGACTGTTCTCTATTCTGTTTTGGTTATTTGCCCAACTCCCTCAACTTATCAAGAACTATCGTACCGGTAAGGCTGACGTGGCTCTCTCCCCTTATTTCCTCCTGCAATGGCTAGGTGGCGACCTCACTAATTTGGTGGGAGCGCTGCTTACAGGGCAGCTTCCGACTCAGATAGTTACCGCCATATACTTTGTAATGATGGACGCGGTACTGCTCACACAGTACTGCTACTATTTACTTAAGAACAAGAGGCACAAGTTTAGAGGGTATAAACGCTTGAAACCAGGCAAACCGCTTTATGTTATTGTCCTATTCACGGGTATGTTTATATTTGGTAAGAGTGTGTATCCCATTGATACACCGTTAGTGGGACATGTTGTACATGGTAGGTCTCTGCTCTCGACTCCTTCAGATGTGGTGATAGATACGAAAAGTTGGGAAGATGTTGTCGGGTATATAATAGGCTGTATTTCAGCTCTTCTATACCTTTGCTCGAGAGTGCCTCAAATTATCAAAAATTTCCGACGTAAATCCACGTATGGTCTCTCTCTGCCAATGTTTATCATGGCTGTAATGGGTAATCTGACTTATGGACTAGGGATATTGCTCTATAGTGTGGATAGAATATTTATTCTACAAAAGTTGCCGTGGTTAATCGGAAGTATTGGGACCTTGTGCTTTGATTTCACAATATTCGTCCAATTCATAATATTTTCGTTTTGGAAGAATTCAAAAGAAGAATCTGGATCAGAAACGAGCGAGGGTGGAGTTGAATCAAAGTTTAAACCCTCAGATACTAGCTATAATTCTATTCAGTAACTAATCGATTAGCATACTATATATAACAAGTACTTTTATTGTGATTTTATATTCTCTTACCTATACTATATATATGTACATACGGTTATGTTTGTTGAACTTTAATTAAGTACATACACGTTTTAATCTTGCTTATGGGGTTAGCAATATATTAATTGCCTGATAACTACACTATTGGACAAAATCATCAAGTAAATGTGAATTTATGGTACATTATATTTCCCTTGGCATCGATTATTCGATAAAAACTCGATATTTTCAACACCTAACAGGGTTTGATACAGAAATTTTTCCTGGGGGGGGAGAAATTTCCTAGAAACAGACTGTTCTCTTGGATAAAGGAGCAGCACATGTATAGGCCAAAATAAGACAATTCCTGGGATGGGGGTTAGTAAACAAGCAAACAATATATTATTTAGCTGTTGTACCTGTTACAGAGTAAGTAGTACACAAATTATCACTGATGAGCAATACTAATTATAATGACTGATCTAACACAATAACAACAACTTTAGAGGTTCATAAGTGACACCAAACCTGCGAATTCTGAGCATACCTAAATACTATGATTATTTCATCACTGAGCACAGCTGTATTACGCTTCAAATAGCTTAACGAGAGCTGGAGTCATAAATCTACCAGTTTTATCGTATTTCTGTTGTAACTTTCTGAGCTCCGTTAGTCCTTCCTTGCACACTTCACGTAAATGCTCATAGATACCGTCAATTAGCACCCACTGTTTGCCCAGTGCAGGCTTAACTCTAGGGTCAATAGATTTGATAACCTGGAAGAATTCATTGCCGAAGTTCTCCCATGTAGGGGTATGGATTGATGACAGAATGTCGATATAGGAAAACAACTGTGGTCTCTCGGAATAGCATGCAGCAAGAGGGCAGGGGCTATTACCGCATATTCTCGATTCTATACAGAGATTTACTGGGAACCTTCCATAGTACGCCTCATCCTGGATTCGTACTCCAAGTTCGTTTAATGCTCTTAAATAGTTGTCAAAGGTTTCATTTCCGACCGCGACTCTTACATGTTGAGACGAAGCTCTAAAGCAGAGCTCTATGTTGTTTAGTCTGACGGGCAGTGCTGATACCAATGGTAGATAATGGACAGCATCGAAATAGGTTGAAACTCGGGGCCTGCCGAAATCCTGCCAGAACTGGAGCTGCTTTAACAGTTTAAGAATAATGACCTGAGCCAGTGGTGTGAATTTCTCCGGTATTATTTTGGACCTTAAATCCATGTCAGATTCGAGTTCTTTAAAAAAGTACTTTCTTAGCCAAACTAAAATCTCTTGGAAGTAGTACACGTAATCTTTTTTCCCCTTTAACTCTCCAAACCCCCTATAAGGCTGATCAGGATAAAGATACGATTTGCTAGCTTTTTCAAAGTACGGATATTTCCGGTTATAAGGGTCTCTGTAATGCCTTACAATTCGACAGTAGACCTTGTCTTGTTGGTAGTCGTAGTTAGTCAGTCTCCCTGTGGTGAGACACTCGAACGCATCTATGATGGATACACTGCCGAATGGCCACCAGAAGTGCTCGAATGAAATCCAATCAGATGGGCGGTTAACCAAGTGGTACTTCATTTGAGATAGTGTCCAGTAATGATTTTCAATTACGACTAACATTTCCGGAATCATTTTGAATTGCAACTCAGTAATTATTCCGAAAGAACCCAATCCTATTGCAGCGGCTCTTAACTGCCTCTCGTCTTTTTCAATGTCCAGAACGTGTTCCTCTCCGGTACTATCTAAAAAGGTTATTTTCCTTATTCTATCAGATAGCGTTCCTTCATTGAAACCGCAACCCTAAAGTGTTGAAAGAAAATTATTCACAGCCTCTATTTTCTTATTACTATATCTTAGTTGGTAATTCCTCACATAGTATACTCTGTAACTACATCAGTAGAACCTCGTTAATTCGAACACCAACGGACGGTAAAATTTGTTAGCGTTATACGGAGTTCGTATTAACCGGAGTATACCCATTGAATAGCCATTGTATTGACCTGATTTTGTGGAACTGTTTGTTCGTCTTACCCGGAGATTCGTATTAACCGTGTTCTTCCTATCGAGGTTCTACTGTACTTACACACTACGTATAACTCACATGGCAGCCAGTAGAGCTAATGCCGGCATAATGTGCATCTGTGCACACGACACAGGAGGGTAGCAGGAGAGGGTCCCTCTCTATTCCCATCTCTCCGTGCTTCTGCAGAATGGTACAGCCCCCGGAGATGCTCACTATTCCCTTCTCCAGATCTACTATCTTAACACGTTTCTCACTATGCCCTTCCATAGAGTTGAAACGTACAAAGTTTATTAGCACCGTCTCTCTTTCTCCAAATAGATTCTCCCAGGAGTAAGCAGAGCCCAACAGTCCAATCTTCTTTTCTTTATATTTTGGATGATTCAATATTGAAACGAGATCATCCTTCGTTTTCGGGTAGCAGACATGACATGGGAATTTCTGAGTCTCTGACCAGTTAACGAATGCAGTTGTATCAGTTGCAATAACGGGTTCACTTACATCAGAACACTTCTTAGTCAACTCGACGAATTTTTTCTCCACATCATGCACGATTATATGTAACACATGAGTACCGATAGAAATGCCGTACTCCAACAATATACGAATAACCTCTGCCTTGTCGATGTGAGGGAGATTATCCGTAATTATGGACAAGTCCAAGGAAATTCTTTCTAAAATAAAGGGTTAAATAATTTTGTACAATTCAATTAATTAAAATATTATTCTGTATACCTAACCACAAATATATTCCGATTTATCATATTTGTATTTGAAGTATAAGCGAAGCGATAAGTCCCAGCGCAATAAGTGAAATCGCCCTTAGCGCAGGACGAACAGCTTGTAAATAATTAAACATTCGAGATAAAAGTCTAACGAGACAAAATACCTGGAATTACTGGTAATAACAACAAAGTGTTTATAATGTTTGGTGTATTAGCAATTTAGCAATTTATTAACTAGTAATTGTTATACCAACTGATCAGCTATTTCATCAGCTGTTTTTTCTTTAATCCATTTGCTACACCGATAAAATCGGCAATCAATTATAATACAATTTAACACATAATTACTTTATAATTGCATAAAATCTCACCTCCTTGTTGATCAGATCCCGATGAATATTGGCTGGCTTGAGCTGCTCCCATTAACCAAATAATCTACAAAATTTATAATCAAGTTAAGAGTCTCCTTTAACAGTAGAATTTGGTATGTAAGGTATTATCGAATTGTACGTACGTACAACCGGGTTATGCCATATTTATTGTATAATTGTTTGTTGATTATATCTGATTATACTAAGCTAAGAGGTTAGCAAACTGAATATATAATAAATATTACTTACTACAACTTTGCACAACAAATACAGTACATTATAATTTGAGAAATTATTTCTACCAATATTGAAAATACATGTTATTACAAGTAAACAATTGAATTTGTTTAAAAGTCCACATTACCTTTACTGAATTTATAATCTTCTGAAAGGTCTGTGAATGATTTCAGAGATTGCTTGAGTTAACCTTTTATGTGAATATAATTAAACCTTTTTTGCACTTCTTTGATAAGTTACATGCTTCTGCTTTGGATCTTCACAGAAATGATATGACATATTTAATATTTGCAAAAAGTTTCCTACTGGTCAAATATATTACTTAATTAATTCATGGTTTTTTAGTTTTTACTGTCAATAAGGATGCGAATTTAATTCGCCATAACTTATCCACAAATTGAGACTTGGAACCCATATTCTGAAAATGGCGTCGTCGAGGCAAACATTTTTATTGGAAGAAAGTTGAAAATATGAATATTACATACTCTCTTGTAAACAATTCTATTATTCTAACACCCTAAGGCCAGTATCCGTAGTTTTCATACTATTGCTTATTCTGCCTTCTATAATACATTTTATAATTATACTAGCCGAAAAACCGCCCTCCGGGCGGCATTTTTCTGCTAGTTTACTATGCTTTACTACGCTTTGTATTTGGTTTCATTTTCACGTTTTAATCGCATTCTCGCTGTATTGGGCGTTTGTTTACAATCATTACCAACTCGCGAACGTTTTTAAGTGGCATACGTATAGTAACATAGTTGATAACAGGTTTGGATTTTGTATGTAAATTATGACTGAAGTTGGCAAAATATGTCAACCCGATCTATATAGTATAGTCAGGTTCTTTTATGATAAACATTCAAGGGACCATAAATTGTGCATAATAGAGAGACTTCATAATAAGCGAACTCAACTTAGTACAAACCCTATGTAAGTTGTTAAATTGGGACCATAAGGCTTGTTCATAATAAAGCAGACGAAATCTGGTTCATAATAAGCAGACCTGACTGATAGCAATAGGTATGACTATTAAATTGTCCAACAACACAAATGTAAGTTTATTGGTCTATATGTATATTCAATTGTTGTTTATATTATGGGAAATCACAATGGGATACTGAACACAGATAACTGATTGGATAAATTAATTTACTCTCGACCAATTAAATTACAGTCTCAGTTGGCATTCTATACTGCACACTTAACAATTGATAGAGACATATAAATCCTTTTATACTAATTGAATGCTAGATGCTAATCCATACTGGGACAACCCTCGAATTTAATTGGTTAAATGTTTTGGCACCTTGGGGATGGAAGATGTGAATATTTTTCTTAAAAATTCCTTATCTGGAGTGGTGAGATAATTCCTAGATAATATGCGAAATTTGGTACAGATCGGTTCAGGCATCTCAGAGGAGATGTGAGGACAGACAGACAGACATACACACAGACAGACATTGTATTTTATATATATAGATAATTATACAAGTTATGATAGTTATGATAACACTTCCTTTACTATCCCTTATATAATTCAGATTTTACTCTTCCGGGACTGATTACTAGATGTATAATTAGTCAATGCTTATTGTCTTATAAATTATTACAGAGACAAACTATTTGTGCACAATGAAGTGACTCCATATACAGTGTGACGAATACCAATCTCATACACCTGTATCTATTTACTTTAGATTGCATTCCTGTCCCATGTCCTCCCGCTATGTCTGCACAGCTTGGCGCACACAGGAGAGCTGGGACGCGGCGTACCGCGACCTCTTCAGCTGCGAGCCAGCTGACATTAGGCGGGGCCTGGGGCGGGTCCAGTGCTGGCAGGCCCGATACAAGGTGCCAGTGGGGGTGGAGGTGACATGCGAGCTCCTGCAGGCCAAACTAGCTTCTCTAGACTCCAGTATAAACCCACACACCTTGCAGCAGGTCTCGTCGCTAGCCCTGATACGATTCGTGAATGGGATCAGTGACTTGTACCAGGATTACGCAGTGCCTAAGTCTATAAAGGAAACTCTGTTTGCTATCGGCATTCCTGTGTGGATATGCGACCAGCGCCATGACGCGACTCACCACGTGATGCCTTGTTTGTCTCTGCTCGAGCGAGCTCTCGACTTCTGTATAGAGTGGATCGATTCTTACTACTGGAAAGAAGTATATGTAAAGACTACACGCGTGTCGATTCAAGAACACAAATCGCGCTTTATCGAACTATTTCGAAACGCAACTAATTCAATAATTAACAACACCACCGTGACCCCTCAGCACTTTGGCACCTTTATTTCTCTCGCTAGGAAGATTGGGGATAAGGAAACGCTAGCCTTGTCTCTGCTAGAAGCTAATTCGCACAGAATTAAATACGCACCGTACTCCCCCTCAGTGGCTGCTCTCCCGAGGCTGCACTCCGACTGCTCTAAGCTTAGCGCTTTCTGGAACAGAATCCTGTCCTACTCGGACGCTACCAGCTCTGTAGGCAGCATCACTGCCCGTCTGATACAACTGATCCTACAGAGAGTGAGTACTGTGGAGTTGGATAATATCAGCTTGCTGTACCATGGAGTCTGGTTGAGACTAGCCTTACAACATTTGATAATGGGTTCTAGAAAGAAGAAGGTACTCTATCGAAAGAGTAGAACGTTATCAACTTACAAATCCCTGTCCCACCTTGCTCCCTACATCCTACAAACTAACCTATCTAATCCGGGCGTATACACCTATGCAGCGGCGAGGCTGCTAATCAAACGGTTCCCTTCTCTCTGCAGGGAGAGGAAGGCAAGGAACATCCTCAAACTCTCCAAATGGATATCCCTGGTTCGGAGAGGGGATCTGCAGTCTGTGAGAACACTCGATAGAGAGTTACGTCATATTGTGCAGACCCAGCAGAGTATCCGTTCTAAGCTAGACAAGACGGATAGGGGCTGGAAGGCAGTTGATACGAGGTCCTATCTGCCTGTTGGTATTGGTGAGTGCGTAAAGTAGTACACACGTATCTCGCTTCTATTACATGTAATTCAATTTTTAGCAATTTTAATCACACTTAGTTTTATATAATTTGACTTGCAATTACTACTATAATTAGTATAGCAGATTTCTCAGTAATTAATATACAGTGAACTCCCGTTATAACCAAGTCGGATATAACGAATTTCCGCTTATAACGAAATGGAGATTTTCTCCCAGAATACTAAGTCATTAATTATTATGCTCTTATAACGAATATCCGGATATAACGAAGGAATTTACAGGTCCCAAGCACTTCGTTATAACGAGAGCTGACTGTATTGGTGTATAATATGCTATAATAATGAGACTATTATAACATAGCCTGTATACACCTATGGCCACTCAGAGCTCCCGTCCCAGCAAGCCTAGTCTGTTTATGGTGAGTATAACCGCGGAGTCGCGCGTGGTGTCGCTGCAGGAGAGCCTCTGGGAGCTGCAGGCGCGAAAGGAGAAGGTGTCGCAAGCGCAGCAGCAGATGGTCTCGCGAGTGGAGACCGAGTTCAATCAGCTGATGAGCGCGCTGCTGGACGCGGAGCAGAGCGCCGTGACGCGCGTGCGACACACGTACTCGCCGTACCTGGAGGAGCTGGAGAGACTCATAGCGGAGCTGGAGACGCAGATGCGGGAGCTGCAGGCCCTGAGCAAGCAGCTGGCCTCGCTGGACCCCTCGCAGTCGCTGCTGGGGACCTACAGGGGCAGGGCCACCAGTCTGGAGGCGGAGGTGGAGCAGCTGGCGGGGAGACTGCAGAAACCCACATTCCTCTCGGAGGATAGGTTGCGAGGCGTCCTGAAGCGGTTCTCTAACATGCCCAGTCTCCGCCTGGCGTGCGACCCGGGCATTGCGTACCAGCTGCAAGCGCCGTGCCGCGTGGTGCTGGACAGGAGCCGCAGTCCCGTCTCCACCGTAGACCCCAGCAGCTGGGGAATACGCATAGCGCCGCACGACATAAAGGCAGCCGGCCGACACCTGTTCATGCTGAAGCGGTACGACAACACTGTGTTCGTGGTGGATCCCGAGGCGGGGATATGGACCTACTTCCAGGTGGACAGGGACCTGTGGTACAACTCCGTGTACGGGTTGGCTGTATGCAGGGACAATGTGCTGGTGTCCGTGCCTGACAAGAACCGCATTAAGGTGCTGACGCAGAAAGGAGAGTTCCTGAGAGAGATCGGGAGGGTGCTGGGACACGGCTGCTGGCACGAGCTGAAGAGGCCGCACGGCATGGCCACCACCAGCAACAACCTGGTCGTCATTGCTAACACAGGTGAGTGGAGATAGGTAGGGGATAGTGCATAGCTCTATTCAAGTGGAGTTGATTTTATCATTAGAGTCAGGTCTGCTTATTGTGGACAGTTTTACGTCTGCTTGATATTAAAAACTTTATTAAGACAAGCCCTTTAGTGACAGTTTAACAACTAGGGTTTGTTTTGTAGTTCTCTAATTTTCGCCTATAATTAACAAAGTTTTTGTACCTTGAATATTCAGAGTAAAAGAACCTAACTATATTTTCTATCCTGTTTAATATTTAATTTATCATTCAAATCGAAAAATTCTTATTTTATTAGAGGAACTATTTTCAATCACTATATCCTTATTAATTACAATATTGCTATATTGCTATTCCCTATACATAGGCTGTGACCAGGTGCTGGTGTACAATATGGAGAGCGACTTCGCTAAGCAACTCAACAGCAACCCTTTCACTCCGTCTAAGCTCATATCTCCCCTGGAGGTAGCAGTTACAAAGCGCGATGATATTGTTGTGCTGCACCATGGGACTCCGTTTCTACACCTCTACTCACTCTCAGGCGAGCTGCTCGCGAAATTTGGCACCTGTATACCGCAGGACAACGGTAAATACCTAACGCCCAGACACATCACTATGGGACCTAGAGAACAGATAGTGGTTGTGGACAGAGAATACCTTAATTTCTACAGTCGCTCCTCTCCTATTCAGTACCGCCTGGCGTATGTGGGCGGGTGGGGGAAAGCCGTTATCGCCAGTAAGGACAAACTCCTTACTTACGTTAATGGCGTGTTCTCGTACTTCTCGTTAGAAGGATTTGGAGACGAACAGGTTAGCTCTATATGAATTTAGGATTTAGTTTGTAATAAGATTTCTATTATTTTGTATTAAAACCCTTTAGCTTAAGTTTATTTTGGGAACACAGCTAAAATCAGCTGATCGTATTACAAGTTATTTATAAATTTTCTATAAGTGTAGATATATTTAATCATATTAAGTGACTGAGTATAATGTGAACAATGTATTCGAATGTTAATTAAATTAGTTAATAAGAGTATATAATGTATATTAGATTATGTGTTGTTGTTGTTGTGGATCGGAGGCAGAGTAGATCTGTTTGTGACAGCCTCGGTTTCGAACTCTATAACATCTGAGAATGTGACTTTACTCTTCCTGGCTCCTCTCGCTGCACTCATCTTGCTGTACACTTCTAGAAATGATTTTATTTCGGACATAACGTTATCCAGCAGTCTCTTCATTCCCATTGAGCTCTCTCTGTTATTCTCGCCGTCCTGCACCAGCCTAGAATACATAGAATAGCAATTTAGAAATACAATAATTGTTTGTATTTCCCTCAGATTTATATGGCTTCTTATAGTTAATAATGGAATTAATGTGGAAAGGTATTCCTTTCTTCTTCACAATCTCGTTTTATTATCTTCTCTATATTAGTAGAAATAAAGCTCTACAATAATAGAGTAGTTTTCGTTTATACAAACACCAGGGGGCCATCGAAATTCCTTTGTAATAGTCTCCGGAAGTTCATATTAACCGGAGTCACTTGCATGCATTGCATTGTATAGGCTAGTCTAGGGGAATTAAACCTTGTATTCATTTACCGATATTTTGCCTTATCCGTGTTCGTACTAACTAGAGTCTACTGTGCTGTGCTATATTTCCTATTTAATATCTGACGATTGAATCTACATTCCAACCTCACGAGCTGTTGCTGGGACCTGTCTCCCCTCTGTCGGTAGTACTCCTGTGCCGCTGTGTGCATCCTAGTCTGTATACCCATCAGCTGTTTGTGGTCCTTAATGCCGGAGGTCAGCTTAAGCTTCTCGTCTGTCCACTGCAAGAGGTTAGTACTGGCTGACATGTGGGAGCTCTGTTGACACCGATATTCGCCTGCAAATACAGCAAAACTGTTAATACGTACACCAAGGAACAGTAAAATTAGTACTCCTTATCTAAATTCGTATTAACGAGGGTCATCTGTATTGAAAAGCTTAGGATTTGGAGGCGACTGAAATAGTGTATGTAATATCCGGAAAATCCTATTACCCCTGGTCGTATTTACTACTGTTACTATTAACATCATCATACTATACAGAATATATTACTATTCACCTGTCAGCAGTGCATTCTCTCTCACAGCCTCACTAAACAGCTCTTCTGACTTAACAATCCCCTCCCGTTTGTCCAGTACGAATACGCTGTGGTTCTCCCTCAGATTGCTCCCAAACATCTTCAGCTCCTCCCTCTCCCTCTCCAGCGCCGCCCGCTCCGCCCTCTCCGCGTCCAGCACCACCTGTATCTCCTCCTGGCGCCCTCGCATCTCAGCTGTCTCCGCTATCAGCTGATCAGTCATGCCCTCCATCATGCAGCGACTCGACGTGACGTCATCCAGCTTGTTGCTGCTGGACAGCTGCTCAGAGACGCACTTAGCGATTTCATTCTTAATCTCTGACACCTTCGATGCTAGGCCATCTCTCTGCGGCAATAATAGCGATTTGTTGTTTGCTGTGTCTTGTGTGTGTTTGTTGCTCTTCTCGCGTAGCTCAGTCAGCTGATTGGTAGTCTCACTGATTCCCTGAGTCAGCTGTTCGCTCTTAGACTGTAGCTCCTCAATCTTAGCTTTCTGTGCGTCTCTGCTCCCCTCTGTCTCGGAGAGCACTCGAGTCAGCGTCTCCTTCTTT
Organism: Hexactinellida sp. DTS-2022; assembly: GCA_028753945.1. Classification (NCBI taxonomy): domain Eukaryota; kingdom Metazoa; phylum Porifera; class Hexactinellida; species Hexactinellida sp. DTS-2022. Next base: position 1,515,633 of record JAPNXP010000017.1, on the reverse strand, counting down.
GACTGGAACTGAATATTGCATTCGTTACTTATGATACGTACTTGCTTTTAAACACTGTATCATTGTTGCACATTTTTTAGTTAAAGCAACTCCCGTTATAACGAAATTATGTACAGTTTATGCTGACTATAAAGGGGCACTTAGAATAAGTCCCACATTACTTGCCAAATTATAACCAACCTTTGTATAGAGATAGAAACAACAACGATTTTTGGCCTTTCCCTTAGGTGACCGATATTAACAGGTTCTACTGTATATTCCTAAGACGGATAAAATAATCAGTTGATTTTTATCCGCTTATATCGAAGCTAACTAAAGGACTTGTTACAACGGGAGTTCACTATAGTTTAAATTGCTTTAGTTTAACTGCTGTAGTACTTACCTGTTCACTCAGTTTCTCCAGCCCCTTCTCTTCTACCTGCACCTTAACCTGTGTCACTGTGAGTGTATGCGTCTCCTCTTTGAGGCCCTTATCCGCCCGGGCCATGCCCTTCTTTATATCGTTCTCCTCCTGCAGTACCGTGTTCTCCAGCTCCCGCACCCTGAGCGCTATGTCCTGGTGTATCTCCCGCATCTTGGTGGCCTCCTCCTCCGCCACCGACACCTGCTGCTCCAGGGTAACCATCTGCTTCTGGATGCGACCTATAGCCGCGCTGTTGTCTTTTGTTTCCTTCTTGCACCTATATACATACGAAGTTACAAACTAATGTACAGTAAACTAAACTCCCGTTATATCGAAGCTGGATATAACGCAATACCCGCTTATAGCGAAATGTGATATTTCTCCCAGAGTACCAAATGCATTAATTTTCATCCGCTTATAACGAATACACGGTTATATCGAAGGAGTATACAGGTCCTTGAACTTCGATATAACGGGAGTTCACTGAATTTACGATGCAATAAATCTCGGTAGTATAGTACGAACATCAGGGTATCGTAAAATGCGTTCGCCTTATCCGGAATTCGCATTAACCGAAGTAATTTGCATACATCTGTATAGGCCTGACCGCTAGGGAAATTCAACTTTATTCGCCTTAACCAATATTTCGCTTTATTCATGTTCGTATTAAAAGTCCCCTGCACACAAATACAACTCCGCTTAAAGGGATATGTTCTGTCGCACCTCTCCCGTGTCTCTCTGAGAGTGTCGATGTCCTGAATGAGTGTCTCGTGCTCGTCCCTTGCCTCGTGTAGCTGTGTGTTGCACCTGCGTATCTCGTCCCTGAGCGCTCGCTCCTCCCTCTCCACCGTCGCCAGCTCTGTCTGCAGCTCTGTCTCCGCCGCGGCGCTCCTCTCCCGGAGCTCCCCCACTTCCTGCTTCAGCTGCTTAAGGTGCGTCTCCATGTTGCCCACACTCCGAGTCGTGCTCTCTGTGGAAGAGACGCATTCCTGCTCTCTTCGCGACAACTCACTGCACTCCCTACAAGAGTAATAATATAATTACCAGCTGTATTAGCTTATTGGGAGTGTTCAGTTTACGATACCGTTTGATATAATATAATATGAACATCTATTTACTCTAACAAATACCTCTGTCATCTTTAAGCTGTACAATAATACTATGTACGTAGATTTGCTATGTACTACAGTACAATTTTATGATCTCGTCTCTATATTATTAATTAATTAAAAAGTTATAATTACAACTGAATTTATATAACTCATTGAAAGCGCCATCACCCACTGCATACCGAATACTAATTAGTTGAATTCCTACTCGAATGGCTGACCACACCTATGCTACATCTACCGCCGCTACCCCCGGAGAGTTGGAAGAAGCCTCAATAGAGCCCATCACAGATAGCTTGCTACCCAGTGACGTCACAACAACCACCCGTACCCCCTCCCCGCCCTCCCAGTCCCAACCCACAGCAGAGGTCACGCCCACTGCCGGGCAGCCAGCTGACGTCATAGACGCAGTGGCGAGCGAAGATCTGTTCACAGTTAAGTTCCAGAGTCCGATTTCCCCCGACACACCCTCCGACCCCGTTCCTCCTCTCGACGTGCCAGAAACCGCAGAAGAGCCCTTGGAGGACAGTCTCCAGCTGAGCGCAGTGCAGACCTCCACCGCCTCTATGGCAGGCTCAACTGACTCGTACGTTATTGTCACAGACTCCCCCTCTCAGCCCAGCGCAGAGCTTCTCCCCCAGGAGCCAGAGCCAGAGCCAGAGCCCGCGTCTAAGCCGGAGCCGCCAGCTGACGAGTGGCTGGACATCCTCGGGAACGGGTCCCTCAAGAAGCTGACGGTAACGCGGGGCGAGGGCCCGCAGGCCACGCGCGGACAGCGGGTGCTGCTGGACCTGACGGGGCGGCTGGAGATGGAGGGGCCGGTGGTGGAGGAACAGCTGGGACTGGAGGTGGAGGTGGGGGAGGCAGACGTAGTACAGGGGCTGGACCTGGCGCTGCCACTCATGTCGCAGGGAGAGGTCGCGTGGGTGTACATGCAGAGCCGGTTCGGGTACGGCGAGACCGCAAATGGGGATAATATCCCGGCGAACTCAGACCTGTACTACCTGGTTACACTCAGGGAGGTGCACCCACGATACGACTACGCTGCGCTAACAGAGAGTCAGCTGAGAGAACTGGTGGAGAGGAAGAAGGCCAGAGGCAACACTCTGTACAAGCTGTGTCAGCTGGGCTCTGCCGCTACCGTCTACAGCAGTGCGTTAAAGGCGCTGCAGGCACACGCGTATTCAGACACGCCTGAGGGCAAGCTGATAGGCTGTCGCATTCTTACTAACCTGGCCATCGTGCAGTGCAAGCAGGAGCAAGCGCAGCAGTCGCTCGTGTCCTGCGACAACGCGCTGCGACTGGTGCCCGGGGACACCAAGGCTCTGTTTAGGAAGTCTGTTATTCTGACCGGCAGACAGGACTACGAGGGGGCGATCAGCTGTTTGGAGGAGGCGCTGCGGTCCTCGCCGGAGGACAGGGGCGTGGAACAGGAGCTGAGACGCGTGCGCGCTCTCAACGAGCAGAGCAACCGGAGACAGAGAGAGGTGTACCGGAGAATGTTCCGGGGGCCCGCTTTGGAACATACACAGCCTAGAGAGACAGGGGGGACACAAGGGGAGGGGGGCAGGAGCAAACTGAAGGTGCTCGTGGCATCCGGTGTCGTAGCAGTGGCTGCTATCTGTATCGGAGTGTTGTTGTACAAGAGACTCTGATGCCAGGTTAGGTACAATGTTAGGACTGATGTGTGAGTAAATTATATTAATTAATTAATTAAACGAATAATGTATTCCTTTTTGCTAAGAGCAGTATATACATATTTCGATTATTCACGAACTTTATTACCGATATACATTGACTACAATTACTGTAGAATCTTTTCAACCATGTTTTTATTGAGAAAATGTAGCATAAATAAGAAATAATAGACACAAGTATTATCGGAGTGTTTTTATTAATTAATTAACCTTAGACTTAGAGTATCTACATGTTATAATGGGGTACCTACTACCTAGTACTTCCCTCGCTTCATTCGCCCCCTCCTGCCCCTCCTGCCCCCCCTACCTCTCCTCTTGCCTCTCTCCCACTCTTTCGGGTTATCACTCCCACTTTCTACATTTCTTCTGTAAGCAGCTAGGCGATGTGTGTCTGATTTAAGATAGCTATTAATCTCACTCTCTCCCGCTTCCAGCCCCTCCTTCCTCCCGAGCTCATACTCCACTCTCTGTCCCCCTATACGCACCACTCCACACCGCTCTAGTATGGCTACCACGCGGTCCACTGACACCAGATCTCTGCGGAGACTGCACTGTATAGCCTGTTGTAAGAGTGTGTTGTGTGTAGAGACACAGCCAGCTTCGAATTCCGATATTTTGTCCCTCACCCATTCCGCCACTCTCCGCACCCCCTCCTCCTCGGTCTGCGGACTCAGAGGTGCATTCCATTTGCTGCTAATGGTCTCTATCTGCTTGTTGGACCTCAAGAGGACACCCAGTATAGGTTTGTTAGCTTCTGTATCAGCTCCTTTCTGGCGACCGATAAATCTCCCTCTCCCCCTCCCTTGTCTCCTTATAGCTCCTCTCCCACGTACCACAGCTGGTTTATTCGTATTCTTGTCAGAAGAGCTCTGAAAGCATTTCCCCATCTCGAGATGGAACTCTCTTATACAGAGTTTCCTAAGAACGTGAGTGAGTTGAGGATACTTCTTCACCATTTCGCTTGGCTGTACAGATTGTATTATATTTGTGAATGGCTTTACTACATTGATGAGAGCTTGCTCTGTTTTTGGTAGGTCCTCAATTGATTTCAGTTTGCCCAGTAGATATTTGTTATAGGGACTTGTTTCTTCACAATCTACACCTTTAAGATTGTACGTCACTTCACCTGTCAGAGAAATACCAATGTACCCATCCCGTTGTAAGGCATGCACTAGGGTTGCAGGATCTAATCGGCTGGTGAGAATACATTTTCTAATGAATACTTCTCTTAGCTTAGCATAGTCTCGGATTCCCGGCACTACTTTACTCGTAACTCTAGTTCCGATCCAATCTCCCAAATTCTCTTCTATCTTAGAACAGGCACTATCATCTAATTCTAATGGAAATGCATTGAATCTGTGTTGAAGAAATGTATACATCTTTTCAAAGCTTTTTTTCCAAGTATCATTAGTAGTTTTCAACTCTTCATAGTAAGCGAATACTTTTGGAACAGGTTTGTTGTCAGCTTTTAGTTGTACAGAATTCTGACAGCATTTCTCTAACAGCTTGAATGGAGCCGAGAAACGTGTGACATAGCACTTGTCTCTCAACAAGTTTTTGAGTTTATCTACTGACTTAGGTCTGCTATTCCCTATCGATTCCAATTCCTTACAGATCTTCAATAGCAACAAAGCATAAGGCTCACTGAATCCACTGCTATCCGCCACTGCTGTTTCATCCATTTCTTGCATTCGGTTTGCACAGTTAATTATTAATTTATGATCAACAATCATTAGTTACTATCTATCTGTTTGGCTAGCCTATAGGTTGCCTAAGATCAGCTTACACTCTAGAGTTGCACAGTGCGTCTTCAAATTTGCTACTTAGATACAACCTAAGTAGAATACCAATAATTTAAACCGGTGTCATTTATATTGAAAATACTTTGAAGGGGGTTGAAATAGTGTTCGTACTAACGAGGTTCTACTGTATTTCCGTATGAAGAATATTATACTCCCATTACTTGCTATAATTAGACTACCATTAGACTACATTCATACACTCAGACAGCAGAATGGCAGACGGGAAGCCGGAAGCAATGGCTGTAGACACGCCGAGTCCCCAAATAAAGAAGAAGCCGCCTAGACAGGGCCCCATGTTCGTGCTGAAGAAGTGGAACGCAGTGGCAATGTGGAGCTGGGACGTGTCCTGCGACACCTGTGCCATCTGCAAGCACCACGTGATGGACGCGTGTCTGCGCTGCCAGACGGAAGGCAAGCAGGAGGAGTGCGTGGTGGTCTGGGGCGAGTGTAACCACTCCTACCACAACTGCTGCATGGCACTGTGGATGCAGCACTCCGACAAATGCCCGCTCTGCTCCAGCGACTGGATCGTGTCGCGTACCGGCAAGTAACGACAGTTATGCTGTGTTCCAACTAGTGACTCTATTTGGTTGTAGCATGCATGGTATGTCTTATAAAGTGTGTTTAAGTGAGCTTTATAATATATGAGACACAATTTTTATTCTATTATTATTGAGGCAAAGACTGTAGAGCTAATTATATAATACAAATTAGTTACTTTTTGCTGTCTGATATGGAAATTAATTAATTACGTGTACATGCGTGAGAGCATTGCAAGATCGATTTTCTAAGTCAAGAACTGATACATTACAGTACATAATAAGATGCAATATACAACTTACTTTTCGTTGTTTTCCTTCCGACTTGTACTTTCCTGAATATCTCTCGCGAGCACCCTCCCCGCCTCCTCTGCCTCTCCCAGCTCCTGCGTGGCTAATCTCAGTTCTCTCTCGAGCTTGCTCTTCTCGGCCGCCATCTCCGTTCTGGCCCTCTCGGCGCGCAGCTGCTCGCGCTTCCAGACCTCTCTCTGCGCCCCCCGCACCCCGTCCCTGGTTTCTATCTCCAGCTCCGTGCTAGCGAGCTCCGACTGGACGGAAGAAGAGAGGGACAGCTCTGCTTCTCCCTACACATAGCCAGATTCTTAACTTAAATTATGAACATTCAAGGGACCATAAATGTGTTCATAATAAGCGAACTCAAGCGAGCTTAATACAAACTGTAATTTGTTAATTTGGGTCCATAGGGCTTGTTCATAATAAAAAGTTTTCATATTAATTAAGGAGACGAAAAATTCTTCACAATAAACAGACCTGACTGTATTAGTTATATTTATTATCCATGGTGTGTATGATAAGTTGTACCTTCTCTCTCGCGAGAGGAGAATGCTCCGTCATGTGGTCCTCGGATTCCTTCAGCAGGGCGTGCTGTCGCTTCTTCTTCCGCACCTGATCCCTCAGGGACTCCAGCTTCCTCTCGGTGTGCGACACGTGCCACTGCAGCTCTAGGATGTTAGCCAGACAGGCCTCGTGCTCCCTCTGCACCTCTCCCCCCATCTCTCTCAGGCGCCGCCTCCTCAGGGCGTCTATTCCCTCTCTGTACTCCCGCGCCACTCGCTGCTCTTTGGCAGCAGCGGCGCGACTGGCCGCGAGGTCCCGGCCGCACCTGTCCACCAGTTCCGCGGCCTCCCCCAGCGGCCCCGCCCCCGGAGGGACGCAGGCCTGTCCCTCTATCTGCAGCCCCGGGGCCCTGTCGGTAGCGCGCGCTCTCGGGAGGAGGAGGGCCAGCTGTCGAATCAGCTGTTCCGCCTCTGCGAGAGAGGTCCTCTCCTGCTCCAGCCGCGGGATGGCAGAGGCTGAAGTCCACTCGCATTGAGTTAGCATCTCTGCTGTAATGCTATAGAGTTAGCTGTACAGTATATGGATTACAGCCACGTTACCGATTCCAAGAAATATAATTATTTGTCGCTGCAAGTGCTCTAATTAGAATCTAACTTAATTACCAAATACTATATACGTACTCCGATATATGCACACGCACTATCATTTTGTTATCCTTATAGTGGACATACTGTAGAGATTGAGCTAAAATATTTATTTCCAACTTGTCAGTTGATTTATCCGCCATCTCAAACCATACTTGATTATTGGAAATAACTTTGAATTCGTAAGCTAATGGCTGAGGCCAATACAGGAGAAAGTGATGCAAATATCGGAATTATTCCTCAGTGGCCGTATCCATCAATGACCAACTTTGAACAGCTCCGCTATTTAACTCCCACCAAGAATATTCTAGAACGAATCCAACAATGTCCCCCTGATAAGACCCCTATCATCCTAATAACAACAGGTGCATACTGTCCGATACACAAAATGCACATAGAAATGCATGAAATAGCGAGGAAGTACATTGACGACACATTCAATGCTAAGGTCGTAGGCTCTCTCCTGTCTGCTACTCACGACGAATACGTTAAACCTAAAATAACATATTCGTACCCTCAGAAGTTCTGGCTGGACGTAAACACTAGAATAGAACTAATCAGTTTAGCGCTGCAAGACTATGTTTACATTGAGCAGGACCTGTTCGAGTCTAAGGCGACTCGCTTCATTGAGTTCTCAGAGGTGGTGGCGAACAGAAGTGCGTATTTCGATTGGGAGTGCAAGCTGAGACAGCTGTCCTCCCCTCTGATTGTCATGTTGGTGGGGGAAGATATGCTGAAATGTCACCTGTACCCGCCCCCGTCGGGACAGGGCCTGGCGCTCATAAGAAGGAAGGGGTCGTCTCGTTTCAAGTCCCGGTGGCCAAATCTGGACACAAAACAGCAATGGGAGGAGGGTGTGTTTCTTATCGAGACAGATACAGAGTTAGAAGTGAGCTCAACCAAAGTGAGACTAGCTGCAGCGGAAAACGACAAAGATACTCTTAGACAGATGCTGCCCGAAAAGGTGGCAGAGGAACTTATTAAACTGTGGATAGACAAACATACGTGATAATCTATCTATTTGTGTATTGATTATGTTCCTGTATTTACCGATCTAAGGGACATTGGGACAAGGGAAATAATTATCAATTAGATACCAGCCACACATTACAGGGAATCCCTGTAATGTACAGGGATTTATGAAATTTGTACAGGGATTTTAGTTGGGACAAAATTACTGATTGTAAGTCTAATAATATTACCTAAAAATACCTAGACCCTAAAAATATGGCATTGTAAATTAACAGTTCCTATTCAAGCGTACAGGGATTCCCTGTAGTCTATATAATTAAATATTCTCCTTTCCAAGATTAATTTGATTTATGTCAACCCATGGTCAACCGTAATAAATATAAATAACATGATATTATTTTTTGCCATGTATTCTGCATTAACCATATAATATAATGCAATTGAGAAAAAAATTTGGGCGGTGTAGAGGGATTTTGGCCTATGTACGTACAGAGAAAACTGGAGCCCGTACAGGGATGTGACTCAAATAGGTTGGCAGGTAATTATTCGAGAATGCGTCTTGAGATTAGGGTTCTATGATTCCCTTAAGCTTAAGGTGTTAGTATCCTTTTGAAATTTCGCAGATTCGAATATTTTTCCACAGTTCAATTTTCTGACATTTTGTAACGTTCTTTAATATTTTTAAATGAACAACTTTTGGTGGCTGTCAGCTTAGCTTCCAGTAGAAGGTTTGTTTTATCATATTTGGAAACAATCGTATGATAATTTTACTATGTATTTTGTGCTGGGTATTTGGAATAGATACTCGGTTATACTAATACAGTAGAACTCGCTTAGTATAGTACGTACCTGGTTTAGTACGTACTAACTTGTAGTATAAACAAAGTTTGTCAATTTATATTTGTATCTCTATGTAGTGTCAACTCGGTTACTATTATACGGAGAATAATACGTACTAATTATATCTCCCGAGGGGTACGTACTAATCAAGTTCTACTGTAGTTCACAAGACTCGAGACTAAAGATAAATAAATACCTTCTGCCTCGTTTACTTGGTGGCAGTCATGGTGACTAAGTTATAGTTTCAAAAGCCTTAAGGAGTGTTTTAAAGTTAAAGTTACATTATTTAATCAAATAATCCATTTCTTAACCAGACTAACTACTTATTTATGTATCGAATAAAATCGGCTCGATCAATTTAATAATAAAATTTGGTGCTAGCTAAATGCACTTCAAAAATATTGTATGTTTAATTTGCACGTATAAGCTAATTGAGTGTACTTTCTAGTCTGTCCAACCTGTTCAACACAATAATTACGTCTGTAGACCAAATTTATTCATAACACTTTTACATTTGTTTATGCATGATTTAAAACATTCCTAGGATTACTTCGCCCACTAACCAACATATAAAACTACCTTCTACAACCAGTTTAATCTATGCTATTATTTCACATCAAATCATGCACTTGTTTATTGACCGACAGTATTATGTATTATTTGTAAATACAACTCCATTCTAAAAAAATCCAAGTTGTTAATGTACTATTTATACGAGCCTGGGGACGAAAACTGGTATTCTCTAACTCAGTGTTCCGCAAATTACTTTTTGCGGCCGGCAGAATTTCTTCAAAGAAAATAATTGTTTTTACAGAATCTCTTTCAATTTATATGAAATATTTTTCGTCACTATTCAAGAGCCTAGTCTATCAATTTGGGCGGGGGATGGTAATCTCTGTTAAATACTTAAATACACATATTATTTGAAAACTATCATTATATTATACGAATTCTTTAATTAGGTTTATCCCCCTTTTCGAATAATAAAACATCTATATTATAGGAGATACAGGCTCAAATTTTCGACACCCGATAACCCCCAATTATTATTGCGTTTTTGGACAGTACAAGTTATTCTAAGAAGGACGTAGAAACTCAGAATTTCTAAAATCGAAAAATTTGTATTTTTCCCGCCACACAGAATTTTCGATTTCGATTTTAATTTTTTTTTCTATAGATTTTCAAATAATCACTCGATTTTATCAGAAATTTGGCATTATATAATTATTAACTCTAAAACTTTGTATTAAAGTTGAAAATCGACACGGCGGGAAAAAACCTGCTACTGATAAGGATCATTTTTGAGGGATAGTTTTTTTCTCTCCGACTTATACTTTTTGAGATATGCGAGCTATGCAAAGGCCACTCTCTGGAAATTACCGCGAATTTTTTTACCAAATTACGGCGACTTTGTCCTCCTTTGGTGACGTCAAAAGGGTTAAAAAAAAGTCCAAATCGAATTTTTCTTTCGGAATTGGATAGATAGTGCATCAAAGTATAGTTGGAATGCTTAAATAAGAATTTGCATTATTTAATAATATAAATTCATTTGAGCCTCTATCTCCTTATTAAAACTTGATTGTTGTTTGTTTGTGTGTGTGTGTTTGTCCAGATTGTATTTAAGTAATGGGGGAATTGCCAATTGAATTTTATTGTGGCCGGTACAGCTGTGGCTATATAAAATTGTCCTCGAGATTCAAAAAGGTTGCGGAATACTGCGAGTCTAATTGAATTATTTTAATCCGTATTCTTCAAAGAAAGTCCACTGATTTAGAGATTACAGATTTGGTTGCATGGATAATTGTAACTACGTCATCAATGGTATATTGGGTAGCTAGATAATAATTAATTTTAAAAATCATTACTGTCTAATACGATTAATTGGGAAAAATGTCCGTTACACAACGTGTCCCAATATAGTGTCCACACTCACTAAGATTTTCTGTAGATCGAGGCGAGGCGCGCTATCTCGAAAAACGGACACCTCGATTAATTAAGTGGAGTCGACAGGATAAATGAATAAACCAACTCGCAATATAAATGCTTTAAGTTCATTTCCAAGATAAACCACATAATATTTAATTATTGGCTACCTAACATACGTTATATGACTGTAAATATATACGTACCAAACTAAGAGGAGTTAAACGATTGACTGGGTAAGATGAGATTGCTAGGTAATAATAGTGTAATTAGTTTATGAGATATGGGATGATATTGCAGGAATATTAATTTGCTATACTGTATAAGTAATGCATATAATTTATTATTACACTATTTGAAATCTAAATCATCATTTAGTGAGTGAAAATTAAGGTTCAAATTATTGTATAATATAATTTACAGCCGATTTCGCTTAATTGGGATTTATTGTTTCCAAATTAAGTAGTTGTATCGAGTTATTAACTTCAATAATATGATTGTCAATGATTTGATTACTTGAAATTTGTTTCGAGTAATTTTGATGTCTGATAGTGGCACTTACACTTAACTGGGTCAACTGTACTTATCCAGTTATCCGTGGTCTATTTAGTATATCTTACATGGCTGACTTTGTACTAGTATTAGACGAAAGCCTAGAAAACATAAGTAAATTTCCAAACTGGTCAAAAGATAACTTTGAACTTGTAGAACCATTAACTCCCACCAAGAATATTCTAGAACGAATCCAACAATGTCCCCCTGATAAGACCCCTATTATCCTAATAACAACTGGTGGATACTGTCCCATACACAAAATGCACATAGAAATGCATGAAATAGCAAGGAAGTACATTGACGACACATTCAATGCTAAGGTTGTAGGCTCTCTCTTGTCCGCTTCACATGATTCATATCTGAAAGCTAAATTAACCAGCAAATGCGAAGGCAAACTATGGCTAGATGTAGACACGCGAATTAAACTTATAAACATAGCTATTGGTGAGCATCCTATGGTGGAACAAGATCTTTTTGAACCGATGGCGCCTAATTTTATGTCATTTATCGAAATAATTCGTTTAAGACAATCCTTCTTTGATTGGCTGTCGTTAAAACATCAGACTCGAGTGCCGAAGTTAGTATTGTTAGTAGGAGAAGATACACTGCCTAATGTATATCCCAAGTTTCCTAAAGAAAATCTTGGCCTTGCGGTTATACAGCGGAAGAAAAATGCCAAATCTTTCCCGTCGGAATGGCCGAATCTAACTATAAACAAACAATGGGAAAATAAAGTATTTTTAGTCGAGCATGCAAGTGATGTGGATGTAAGCTCTACCCTTATTAGGCAAGCAGTTGCTAGGAAAGATTATGGAATTCTCTGCAGCCTATTGCATCCTGGTGTGGCTTCTGAAGTTACATATTTGTGGAATGGGTTAGTCTAACAATTTTATAGAATTCTATTTTGTATGGGGTCAATAGTTCTAATTGTCTTCTCTATATTTTTTCAATAGCTTCTTAGTACATTAGAAATATAGGTATGTATATATTTCATAACAGGTAATTCAGCTTCGGATACATAATTTGATTCACAAATAATATATTTTGAATACAAACTCAATCTTTGTTTGATATTAGTATTTTTATTAAATATTATACATAACAAATATTATTTCCTTGATTTAAATAAATTGATATTGAATCCCCTGATGGTTTGGTTATACATGATTATAATTATGATGAGCAATAATATCCATTTAAATTGGACTTTTTTTTAATTGTATTTTAAAAATCAGCCTTTTTGGTCATATTGAATTTTCAGTGGTTACTCTTTTGAGGGCAAGAAACGAAAGTAGATTAGAAGTGACGAGATTGTTAAAAATACATACTATATCATTTGCTGCTATATACACCTGCCCAGGAGTTAATTGTTATTAATTATCCTAAGTAAGTATACTACCTTATGTTAATTAATGAGAAAAATAAATAAAATTGCGAGACTTTGTACAAGAACCATGATTATGGAATTGGATTATTGCAATTATAATTTGGAATTTATGCGGGATTATAGCTTTAATTAAAATTTAATTATACTTGTAAAAAACTTTTTTTTTGAAAGATCGTCATATTAAATAATTTTAATTGTAATTTAACTAATGGAATGTCTTCAGAATTAAAATTGGTACTTCGCTATGGAATGTTCGGCATGTTAATTATTCAATTTTAAATTAATTGGAATCAATTTATGCGGGATTATTGCTTCATCGAAATTAACTTTATACTTTGATTTATTCTAACTATAATTTATATTGTTTAAATCGGAATTAATTCTAGAAAAAGGTAATTTATGCGGGATTATTACTTAGTTAATGCGTAATTATATATCATATAGCTAATTTTAACTACAAAACAAAACCATTAATTTCTAGTATACACTAGAATAATGCAGACTACAAGATCTCTCGAGTATAAATAGACTTGCTCTATGATACAAATTCAACTTACAGTTCTACAACTAAACTTTTCAAACTTCAATAAACTTCCGAATTTATTTCAAAATGTCTTTACTATCTTGCAACTGTCTGAATATCCAGTTCCCTACCGAGAGGGACTCACTCCCTGACCCCATCTCTCCCGAACAGCTAATTCCTGAGAGAGACTACAACACCCTTTATTCCCTCGTATCGGATAAGGAAAACCATATCTTTTCATCAAAACTTATCCACTTGAATGTCAATCCGGACAAAACACGAATACGCGTTGACTCATTAGCCGGATTACAGAAACTCGGAAACTGGGTGATTGTACGTTGTCTCAACTGCCACACTGACTGCTACATGTTCGATCAGTCCTCTCGCTCATCGATATACGCGGTCAACCGTCTCACGTGCAATCCGGAAGTTATCCAGGATTTGTCCGCCTGTAACGACTTATCCCCCGCGTTCGGAATCGTTATTCGTGCGCACCCTGTGTCCCGGCGAGCCTCCGAGAGCGACGTCAGTCAGGTCCTCAGACAGAAGATCCGCCAATTCATCGTGCACAAGAAACACGAGTCGGAAGAGAAAATCAAGGAGGTCAACGAGAAGGAAGTAAGACGAATTTCTGCTCTTGAGCGCCGTGCGTGGAGCGATTTCAATAACGTAATATCTAACATCGAGAACGAGTCTACGGAAGTTAGCCTGGCCACTCCTCTCTCGCTCTCTCCTCCTCACGTCGCTGCTAACTCCCCTAAATACGAATCCCCGGACCACATCCAGATACTCAGCGATAGCGAAGACCTACCCTTCGAATTGGAAGGATTTATTTCAGCCGGAAAAGGCCACCATCCAGATGTCATTCGGGAAAGCAGCGATGACGAAGACGAAGATTCCGACTCGAGAAGTGAAACTTCTTCAATCGACAACCTCCCACACATGTCTCGTTCTGTGCCCATCAATATGGCGAGTTCCCCTGTGCACGGTAGAGCGAATGACATGAAAGTGGAACACATCGAATTGAATGACATTCACCGATCAATGAAAGTGTTAGCCCAAAGTGTCACAGACTCCCACTATGGAGACCTGCCATTACCTGGTCACTACCAGAGAAATCCCAAACACATTTAGTGCGTATTATCCGTGTTTTTATTAAGTTATTATTAGTAATTTATTATTAGGTCATTGCTTTAATTCATTATTAAAGCCTTTAATAATTAATATTATCCTACATTCTAGATAGAACATTAAATTGGGACAAAATTATTCTAACTTCTATAACTAGACTACTCCGAAATTAGTTCACCGACTCTAGGTTATTTTACACAAATTCGACTTCGGCTATTGGGACACATTTATGTGCCAAGTCTTTAGTATTCTTTCCTGCTGGATATTTCTGCCTATGTGATATGTGTCCCCTTAAGCGGAGCAGCTGTATTTGGGACAATGGGTTGTGTTTTAGTTAAACTAATGCAAATGTTAGCTAAATACATAAATTATCTACTAATTCACAATATAGTTTTACATATTAGTTTATAATTAGAGGAACTGAGTTTATGTTTATCAGAATAATTACCAAAGAGCAGTGTTGTACTTAATTAAAAGTACTTGGAGGGGCTTTAGCTAAAATCTGTCTTTGCCAGTTCAGTTTCAATAATAACAGAGTGGGTCTTATATTACTATTAAGGATTATTTTTATTTTTATCATAATAATCCTGTATTTGTTTATTGAATGTAAATATTTTGCACGAAAGGGGGAAATAAAACGGAAACAAATACCGAATATTAGGATCAGTATTTTTGTTGTTCAGTCCAGAGTGCCAAATTATCGTAATACTTCTCTATTGTTTACATACAAATAATATTTAGTAGATTTATCTGCTGTCGTTTTTCAAATTACAGTTTTAAATGAAACACTATTTATAATATATTATTATTATTATTATAAGGAATTTTAAGATTGGGTTAAAATGCTCGCTCCTGCACAACTTTCCTGAGGTTTATTCTAGGTAAGTTATGTAGACTATTTGATACTGAAAATAATATACTTTGAGTTAATTTAACAACTTGTAAAATAAATTATGTAATACAATGCTACATAGGAAACTATTATGGAGTAACCCTCCTTATTTATTTGAACTTTGATCTCTACACTTATTTATGATTAGGGATTTCAAAATCTCTTTTCTAGAAAATGATCTTGAGCACAATTTCTGACCACCTCCATTTTATCTGTTCGGTTAATCATACATCTATATTATTAAATCTCGATTGTTGTGTGTGTTTGTGTGTTTGTGTGTTTGTTTGTCCGGATTGTATTAAAGTGACGGGGGGATAGAAACCGCATTAATATATGAGATATAAATTAACTTTCAAATGTTATAATTGGTAACAAATACTATAATAGGTAAACAAGTATGCTGAAAACGAATTTCGCATTTATAAATTTATAATATAAATATTTGTTGTTGTTGTTTACACAAAAAGGTAAACAAATTAGTGAAAATTCAAAATCAAACCAGAAGTTAGCTTTCAACGGGTATTATAGGTAAATAAGTATGCTGATTTCGAATTTCGCGTTTATAAATTTATAATATGAATATTTGTTGTTGTTGTTTACACAAAAAGGTAAACAAATTAATGAAAATTCAAAATCAACCTAGAAGTTTGCTTTCAACGGGTATAATAGGTAAACAAGTATGCTGATTTCGAATTTCGCGTTTATAAATTTCTAATATGAATATTTGTTGTTGTTTACACAAAAAGGTAAACAAATTAGTGAAAATTCAAAATCAAACCAGAAGTTAGCTTTCAACGGGTATTATAGGTAAACAAGTATGCTGATTTCGAATTTCGCATTTATAAATTTATAATATGAATATTTGTTGTTGTTGTTTACACAAAAAGGTAAACAAATTAATGAAAATTCAAAATCAATCTAGAAGTTTGCTTTCAACGGGTATAATAGTTAAACAAGTATGCTGATTTCGAATTTCGCGTTTATAAATTTCTAATATTTCTAATAAAATTCAAAATCATAACGTCCCTTGCTACCATTTCCCATGGTAGAAAGTGTGAGGAGTAAGGCCGCACAGCGGCCGTTAACTTGAGGTGCGTAGCACCGATCTGTCGCAATGCGACCGAGACCGAAGGGCTCGTTCATTATAAATGATAGCAATTTATTTTACTATTAAATCTAACCTTCGATGGTAAACGGATATATGTAAATGGTGGTATGTATTGCTATAAATTTAATTCCTGTCTATTTATATTTATGATTTAATGAATAACTTATGCTAACTTAGCCACTTGCTATAATTTTAATCTAATTATACTATAATTACCCGGCAACCTCGTATTACAGGAATGTGGATTTTAGAGTGACTCTCTTTAGCTCAATCAGTGTTATTTATTTTCGATATTTTACGAATATAAATATGGGCCGGGCCTGTGTATGTAATTTAAACTAATTGTTAGTTTCAAATTTTGTTGTTATTTAGTATAATTTGCAACCGAATAGTCCGAAGCTGATATTCCGTTAGTTACCGAATATCAGTGTCGTTATTTTGTAAAACCGAATAGTATACGTATTCTGTTATCAAAAATAGTAGTGTGCTTTAGAATAGTATTTGGTTGGCACCATCATTCATACTTCCAGGTGACATAAATAGAGCTTAGGCATGTTAACTAATTTGTCAAGATAGTTCTGAAATCTGAATGCGTTTGGCGCCAAAATTTCGACTTTCGACTTGAGATTAACCTTTCGTCGTTTTATACCTACAATTATATATTCGATTGCGACATAATATTTCGTTAATTACGACTTAATTTTTGTTGTAACGAATTGTTGAATGATATATTATCTCAACATGAAAACTTGCATTACTAACAATTTAGTGTATTTTTAAATATACAAAATGTACCGGTGTAAGCGCTCTTTAGGGACCCCACGTTTTGGGGGCCCTGACCCTAAAACGCTTGCTTTTGGGCTCCCTTGGATCCTTAAATCGCTTGCAATAATATGGATCAATCCAGTGATATTGGGGACCCTTACAACTTCTACAATTGGACCACTTATATAGAACCAATCGCCTAAGGGCCGGCTGGTCTAGTATTTATTTTAAAACCCCTCACTATTGTCTCTTCATTCCATTTTGACTTCTAAGGAGGGAGGGAATGATTGCTTCTTCTATTCGGAGATCTTTAACTACAGTAGAACCTCCCAGATCCGGACCTCTCAGAACCGGGCACCTCCTTAAACCGGGCAACATTTTGTATAAGTTCAAAATTAATTCGCCATTTTTCTGGGAATTAGCCCCAAAATATAGTTTATCTTTGCAGATTTGTATGTCAAACATGTTACTAAAGTATAACCACCCTTATCTGGGCGGTAAATATTGGTTTGGATTTGGCCATATGGTAATCTCGCTACTTTATATACGATTCATATTCGAAATTTATGAACTTTTGGGTAAACATATACCAAGATCAGATGTCGGAGGTGCGTTTTAAGTCAGACAACAGGTCTTGAGACATCAGAACATAAACACTAGTTGATTATATATTTATACAATAGAAATTATGATTATTTCCGAGATCCGGGCAAATTCTAAGATCCGGGCACCCCCCAGACGAGGCCGCCCGGATTGGGGAGGTTCGACTGTATATTGTTTTCACATTATTTCTCACAGCTTTTCTCACAGATTTTACATAAACATAAATAGTTATATTTAGACTCATGATTATATACCAGTGACAAACGTGGTCCATAATTGCATTGATTTAGGGTCGAGAATCGAAAACCCCCAAAATCATTAGTAATTTAGCCCCCCCCCCCCCCCCCCAGGCGCTATATCGCTAGCGTTTTAGGATCGGGGGCCCAAAACGCGGGGTCCCTAGATTTAGCTAACTTCGTTGCCCCGGAATGTGAATGTCAAACTGAAAGTTAACTCAATTTCAATTGGAAGTGAAAATGGGGTTTTTTATTATACCTTTTACCACAATGCAACGAAGGTTATTAATTAATAATGGAAAGCTAACTATTGACTGTGTTAGGATTATTATTATTATTATTGAAGTTATACTACGTACTTGTACGTATAGTGTTTGCTAATTAGCTAGTATGTCTGGATTGGAGCGAGTGTTGGAGAACTTGTTGGTTCCTGATACAGCGGTTATACAGGAGGCCACCAACCAGCTGAAAGAGCTGTACAAAGATCCTAAGATAATATTAGAGTTCTGCGACCTAATACAGCACAGTCAGAATGCACAAGTGCGGCAATACGCTTCTATTCTGCTGCGAAAAAAGCTACAGAAATATTGGCCGCAGCTTCCTCGGGAAGAGAAGCAGGCCCTCAAGCTTATGCTGATACAGGTTATTATGAATGAACAGACTCACTTCGTCAGAAGTTCCATAGCACAACTCATTGGGGAGATTGGGAAAACAGAGATACCAACTAATGAATGGCCAGAAATACTGCAATTGTTGCAGGTAAATGCTTACATCAGTATAGTGGCGTAATAGCACAATAACATACTCTATTTACTTATTGACAATATCAAGAACAATTAACACAATAACATTATATTTACTTATTGACACAATAACATTATATTTACTTATTGACAATACTAAGAACAATTAAAGTTCCTCTAATAGTGGAAGTTTGACTATTACTAGTATATTTGTGAATTGCGACGGACTATTAGACATTTTTATGAGCTTTAGCTCGACTAGCATACACTAAACATAGTCTTGCAAAATGGGAACTTAAGATTACATAGTTCTACATCACACGCTCGATTAATCTGATTTAGTTATACAAACTATTTTGGTCCGAACAAAACACTTAGAATTCTTTTCTGAGATTTAATAATTTACTTCATTAATAATAGAGCTATATTAAGATTTTTTAACTCTTTATTATGTCTCCTTTTCTGATTAGCGATGGTCTACTGTAATATAGTAGAATATGATAAGCTAAAATGCCTACAGCACAAATATCTTTAATTTTAAATTGTATTTTGTTGTTTAGACAATTACAGACAATTAATTTTTGCAACTGACAAAAATTTTGCATAAATTTAAATAGATCTACACATATTTGCATACAAAGTAATAATATAATCAGCTCTGTGAATTCATATCTAGCCTTGTAACGCGATTACGCTTATTTTCTATGTATAAAGTTTCCATATAGAGCTCGCTGTTCATTGATATTTCAGGTATAAGGTACTCTGACTGACATTTCCAACAACTTTAATGCTATTTGTTATCTACAGAATTGATATCGGTTAAATGCCAAGTGGCTTCTTGCTATCAGGAAATGCGACGTTTAGGGTATTCTGACAGTTACTGTCGCCAATTAGTAAATTACTTTGTTCAATACGATCGATGTATACACGTAGTACATTATTGAGAAAATAATTTAATTCTTCTGTGAAAGTGAATTATTTTAGTAAATTCTTACAATATTCGAATATAATAGTATTGACTATTGAGTGAAAAAACTAGGTTTTAAATTAATTTTTTGCACCAATAATAATACTGTAGATTCTCATTACATACTACTATTTACAGGGATAACACAAAATATCGGTTGAGGAGTACAAGATTTAATTTTCTTAACGTATACAAATGCATGCTAGTGACTCCGGTTAATACTAATTTCCGGATAATACGAACAAATTTCATCGTGTTCGTATTAACGAAAGTCTACCCTACTAATAAAATACTATTGTTGGTATATGTACAGTTTACTGGAGCGAGTTCTACTGTATACGGAAATTCGTTCTGCAAGCATTTGTATAAGCTGTATTTAAATCTTGTAAAGTTGTAATCCTTAATGAATATTTCGTCTTAACCTTAACATTGTTTGTATTAACGAGAGTAAATTTATTTTGAATATTTACAATTAGTTCAATGGGAGAATCTCCCTATATAGCAGCGACAATCAATGCATCCCATTGTACTTAGTAACTTAGATACTACCGGCTAAATCAATTAGAGAACACAGTGATTTCACTTGTTCCCCTGACTGCATTATTTATCTTGATTTCGAGTTCTCCAATTGAGTTTGATTTGATTCGACGAAGCCTTTACTAGCTATCTGCAATTCTTAGAAATGTATTGTGTGAAACGCGTTCTGCTCACATGGGTTCCCAGTTACCTCACTACTATCTCGCTGATTAACTGAATCTGTACCAGTCGCGCTACTCGTCAATACTATTACTCATTCGTAGTGAAATGCCAGCTATGTCTTCCCATTGCATTAGTTACTCGTACTTTGAAGCTATTATTCTTATCGCAGTGATTTGTGTAGCCTCTATCAGACTCGTAGTTCGTAGAGAATACAATCTGTATTGTACTATGAATGACGTAACCAGTAGTGAATTAATTTCGATGTGTATTCAAACTCACAATTTCCTGTAACGAGATATTCGTAAATTATTTGCTTTGTGACTTACACTTTTCCCGAATAAGTACAGTAGAACTCGGTTATAACATGCCTGGGTTAGTACGTACTTCGGCTTAGTACGTAGTCTAATTTTTGTAAAAAAATTCTTAAGCAGTACTTCTATGTTGAGTAAACTCGGATAATACGTAGTACTTATTTTCCATTCCCGAGGGGGTACGTTATATCGAGTTCTACTGTTCTAATACGTAGATATTATATAATTTGATTTGGAGGATTACTTAACTTGAGTCCCCCTTTTGATAATTTCTACAGTTAATATATATTTTGTGAAATCATTTAGAGAAATTATTGTTGATGTGTAGTTTATTATATAAGTCAGCTTTGCTTCGTATAATAGAATTGTGACATGAATAGGATGTATTCCCAAATAATACGTTTTGCAAATTCCTCTCTCATGTTAGAAAAGCAGTCTTGGCTTTGTGGCCGTTTTGTATACCAGAATATAATATTATAGCGATGTCGTTTTAACCTATTGATTACTCCCTAATCTCAGTGTCTAAATTAAAATAGTTTTTATAGTAAGTTATTCGCCATAAATTTGACCACTATAGATTTCTAAACCAATTTATGATACAAGGTTTATAAATACATCACATCTTATTGAGGTCGAAATACGTATCTTTTTAATCATATTCTCTTATACCTAATTCTTATTAATACTTATATTTATTATTAATACATGTCTTATTTAACATTGAATATTTGGTGGAGGAACCGAGATTTTTTAACCAATTTGTATACAGTAGATATAACCCGGCAATAACGTACCCCTTGGGAATTTAAAATAAGTACATATTATCCGAAAGGTAAGTACTAACCGAGTTTGCTCTACGTAGAAATACATACTGCTTTAGTATGCCGAAGTACATACTACCAAGGTAGGTTTACGTTATACCCGAGTTATACTGTATTTATTTACATTGACGAAACTCCCCCATGGAATCCTAAAGTTATACGTTAATTAAAATCAATAGTTTATTTTAGCTACAGTTACTGTTGTAGAAATTAGCTCTACTAATGGTTGGTATACCAGTATACCACTGTATTCTATCAGATATATGAGATAATTCTTAAGTAATTATTTAATTCTAAGATTTTCTCAATTTATGTGTATTTTCATATTTTAAAGAAGACTGATTGTTCTAGTACTATACACTCTTATGGCCTTTGCTATTCTCCACTGCTAAAAGCTATAGAATTACACTGAATAAAGTGAAGCTCTTGTATGATACTGCATAGTGAGACTTGAACCATACAATACGGATGTTAACACATTATCAGTGAATAGAATATTTCCTTTAAAACACTACAGCATGCCATTTGACTAGAATCGTCACCAGTCAATTGAAATACTTTACTTTTAGTAAGAACTTTAATTATTTATGACAATTTGTTGATACAGTAATTACCCCTCGCTATTCAACAGCCCATACGACTATGTAAGTAGATGGATTATAGCTATAGTAAGCGATAATTATTAATATATTATTAATATTATAATGTACTAATCAATCCAATGTCATTACGTAATTATTAGGATGACAAACCTTCATTAACACCTCGCTAATACATACGTAATACAAGTTATGTAAAAAGAAAGCCGATATGATACACACAATGTGATTAGCTGTTCGGAATACTGAGTAGTTATGGAACTATGATAACACTGATAATATCACTATCATACACTGTATAGGAATGGTGCATGAGCCAGGAGCCGAGACAGCGGGAACTGGGCATGTCCATCCTCGGCGTGGTTATTTCCGAGGCCGGATCCGAGATGGAGACGCACCACGCCAGTCTGCTCGCGCTCTGCCACACCCTCCTAGCGGACCCGGCGCAGGAGGTGAGAACAAACGTGCTCAAGTGTCTCACCTATCTGGTCCCCATCCTGAAGGAGGAACACGCCCCCACCCTGAAGGCGCTGTTCCCCGCTCTGGTGCAGGCGGTGGAGCAGCTGCTGGCGGAGGAGGCCGAGACGGAGGCGCTGGAGGGGATGGAGGTGTTCGAAGAGATTCTCGACTGCGAGCTGAATGTCCTCTCCTCGCATATACCCGCCT
Source organism: Hexactinellida sp. DTS-2022 (assembly GCA_028753945.1). NCBI lineage: Eukaryota > Metazoa > Porifera > Hexactinellida > Hexactinellida sp. DTS-2022. Next base: position 1,492,900 of record JAPNXP010000017.1, on the reverse strand, counting down.
TCCTAAGGTTCACACTGCAGGTGATGTGCTATTCTAACCTTATTATAACGTACGGTACAGTGTATGCTTGTTGTGGGCAATTGGTCTTTGCTTAATTAATATGAGACTTTACTATGAACAAGCCCTAATGGTACAAATTTAACAACTTGAGTTTGCTTATTACAGGGTCTCTATTATGAACATATTTATTGCCGACTAAAATAACTGTATTTATAAGAGTACTTATCCCCACTGCAGATTGCCAGCAATGAGACTCTCGAGAACGCCACTCGCACGCGGGCGCTGAGTCTAATCTCCTGGCTGGTCTCCACGCGGAAGAAGGCGCTCCTAAAGCTTAACCTGGTCCCGGACGTGCTGTCGGTCCTCTTCCCCCTAATCTCCTCTCCGCTCACAAAGGAGGAGGAGGAAATCGCCGGCGAGGAGACGCAGCACCCCAGCACCGTGGCCGGTCAGGTCCTGGACTCCCTGGCGCTGTACCTCCCCCCGGAGAAGATATTCGCCCCTTCTCTGGCCATCATAGAGCCGCTGCTGGCGTCCGAGGACCCCTGGCAGCGCAAGGCCGGACTCACGGCCATAGGCGTTATAAGCGAGGGCTGCTCCGACTACGTACGGAACAACTATTTGGCGCCCGCGCTGAGGTGCGTGTGTCAGGGGCTGGCGGACCAGCAGCTGGTGGTGCAGAAAGCCGCGCTTTTCGCGCTGGGACAGTTCTCCCTGAACCTACAGCCGGACGTGTCCAAGTACAGCGGAGAGGTGCGTACGGTAGAGTAGTGATCGTAACAGCTGTGAGTAGGGTACTAGCTGAACAACTTTGTTGCAGCTAATACAGTTAGTACGGTTTAAACCTGACCGATTTAAATCAGACTGTTACCTAGCATACATATGGACAGGTATATGCATCTACAGTAGACACTCATTTAAGTTAATACGAATACGGAAAGGCGACATATTAGCAGGAGTAATTAATTAATTTTCCTACTTATGCAAATGCATATAAGTGACTCCAGTTAATACGAATTTCCGCACAACAAGAACAAATTTCAATGATCCCCTGGTGTTCGTATTACGAGACTCCTATAGTTACTATTCACTATTCCCTGTACGCTGCTAGGTGCTGCCTATTCTGCTGCAGTACCTGAACCTGACGAAGGCGCGGGAGCGGGAGGAGAAGTCCTGGGTGATGCGCACTTTCTACGCGCTGGAGAACACCGTGGAGAACCTCGGAGACTCGGAGGACATGGACCCCGCTCTGGCTGAGTACTGCGAGCAGCAGGTGGACACATTCCTACCGACCCTTATGGACACCCTGATCATGCTGCTCAGCTCTGCAGAGACGGACAGTCTCAAGGAGCTGGTCATCAGCTGCATAGGAGCCACGGCAAATGCTGCCAAGGAAAAGATACTACCGTACTTCCAAAAGGTATGCTCTCTTATTCCGCCGCAGTGTAATCTCATCCGATTTGCATAACAATAGTGAATATCTGTAGTATGTAAGTGCAATTAGCATTTGAATAGTTACAACAAGAATACTGACAATCGATACATGACGATCTATACGAGGAATGGGTTTTATTAGTGCAGTGATTCCCAATCTGGGTCCACAAGTTCTCAAAATTTGTATTACTGTCAATGGGAGGGGGTCCACAGAATGTCTAATATTTACTATAGGGGTACACAGTTGAAAATGTTGGGAATCGCTATACAGTAAAACCTTCAGAAAGTGAACATTCTGGGGATCAGCCAAAATGTTGACTTTTGAGAGGTGTTCACTTTTAATTATTTAGCATAACGTGTGTCTAAAGCAATTGGAAATTTTTGGACTGAGAAAAAGTGTTCATATTTTGGAGGCTTTACTGTATTAGTGTATCGAAAGTCGCTATTCGGCTATATTGTAATTATAACCTGTGGCTAGATAATGGAGTTCTTCCGAGCCGTCCTGTCAGCCCCCCCGACAGAGGAGAACGCGCTTATTCACGCGCAGACTATCGACACCCTCGCGGTGCTGGCGAGAACTGTGGGACGTGACAACTTCATCCAGCTGTCCGAGGAGTGTCTGCAACTGGGCCTGAATCTCCTGAAGGAGGTCAGCGACCCGGATCTGCGTCGCTCCGTATTCGGGCTGTTCGCGGCTGTTAGCGTTGTTATCGGGGAGAGCATAGCTCCCAAACTCCAGGAGATAGTGACGCACATGATCAGCTGTCTCTCGTCAGCTGACAACTTCGCGGCTCTCGCGAATATCGGTGAGTATGACGGGACTACTTTCACCTTTGAGGACTTTGACGAACTTGAGGTGATTGATGATATCAACGGAGATAGCGACGCTGGGACAGACGGGGAGCTTAACCTGGGCATGCTCAACTCATATCTGGAGGAGCTGGAAGATACCTGCAACGCTCTGGGGGAGGTAGGCCGTGCGACTTAACTGATATATAGAGAGTGTATTAGACACCAGGGGATAATTATCTAGGTGCCAGCCAGGCATTGGTTTAGGTGAAAAAGTTATTGCAGTGTGATTCCATTTAGGTGCCGGGTTGGCACTTAATTTGGTGCCTGGTGCTGGCCAGATTTCATGGCCCGAAAATTCCTGGATGAATTTACCTCCTTCAAATAATGCCGCATCATTGAATTACAGTCAACTCCCGTTATAACCAAGTTGGATATAACGAAGTACCTGCTTATAACGAAGTCGTTCAATGGTCCGCAAATCCTTATATCTTATTACAGTAAAACCTTCAGAAAGTGAACACCCTGGGGACCAGTAAAAATGTTCACTTTTCATGATTTATCATAGAGTATCCTGTCCAGATTCTACCTCCAATAGTAACTTATAAATTATCACATATAGCTACATCATGAATTATATGTGCACTCACACTAGTGTTAAAACGTAGCTGCCAGTTAGCCTCCAGAAAGTCAATCTCAAGTAGTGATGTGTTCCGTTACCGTTACTGAGTAACGGAGCACATCACTGATATCAAGCAGATCAAATAACCCCCTTGTTCACTTTTCAGAGGTTATATTCTATACGATTTGGACAACTGGGACCAGATTTGGTGTTCACATTTCACCTTTCAGAGGTGTTCAGAAGTTGGAGGGTAAACACTGTAAAACAGTGTTCGGCAACCTTTTGCAACTTCGCGCTTCGATGCCAAATTTCTATAGTTGGCAAAAAATTCCCTTAGTGTATCACATATTTTGGTAGGTTTATGTTGTAGTATATACTAAACGAGCCCTTCGGTCTAAGTCGCTTTGCGACGGATCTGTGAAACGCATCTCAAGTTAACGGACGCTATGCGGCCTTATTTCTCACCCTTTCTAACATTTTCGATAATTTTAACTTGTTTACCCATTAATTATAATATCGGTTGAAATCTATACTTATAGGTTGATTTTGAATTTTCATTAATTTGTTTACCTATTTGTGTAAACAACAATAAATATTCATATTTGAAATTTGTAAATGTGAAATTCGTTATTAGCATACTGTACTTAATTATCGGTCTAACAAATTTAGTTAAAAGTCTAGCAAAATTCGTTATACCTCTAACAAAATTTGTGAAATGTCTAACAGATTTGCCTTTACCAAAATTACTAGAAAGTTTATCAAAATCAATGAGAAGTCTAATAAAATTAGTGAAAGTGTCTAACAAAATTAATGAAAAGTACAAAATTACTGATACAGTTAACTGCTCTAATTAACCTAATCCTACAATTAATGAAAATTATTTTCAGTAATTTTGTCATACTTTTCAGTAATTTTGTTAGACTTTTCAGTGATTTTGTTAGTCTTTTCAATGATTTTGTTAGACTTTTCAGTAATTTTGTTAAGACTTTTTAGAAATTTTGTTAGACTTTTTAGTAATTTTGGTAATGGAAAATCTGTTAGACATTTCACAAATTTTGTTAGAGGTATAGCGAATTTTGATAGACTTTTAATAAAATTTGTTAGACCGATAATTATAACCGCTTAGTTATATATTATAACATTTGGAAGTTAGTTTCTATGTCATATTTAAATGCGGTATCTATTCCCCCATCACTTAAATACAATCTGGACAAACAAACAACCAAAAATCGAGTTTTAATAATATAAATGTTTTATTGTTCAAAAAGGTGGATAACCCTAATTAACAAATTACGTACATTTAATATAATGATAGTTTTCAAATAAAATTTCTATTTATAACAGAGATTACTATTTTCCGCCCAAATTGATAGACTAGGCTCTGAATAGCGACGAAAAAAATTCTGAAAAATTCAACACTGCTGTAAAACATTGGGGAAAATTTGGGGCCGAGAAAAGTGTTCATATTTTGGAGTTGTTCATTTATTGAAGGAGTTCACTTTTGGAGGTTTTACTGTACATTATTTAAACTTCGTTTACAACTAAATGGATATAACAAAATTCCGCTTATAACGAAGTCATTTATTATACAAGGTATATAATAATATATCCCATATTGCCCTAAGCAATATATTTATTCCGGTTATAACGAACTCCGGTTATAACGAATTCTGCTTATAACGAACTCCGGTTATAACGAAATCCGTTTCTAATGAACTCCGGTTACAACGAAATCAGTTTATAATAAACTATTTTATGATCGAACTCAGCACTTCGTTATAACGGAAGTTGACTGTATACGGATTATCTATTATATAATATGGCTAACACCGGTGCCGTACAAATTTTACCTCAATAATAAAGTGCCTACAAAAAAATCCTAGATACACCTCTAATAGTTACAAACCATAGATGCAAACTTTTGAATCAGAATAAGGTAAAATTTCTAAAATTATATCCCAAACCGTGATCTAATTAGATCACTACCTTTCGACTACGAAAAATGGAAATGGCGCTTATAAGACATACCATAGTATAATGGTGTATCTAGGCATACCAATGATACACGGAAGTATCTACTAGCTAACTAGACATACCAATTGTACAAGAGTATATCTAGGCATAACAATTCTACAAGGGTGTATCTAGGCTACTTCACAAATCACAGAAATTATTCAATTTAAGGTTCGTTTCTAAATTTTAATTATTAATAATAGATATCACAAATACGGCGAATAGGGCATTCGAGAATACTATTATTGTGGCGTATTGTCCAGTAATGGTTTCGATGTGATTCTAATATTAGAAAATAACCACGTGTAACTACGATTTGTTAGATTTCACACTTCTCAACTAGTAATTGCGTCAGCACTTTTTATGTGATGCATCAAATTTGTCTGTCCAATTTTTCTAAAAGCTGATCCCGAGTTGTAATTGCGATTAACAGACAAATTTAATATTACGGAGTGATTTTTTTTACAGCTACAATATTTTTAGTACAATCTTATCCTTCACTTCTTCAATAATTGATCTATTAATGACGTCAATCTATAGTATATCTCGTTAATTAATTCGTTGATACCACAAGTCCAAATTTGTTCGTATTAACGAGAGTCACCTGAATTTGTATTGGCTAAGGAAATTAATATTGTTCTCCTTAACCGATTTTCGCCATATTCGTGTTCGTTCTAAAGCCCACCATACACGATGCAACATTGTTGCATGCAACTGTTGCATGTTGCACGCAATAAAGTTGCATGCAACAAGGTAACATACACAGTGCAACAATGTTGCAAGCAATATGTTGCATGCAACACAGTTTTCGTGCGACAAGTTGCATGCAACAATCATTTTCGTGCAAACATTGTTGCATGGAAAATTTAACATACACGATGCAACTTTGTTGCATCGTGTATGGTGGTCTTAAACAAGTCGACTGTATATTACAGCACCTTAATTGACCCCTGCTTTGTTTAATATCGTACCTTCGTAATCTTGTACGTATATTACATCGCGATGGGTTTTTTTTGCCCAGAATAACTTTTAGCAATTAAATTCGAGGGTTGTAACAACAGTTAGCATACAATTAGTTTAAAGGATTTTAGTGTCTCTATCAATTCTTAAGTGTGCATTATAGAATGCCTCACTTATTTTAATTGGTTGAGAGATTCAATTATCCAATCACTTATTTGTGTTCCGTCTGTCTAGCCATACATTTCAAACATTCTATTGCATCTATTTGAAATCCAATAATTACCAATCAATACAATAACTTATCCACAGCACAAAGTCAGGAGTCCACGGAGTTGTACAGTTCCTTAGCGAGTTTAATTTTCTATTTTGGAGTCGGTTTACTATTATACACGTCGTTATCTAGAACATTGTTAGTTCAAATTAGCATAAATATACCAGGCTAGCGCTGACTGGATTAGTATTTTCCAATTTATTTACTTTGTCCTTAAATATACCTATGGCTGGGGTCCACTGATATAAATAGACCGCTTAGGGGACACAACCCTAACATTAAACAATAGAATTACTGTTACTTGGGTCACTAGCGGCCACCTAAATAAATAATGTTTATTTCCCGTAATATAATCAACCGGTGTATATGACCTCTGAACATAAGTAATGCTTTTAATTAAAGGGGGTAAGTATTACCAATGTGCAGCCCGTCCTTTTTATTACAAAATGGCAAAAAGCATGATGTAGGGAGGTATGGAATTTTCGTTAATTTTTCGTTACATATGTATAGAAAAGTTTCGTTCAATTTACGAGCTTTAATGAACTTCTCCGTTACTATCAGGTGCGCGGACATGCAGCTAGTTACAATAATACCTTTTTTGTTATTTGCATTTGTGTAGGTTTGCATTACTAATTAATTGCTCCCCAAGGCAAATTTGCTTAAATTAACTTCCAGTTTGAAATCAATATATTTATTTGAATGATAAACCTAGCGCCACAGCTACTATTCTAGGGTGTACAATCTGCTTATCTGCGTATATCCTAGCTGAGTTGATTCTTACTTTCTTAAACACAAATGGAGCTAAACTTTCAATTTGCAACTGGTTGATACTTGATACTCCTAAGGGTACAAAGTACAATTACAATATCCTCCACATCATAGCACACTCTGTTTATATCTAAACTGTTATTACAGATTGCTTTAGCACTTCCTATCATTAATTGCCTAGCACTTTGGTAGACATGTAGACAAGTTTCATTATTTACCACTTTTAAGAGAAACAAACGAGATTAATTATTTTATGTATTGCTTTATTCGTTTAGATTGCAGAGCACACTGGCAGGGAATTCCTTCCTTATTTCGAAATGAGTTTTAACGAGATGACCAAGATGAGCGATCACCCCGGAGAGGGGGTTCGCAAGGCCTCTGTCACGACTCTCTCCAAAATGGCGCGCAGCCTGAGCGAGGTTATGCGGGAGCATCAAGTGGGGGACTGCGACAAAGCGCTGAGGAAGATAGCTGACAGCTGCGTGCCTCTCGTCACCAGCATGATTCGAACTGACTCCGTGTACACAGTCGTGCTGGCAGCTATGCAGGTGCTTAGCTAGGATAACTTTAATAGCAGTACTGCAGGTTAAGTATACAGTAGAACTCGGTTATAACGTACCCCCTCGGGAATGGGAATAAGTGCTACTTATTATGGAGTGTACTTGCTAACCTAGTTACCGTAGAAAGTAATACATACTGCGTTAAAAGCTTTGTTAACAAATACAGTCGTATTAATCATGTACGAACATGATTAATACGAAATTCCGGTTAGTCCCCTTCAAAGCCTTTTGAGTACAAAATCGTACTAACGTCATAACAAGGTTCTACTGCACTACGTACTACCCAACTAGATTATAACCGAGTTATGCTGTGTATTAATTTAGTCGCTGGAAGAGATGCTAAAGTTCGTAGGAAGGCCAACGGTGGCTAACGGCCACAACCTGCACCTGATAACGCAGTGCATTCGCGATGTGCTGGAGAGAAAAGCGGTCTGTCAGGAGACAGGCGACGAGGATGACGAGTTCGACCCTGAGGGCGTGGAGATGGCAGAGGTGGATGCGACTGTGCTAGAAACCGCCGCTAACCTGATTCCAGCCCTGGGCAAGGCCCTAGGGCCAGACGCTTTCGTGGAACATTTCAAACTATTCAGTCCGTACTTATTCTCAAAGTTTCACGCGGGCGCCTCTGTCTCCGACAGGTCTGTGATGGTGGGAGTGCTGGCTGAGTGCGTGGAGTCTCTGCAGAACTTCTCTTCTCAGTTCCCAAACATTCTGACTGTTTTCCTGGAGTACACCAAGGATCCTGACGACGAGGTGCGCAGCAACAGTGTGTTCGGCCTGGGTCTGTACGCGTTCCACGCGGTCCCTGACGTCACAGCCCACTACCCCGCTATCCTGCAGACCGTGTCTACGCTGCTCACACCGCAGCAGGAGCCTCGGGTAGTCGACAACGTGATGGCTGCCGTGGCTAGAATGATACTCGCCTCCCCTGAGAGTGTACCCCTGGAGCAGACCCTGCCTGTCCTCATTTCTAACCTCCCGCTCAAGAAGGATTTCCAGGAGAACAAGACCCTATACGAGTGTATTTCTACGCTAGTACAGACCGCTAGTCCCGCTGTATTAGCTAACCTGCCCGCTCTGCTTTCGGTGTTCGCAGTAGACTTGTCTGCTAAGTCTAAACTGACCACTGAAGAGAGAGCTCTCGTCATATTCTCAGTGCAGCACCTCAATCAGAACTTCGCTAACGAGGTGCAACTAGCCGCAGCTGGCCTGTCTCCCGATCAGCTGGGGCTACTGCAGCAAGCAGCTGCTACAGTCTGAGGCTGTGATATATCGCGGTTTTTGACACTTAATGACCACACAATGAAGATATCTTTTCTGAGAAAATTAGGTTTAGATTAATTACTGCCGACTTTTGTTAGTGAAATTTTAGTTCTAATCACCTACCCTCTTAGCCCAATTTACCTGTAGTTTATGTGAACTAATTTTATTCACCAATCTGTGTTGTATTACTTTAGGAAATTACTTTTCGGAAATTGCAAAGAGCTTAAATTCTTTTTGAATAACAGCCAACTCACAGCTGTTATAATTAACTTATTGAATAATTATAGTTTATATGAGATAAACAAGACGAGTGAAATCAACCTGTGCTTTCGACGATATTTTGCATTATTTGGTTTATCAGAGTAATGGTATACAGTTGCATTGTTCCTTTTTGATGGATAGTGGACATCCTCTGTTTTCTAGCAGTTATACGATATTCATAAATATAATTATTTGAATTTATTTCATTGTTGCACTTGCAGTGTTTGCTTATGATCGAATTGAAAATCTTACGGCGAATTCCTTTCTAGTTATCCTCCATAATTTAAATAGATCTATTTTATGATAATTACGTATTGCAAGCGTATAATTATTGATTCTGATTATTTCGTAGCCATCCTAATAGAATAGATCTTTTGTTCCCAATTCCTACTGGCAAGTTTACACTTATCAGTGTTTCTAATTAATTTAAATTTACGTAATGAGATTTATTGTTGTACGTATTGCATGCAATGCTGTTTGACAGCTTCACTGCGATTAACAAATTAATTGATTTTGTTTCTTAATAAACATTGGTATTTAATTACTACAAACTGACAAGCTTTCTCAAATAAATTACATTTACAAATATACTAACTGCATATTAGTATTGCTAACCTGTTGCCATGGCAGAAAACAAGTCACAGAATGAGATACAGGAGAGACGTTTGAAGCCAGTCTATGGTGTGTAATAATGGAATTCTTATTGTATATTGGCCAACATCTTTTCTAATGTAATTTTCAGATACTAGCATGGACATTTGTAACATCAAAATTCACCTTTTTTCTTGAAAATAGTGTTGACCGATATGTAAATAATCCCATGTACGTATTATTATTAATATATTATGTAGAGCTGATTGACTCAGCTAACTACAAAGGAGCTGTTCAGCAAATCGACAGAATTGTTAAGAAACACGGACAGATACCTGCAGCTCTGGTATGCTATTGCTACACAATAACTATTTTAACTAACTTGAAATATAATCTGCGTCAAGGAATTATCCAGGAGCGCGAGACGCTCCTTTTTGGAGCCTGATTTTTGGAAAATTTGAATTTAGGAGCGCGAGAATTTGGAATCCTCTCCTATACCGTAACATTAATTTATGATTTAGGCGTATTAGGATTAGGAGCGTATTTACAAATGGCTGTATAATACACTAATCTGTGTGTTGTAGGCCCTGAAAGCTCTTGCATTGAACAGAATGAACAAGCGAGAGATGTGTTTGGAGATCCTTGAGAAGATGAAGGAGAATGTTCCTACAGATCTCTATACACTGCAGTCTATGGCTTACTGCTATAGGGACACTAGAAAATGTAACAAACAGTAATTAGTATATGTACTGTTGCATGCTTTGTGTTGTGTTTCAATTCCCTTTATCCTACGAGTGCAGGTGTAGCACAGTAGCCAAATCATCTAATGAAGTCTTGTTGATAGACATTATTAGTTTATTTCTGCTTCTTGATTAGTTTCACAGATTCCTTTGATGTACACTGCTGCTCTCAAGAAGCAGCCGAAGAATGAGGAGCTAATGACACGCCTGTTTATGGCGTACGTCTCTAATGACGAGTTTCAAAAGCAAAAGCAGGTAACAGCTGATTCCAATTGCTGGCATTTGTACTTTGTTGTAGTATTCTATGTACTTATTGTTGTCTATTTAGATTGCTCTTGAGCTACATAAGCTATTTCCTACCAGTAACTCGTACTACTTCTGGGCAGTTATGAGTATTGTTATGCAGGTATGTATGTACTGGTTAACTGATAAATTAGTATACTGTCATATCTAGAGGGGGGTTAATTAATTACGGAATATTCAATATACGAGCTCACAAACATCGCAAATACGTACTTGTTTATATGATTTCTAAGAATTCTTCATTTTACAAGTATGTTATAATTAAAATTAGAATGTATATTACGTAATTAAATTCCAAAGATTTCGATCTTTTTCATTAGCTATTAGCAATAGTTATGTAATATCCAATACCTGGAAAATCCAAGAAGTTTAAATATGTTTTTCTTCAAGAAAATAACTGGAAAGTTGTGATAGAAACTGTACCTTATATCCATTTTAGATAAAATCTAGGGAAACGCTGCTATACTAACATGAATTCTAATTTTTGAATTATGTCGCCTTTATCTCAAATTCCTCAATCGATTTCAACAAAATTACTGTCTATTTACACAGCTATGACTCCATAGGATTACACGCTTATGTGGTATAATAATTCCATTACGAATATAGAATTCATCAGAATTAACATTTCAGTATTATTGCTCCACTGAATGTGATATTCGTATCTATATGGCTCTCTTAGTACAATGCAGTTGTTGAATGATAATGCTTTTTATTTTCATATAATATTCCTCTTTCTATTGCCCTTGAATTGCTCTCGCAATACTACCACGCGAGTGGAAATGAATTCATAAAATGTTCTATAGATATACTTTACGTGTATATCATGTGAATATTCTCTGCAAGGATATTTATTGGGGAGAATAGATAATTACAGAGTTTAATCCTTTTGAAATCAGCCTTGCTTATGACACTTTAATTACTTACATGCCTCATTTAACATATAAGTGTGGGCGAACCCACAAAACATCATCTACTGGTTTATTAGTTAACAAGTATTATATGAAATTATGAACCGTATAATTAACACAATCATTTATTCACTCACTGTGTGATGCTTGAAGCGATTAAATTGTATTATTTTATTAGCATAATTTTCAGGAAATTATAAGGAATTACTACTTATATCGGCCTTTTCTAATGTAATAATATTCAGGCGAAATTTTTATCATCAAAATTTCACTTTTGCGAAGCCGGATTTTTATATTGAAAAGGTATTGCCCAATATACAAGTGTTCTAATTATCTATGATACATTGATAATGCAATTAAATTTAAATTCCAATTCATACGTAGTAGATCCATTTAATCTATTCTATTTATTGAACTACCAAGGCTGCCTGTTTATTGTGTGTGCTGTATAGTTATTAAATTATGGAAATAATTACTGTACCAAGGTTTCGGACGTGTAAAGTTTTAACTTTAAGGCATCTTTATCTCTGTACATTCCTTATGTGTCCATTAGTGTTTAGAGTAGATCATCAAACTAACTCATTGATTCGATAATATGTTTGCATTTTTAATGGAATAATCTCTCTTGTATTTACGCAAACTTCAGATAATTATTCATTCAGCGCTCTTTACGTAGATATATTATTATGCCTATATATCGGGCAACATTTTTTCAAAGGTTGGTTAGATTTTTGATGGTTTATAAATGACCTTGCCAGTGCCTGAAATTCCATTAAAAACAGGTGTTGGCCAATATATAAGTAATTACTTACTTGCTTACTTGCTATTACACGAGCACCACTGTATATTGAATCTACTTTTGATTGATTGATACTAAGTACCCCTTACTGTATCTCAGGCCACATAATCTTAACAAAATTTCCTCAGGCCGCAAACAATATTGAGAAATTTTTCGAAATTTATAACAAAACTATTATGTTGTTGTAATACTAGAACTATACTAATTTCTAAGCAAAAAGTGCTTAAAGGACTCTAGTAAAAAGGTAATAATCAGTGTGTATATGTGTACAGGCCAGATGAAAATTAGAAATGTCTCTCAGGCCAGTGAGGCCACACATGATACAAATTTCCATTGGGCTATCAGGCCACACTTAAGGTTGTTTCAGCCCGCATGCGGCCTGAAAAACCTAGTTTGCGGAACCATACTGTATCTATAGTCTAACAGTTCCGATGACCTAATAATTGTCATATTCTTGTCTGCCATAGATTCATGCTAGCCAAGACGAACAGACAAAGTCAGTTCTCATTCCTCTCGCGGAGAGAATGGCACAGAGATACAAAAACAAGTTCAATAGTGTTAATGGTAATCTGATTATTGTTTATTTTCGATACCTACTTGTCACATGTCTCTGTTATTGTAGTATAATTATACTAATTAAGATATTATTTGTATTTAATTGGAAAAGACAGATTGTAATAGCAAAATTTACAACAATCATAATTCTTGAATTCTGATATTTCCACTGTTTAGATTAAACAAAGGGAATTAATTAAATATACTTATAACAATTCGATATCATGTTTTTCTACAGTAAATGTATCTTCATTAATAAATAATTAAAATCGTTCTCCTTTATTCGTTTATTGCCTAGCGAACTGGTTATGTTTTTCTTCTATAATTTTAAGAATGCATTTGCACATTACAATTACATTATTGTAACATTTTAGAACTAAAGTTGTATTTGAATATTTTGAAACTGAACAAGCAATATGAAGAAATTCTATCTTACACAAGGCTGGACTCAGAATCAGGTATAACGAATAACTACAGTCAGTTATTATATTATGAACATTAAACGGACTAAAAATTGTGGTCATAATAGAGACTTTATGATAAGCGAACTCAACTAAATACAAGCCCTATGTAAATTGTTAATTTTGACCATAAGGCTTGTTTATAATGAAAGTTCTTCATAATAAGTGAACTAAAAATTGTTCACAATAAGCAGACCGTGACTGTAATAAGTTTTGATAATTTGGTTCAATTAATATGCTGTAATTTGCTAAGAATGATTAAACATTCCATACTACCATTGTGTGCACCATGTTAGAACTCCGGATCGGAGATGAGGACGAGCGCTTCTATTTGGAGCTGGAGTGTCTCACAGAGCTGGAGAGGTGGGGGGAAGCGCTACACAGCTACAAGCTAAGATGCGATACGAGGTTATTATGTACCGTTATTATATCTGCAAGGGAAGATATAAACTCACTTTAAAATATTTCATAAGGAAATAATTTATATGTAGACAGTCTATTTATAGACTAGGTTTTCTTGTCTTAAAAGTATTACTTTTTGTCTACAAAATTTATAGACGTTCTGCAAATTTTTAGTTTAGTTTGTATGGGCTTTATATACAGTTTACATATAACAAAGCTCTTTGATAATGTTATATGACTTTAGTCAAGATGACTGGACAGCTTTCAAGGGACTGATCAGCTGTTCTCTCCGTCTGCAGAGGAGGGCGCCTCTCGCGTCGGACGAGCAGGGGGCTGCTGGCAAGAGGTAAGCCATAGAGAATCGCTCCAACTATTCTCGCTGTAGATTCGCGTTGTAGCAAATCGCATTTTGCACATTTTGCTCATATGCGAATTTGGTATTTGAGGAACATAATTATTAACATAAACGCTCGCTTGGGGGATGAGAAATAATTTTCTAATAAATAAATATAACATTTAATATAAATTACCGTACTTACTCGACTAGTAGAACCAAAAAAAATTATGAATTTTCGAGAATATTGCACTTTATACAATTTATTTATTATAATCGGTTGATAATCTTATTGAGACTTATATTAAATTAAGATGTTTACTCCGGGTAGCGGTAACAAATTTTTATTTGCTACTTTGGGAGGGCTTATCGAGCGAAAGGGGGCTACAATTCGAGTACATACGGTATTTAAATTATTTATAATAATAAAATGCTATTTGACAAATAGCACCATATAATTATTACGTTTACGTAATTCACATGGTTATAATTAATATAGGGCTGAAACAATATACCGAATATTCGAATATTCGTTCGAAATTATTGAATGAATATTCGTTCGTTTGGACGAATATTTGATTGAAACGGATATTCGTTGACTAATTTTGGACAACAACAACACTTTTGTATAGCTTAGAATATCATAAATATAAATTCCCACTTAAACTAGCTGATTATTAATTAACTTGTGTATAATATACTTTGTAATTATTATAATACTTGTAACATTATTAAAAACCTATTTTCCAATGTATTTTGTCTCTAGAAATTGATTTAATGCTTAGTCATCCAAACGAACGAATATTCGAATATTCGTTCGTTCGTTATATTTCGAATATTCGTTTCAGCCTTAATAATTATTGTACCTGTTTTACTTGATTACGAGCTTCTTTTATTATGAAATATTAAATTGAAACTATTATGACGGTTTGCGTCCTGAATTAGAAATATGCTGGCAAATTGTATTGTAATCACTGTTATAATTTTGAGGATGTGTTGATTGATTATCCAACAAATTCTTTTCAAACTTATTTTGCTCTACATTAGTTCGGTTTCAATCGTAATAGCTTTTCAAATAAAAATAATTCTTTACAAATTAAATTAACTTTACATAGTTCTAACAATTTACACTTCGTAACAGCAGTACAAAATTGCAATTACTTATCACCTTGTATCTACTTTCCTAACTTATGGATCATAAATCTGATTTTTTGGAAGACGAGCCCTTCGGTCTCGGTCGCTTCGCGCGACGGATCACTCTCTCACAAAAGTCGCGAAGCGACTTTTGTTCGTTCGTGTTAGGCACTACGCGATACAATTAACGGCCGCTTCGTGGCCTTTCCCTCCCCAAATGCAATAACATTAATAATGAGTTCAACTGTGGCTACTGAATTACACACTATTACTTAACAACTCGCCTAAATTCATTTTGGGTTGTGATTAGTTACTGTAATCTGTGGGAAATTATGTTATGTAAGTTATTATACGCAATTAAATATTTCAGTAAATTGTATTGCAAAGTAATTTATTAATTCTGGATTGAATCTCTGCATTATGATAGTTAAAAGGTGAGAATAAGACCGCTTCGCGGTCTTATCATTAAACCATTATTATGCAGAGGTAAATCCAGGGTTGCAAAATATTTCATTTAATTGATTGTAGTAACAAATATTATACATCTCAATATTTAACATAATACATCTCATCATTAGAAGAACCTAGATCATAGATGAATAAATTTACTTTATTTCTTTTCAGTATAGGTCGGAAGTTACGAAATTCCATTCATTGTCTTATTAAATACATAATAACCTCGAGCTAATTTTAGCTACCCATTTGTAGAAGTTAAATTCTATTCACACTAAGTTGTACTTGAACTAAAATTGCACTTAGACTGCAACATTTGTTTACATTTTCGTCGTCTTTATTTCCTTATTTTTTGGTGACGAAAATTTTAGTTGACGAAATTTTAAAACGACTAAAATTTTAAAACTACTTTTAACCCGGAATACTTCCCTCAAGTTCCCTGTTTAACAAAGGGAACTAGAAAGGTGATCTAATGCTGAAAACCGTACGAAATTAAGACAAAATTAAAATGGCGAAAATTCGAAGGCAATGTATTCAGCCACGCGGCCACGGTACATAAAAACATAATAAAAGGAAAATCTTTTGAAAATGCTAAATTATCTATTAGGTATAACTAACCCACGACTATGCAAGAATTTGTTTGGATTATTTTAAAAAATGAATATTAAGTTGAATTATGAACTTATTTACGCTTCTTTAGAACAGATTTGTTCAGTGTAGGAACCGCTCTGTCATATATTGAAAGTACCATGGATTATATTGACGAGAAGTGTCAGCTGCAACTTGTAAAGAAAGGAAACTATTTGAGAGGTCCGTTCCTGGCGAGAATGGAATTAATTTTACAGCTGAGAGAGAATGAGATTACTACTCACAGAAAAACAGGTGTTTTGAGTATATTATACATCCTTATACCTTGTATTAGTAAATAAATAAATTAAACTAATGCTTTCTTATAGATTTGTTGGTCTTTTTGAAGGAATATTTTGAGTTATTTGGCTCTAAAAAATGTTGGTTTGATGACATAACATTATTTTTTGACAGATTGGTAGATTCTGAGAAAATTGAGGTATGTTTTGATTATTTTGCGTCTAAGAGCGTAAAAGTTTGAAGTCACATTCACTCGCTTTTTGATTTCTAATTCTAATATTCAATCCTCGGGTCACATTACCATTGTACAGTATAACCTAGTTAGTACGAACACCAGGGGACCATCAAATGCGTTCGCCTTATCCGGAATTCGTATAAAACGAATGTCAATTATATTGAAAAGGCTTTGAAGAAACTGAAATAGTGTTCATATTAACCAGATTTCATATTACCCTGTTCTTACTAATAACGAGGTTCTACTGGCTATTGTATAGTAGTGATCTACAATATAGTGTTATATAATATTTATGACAAAATGTGTATTTCAGTTGAACAGCTGTGTTGAGAAGCTCGTGGCTGATTCTGCGGCAGTTGTCGGAGAGGCTGGAACTGATGAGCAGAAACAGGTAGCAGACTGATCATTCATCCAATGTATTGTAATGAGTTGTTCCACTAGTGCAAGTGTAATAATACCATGGATAAAGCTCCTCGCAGGAAATTTATAACTTTCACTGCTACTTAATATCATTTGACAATTGACACATATAATTGTATTATCATTACGGGTTAAGCCAATTGATTGGGAAGGTTAACATTATAAGGAGACTCTTATGGGCTGGTTTTAATTAATATCTCTCTCACTTGAGAGCATTAAGCGCTCCTTTAATATACTAGTACTTATTTATCCGTACATGTTAATTTGAAGAAACTGATTAATTGATTTATCTCTCCCAAGGTAGATCAAGCATCTGCAGAGAGATATCAACCTGCTGTACTTAGCTAGATACTCCGGGTCTCATGACAAGCTATCTGTAGAGGAGAAGGGACATCTCGTCTCAGAGCTAATGGGCAAACACTACCAAGGATTAGCTCTAGGTCAGTATGCTTATCTGAGACAATAATACCGATTCTATTGAAGCTCGATGCTTGTTTATTTGTTTGTTTGTTTGTTTGTTTGTTGTTTGTCTGTTTGTTTGTTTGTTTGTTTGTTTCATCAAAGAACATCACATACTAAATACAACTACATATTAGTTTCCTTATAACAAGTATGCAGAGTTTGTATTTACAATCCATGCTGTTAATTGAATTATCCTTGTTTCTCTAGGCACTTCGCTAAATGAGACAGAATTCCAACACAGCGATCCATACGCCAATATTGCTATTCACATCTTAATCGATAACTACAATACCACAGGTATCCATAGTCCGCTTGTTAACAACTAATATGTAGTATTTACAGTATCTCTCTCTAGGTGACAAATGTTATTTGTTAGAAGCTCTGGCAACAGCCTCAGCTGTGCTCAAAATCAGCGACAAGAATTATCTGGTCAGACTGCTGATACTAAAGATACAAGCTTTTCTAGGTGAGTTCCTTATACAGTGGATGCCGGTTATACGCACATCGTCGGGAACTGCACTTGATGTGCGTATAACCGACATGTTCTTATAACCCACATAAAATATATAGGGTGTATGGCAACCGTTTTCCAACATAGTGTTCTTATACCCGATATGTTCTTATAACCGGTGTGCTTATATCCGACATTTACTGTACTAACTTTTAATTATTTGTATTACCTCTTTCATATTTGCTTTTTAGGAGGAATAGAAGTTTGTACTGATCAATACCAGGAGTTGGAGATTAAACATTTACAGGCTGAGAGCTTATGGTATACATTCCATTTGTACTCTAAAATCACTGGGAATATTGTTATTTTTATTACTACGTATATTATTTAGTATAATAACGAATGAGAGACATCACGTTTCTATTGTTTAGTTATTTGATCGAGCGTTCTGCTCTCACTCTGGGGCTCCCTGCTGCATTCCGCGTGGTAGCCAGTAACTGCCTGGCTCTGCATAGAAGCAACAGACGAGATGTAAGTGCTCAGATAATCCATTGCCATGTGTATCCGTGGTCCATTGTACTAATTAGATCCTAGGATATTATTCTCTCATTCCCATGTTTAATAAATCCCTTCGTTGCCCAGGAATGTTGAAGTGAAACTGAAAGTTAATTCACTTTGAATGGAAAATGAAAGTTAAAAAATGCGATTTTCTATTTATACCTTTTACCCCAAGGGTGTGGATTAGGGGTTTTAAGTTAATTAATCAATTAATTAACATTGGAACTGTATTCTGAAAACGAATACAGTCGACTCCGCTTATTAGAGTCACCTCGGGACCAGGTTGCTTTGACCCAATTAAGCGGAGAAATCTATTAACCGGTGGCTCTATTAAGCGGAGTCGACTGTATTTGAGAAAATTATATTGAAGTACGACCGCTTATAGTCAAGTTAATGCAACATTATTGTAATCTGTAACCTATTGTGTGATTATCCGAACTGTGTTCTATTTATTCCTTAGACGAGTGAATACATTGAAACTGCTTACAAGAATGGGAATTTCGAGAAGGTACACCTCCGATTATACAATTGCTATAAGATTCCTACTTGCCTAACTCCTAGGTGTTAGAAATGGCGCTTTTTAAGAATCGTCTCTCAGAATCTTATTACAAGAAAAGTATCGATTTGAGTTCTCTCCTCTTCTCCTGGGTAGATGGATTTTCAAAGTAAATCTTATAAATTTGTTATACTACTACACTCTAATAGGAATTGTTAATTGATTTTAACTATTTTCTAGTCCTAAACTAACCGAACTGAAGAGTAATTTGCCAAGTTTTGAATCTTGGTATGATGTTATTAGAGGTTAGTTTGTTTAATATTGCTTAATGCGTGTGTTTATAGGCTAATTTATTAGTTTATTAGCATTATTTCAAAACAATAATAATGTAAATTAAAATGTAATAGGACAGTGCGAGATTATTTTTATAAATCAGTGTTTTTAAAGGTAAAAGGATTTGTAGTTTTATGTGTAATCGCATTAGATTAGAATCTCAATTTTACATTCTGATATATTGCTTAAAAAACCATGTCTATGATAAATGCTGCCTAATAACCTATAGGATATTATTGTAGCCTCTAGACTAGAGTCTAGAGTAATATTTGCTAGGCAATGTAATGAAGTGATGTAACTATTTTTGCTCTCAATATCGATCTTTAATTATGTTATTATATAGCTAGTGCTATTACAGTATTTATTGTTGCTAACCTAATTAATCACGTTCCTATTCTCGACTTCAGATATTGACTCTGAGACGTACCGAGACAACAGAGACTTCAGCGTTATAGATGACTACTCGCCTTCTTACAGGTACCACAGTATAACTTGTACTGTAATTTGTATTATTATATTGGGGTCATATAATATCAATCGATTTAATAGAAATACAAGGTCCCAAAGAACATAATTTATTTCAATATAATATGCGTAATATTAATATATTGCTAATGAGGGGTTATTTATATTTCAACCAATCATAAAAACCGGCTTCGCAACGGTGAAAATGACCTTGCCTGTGCCCGAAAATAACATTAGAAAATATGTTTGTCTCTAGTAATAAGTAATTCCTACTAGAGGCTACTTATAATATCTTATCCACTCAATAGGAGTTTTAATGACTGTGATGTAAAGGACACGTTTAGTGCTGAGGTAAGTTCTATTTATAGTTTATAGAAGGAAAGTAACCTTTCTTACCAACTCAATTCAATTATTTTGACCACTAAACTATTGGATTAATTATTTCGCCAAACAATTTCAATTCTTTTAGAAAATTTCGTAACAATAAAAGTACAGTCAACTCTCGTTATATCCGAAAACGGATAATAATTAATAGATTTAGTATTCTGGGTGAAAATCTCCATTTCGTTATAAGCGGTTATTTCGTTATATCCGACTTCGTTATAACGGGAGTTCACTGTATTTAGACAAATTAATGATTTTATAGACTATATATTCCTGTCCATTAACACTGTATTTAGTGCATTTGGCTACGAGCGCGCGCTGCTCTCATAACGTGCATCGGCAGTGCAGTGGAGCTGAGTTTGCTGCACTGCGAGTTGGAAGGTAGCGTGTTAGCTGACACAGTGGGAGGAGCGGGTAACGAAGGCTCTATAAAGTGGCAGGAATTCGTGTCTCTATTTGAAAAGGGAATTGAGAAGTTTGACGAAGAGATAGCAGCAGCTGTGGCGCATCCCTTGTACTCTCTTTCCGCACAATCTAATACTGCGTTCTCATTGGTGAGACCTAGCTCCTCATACCAACCGTAGCATGTGTTTTGATAGCAATTGCACTGATAACACAATTGGCAATTAAAATTAATGGGAAATGCATTTTCTATATACGTATACGTATTAGAACTTCGTTATAATGTACATGGGTTAGTAAGTAATTCGCCTTACTAAGTACTAATTTTTTTAGCAAGTTTATAAAGCAGTATGTATTTCTATGTAGGGTAAACTCGGTTAGTACGTACTTATTTTCCATTCCCGAGGGGTACGTTATAACCAAGTCTGCCTATAAGTTGGAAATTATTGCCATATTAATGTATACTTGAATGTTTATATTTATATTCCCCTGCATGTTAGGCTAAACTGAGGTCTCCTCCCCTCCCAATGCTGGAGCTACTAATCCCTCCGAAACAGAGCGCAACCATTCTGAGGAGTTCTTTTAAGCTGACACAGGCTGTCATTAAGTCTATTTCTGGTGCGTAGTACGGTGTTTTCTAGCACGTATATACTATTTACACATTAATTATAAATACAGCTACTTTAACTTTGTTGTTCGTATACAAAGTTACAAATAATACTTTAATTGCACAAATGTATTTATTCTAGAATCCAGGAAGGTAGAAATTGATCTGAAATCATTAGAAACCCTGGCTGTTCCTCTAACAGGTATAACTTAATCTATCTTATTATATTTATGTCTCAATACATTTAATTTGAATAGAAATATTGAAGGAGATCACTAGCGAAGAATTTGTACTTGGAAAGTGGGAGAGAATTTTCCTCTCAGTCGAAAAAATAACTACACTTGTCTTTGTAAGTTTTTTAATGACAGATCCTGAATATTATTAAGCTGTAGCCTGTATGCATGGTGATTTTATGGAATAACCATAATATTAGTACATGTTTGCTCTAGACCATCAGTATAGTCAATATATGTATCCTGTGTCTCCATACGTTACTCTCTCCTAAAGCTAAGAAGACAAAGAAGACTAAACAAACTCAGAAATTACCAGTAAGCACACAACATTATATACAGTAGACTCTCGTTAATACACGAACACCAGAGGCCGTCTGAATTTGTTCGTTTATCTGGAAACTTGTATTAATCAGAGTCACTTGCATGCATTTGTATAAGCTATGGAAAATAAACTTTGTACTCCTTTATCGATATTTCGCCTTATCCCTGTTCGTATTAACGAGAGTCTACTCTGTCTGTCTGTCTGTTATATATTTTATATTTTCAGGATTTATCAGAGGCTGTGACTGTCATCAATACATTCATTAAATCAACACTTATTCCTGTTTGCAAGGAATTACAAGGCTATGTTTCTAATTCGTTGAATTATTTCAACGAAATTGATTTAGATTACGTTCTTACAGATCTTCTCAAGATTCAACCTAATACTGAGCCCAAATGTAGTTCGGTGAGTTTTACTCTAATAACTCTCAATAAAATAGCTTATTTTCCAGTTCTTAAACTGTATACGTACTATGTTGTTCAGTGAAAAGCAGTTTGCATTAAAATTTATTCCTTATACTCACAGAACTTCTATTACACAATTTTCATATTCAGACATTGTAGAGATGCAATTGCAATTGGGATTACTTATATATTGGCCAACACCTTTTCAAATAAAAACCTGCTTCGCCAATGTTGATGTTTAACTTCATTAGTTTCCAATTAATATTCGTTTCGAAACGAGTATTCGTTGCTACTTTTGAATAACAACATGATTTTTGAATTAAAAAACTATTTTCGCCTGTATTTTGAATATTGAATTTTATTTAATACTTTATTATCAAAAGGAACGGATATATTTCAATATTCGTTCGTTGGAAAAAGGTTTGGGAAACCAATATCTAAGTATTCCAATGCAATATTACATTTTCCAACAGCTGACTTATGAAGTGCGAAGAGGCTCTCTCCAAGAACTGACCTCCAGCTATACATCTTCGCTTGAAAAGATTGGTTTTACAATTGACAACAGAATTAAACTGCTGGAACAGATATAACTTGTTTGTTTTTATTAGTGCTATTATTAACAATTCGGTATACAAGTATCAGCGTGAATAGTATATTGTATTAGATTAAATATTAGTGAATACAATTTGTATTTGGCTCTAGAATTAATTGTGATATTGTTTAAACAAAAGCGGTTTATCAAATATTCTCTTTCGGAAATTTATTACAGTCAAAACCGGTTTTTTCTAACTAATCGTTATTTTTTCTAACTAACTTCCAGTAAAACCTGGTTAGTATGAACACGGTTAATACGAATTTCCGGATTAGATGAACAAAAAGTTCCACAAATCAGCTCCTTGCAATGGCTATTCAATGGGTATTACTCCGGTTAATACGAACAAGTTTTACCGTCCGTTGGTGTTCGTATTAATGAAGTTCTACTGCATTTATTCTAAATGTGTAAGAAATTTCAATTTGGTTTTATTTTCAATCGGTTTATTCTAGCTATCGGATTTTGCTTACTTATTTCCATGTAAAGAATTGGTTATTTAAAACCGGTTTCGACTATACTTTGAATTGGCTCATCTATGGTTTTAACGTATAAATATAAAACTAGTAATAGTTCTTTTTTTAATATAGTAACAAAAACACAAATAAAAATTACCTCTCCAAACAAACAATCAAAATATTTAAATGTATATGTTGTAGGCGAAATTGACTTTCAGGCGAGATTGAGTCTCATTTTCGCCTGAAACTCAATTTCGCCTGCGACATATATAAATTACAGTTTATACAACACTACATCTAAGGAGATACTATTACTTACATTACTGGTAAAGTACTTTCAGATTACACATTATAATAATCAGGTTCCTCCATATACTGATCTTTGTCGGAAACAATGCTTAGATTGTCATTACCGTCTCCAGAGATTCTCCCGTTTGCAATGACATCTCCAGGTAGCTTCTTAGTGTGGGACTGATTCCATGCCTGCTTGCTTCCAATTTAAGTGGAAATGCCATTGCTGGAAAGAGAGGGACGTTTTGTCATATTAGTTATCAGATGAAGGACTTTTGAGCTTTAATTTAAGTCAACGTACATGAAAACCAGTTTATATGTTAGTAATTAGTGCTTCCCTTGGAGCAGCGGTTGGGTTAGTTTCCGGCATTGTGATGGTGGCGTATGATCTCGGACCGTTTCCAACGATTGTTGCGACTCTAACATCGCATTTATAATAACCCAAATTTCAGTTATGACTCGAGTTATGAATAATTTTCAATTAATGTTGTGGTCAATCATTTGTCATTCAGTTCCATATTCACATACCTTGCTGTAAGTCGGGAAGTATATAAGCTAGAGAGTCAAACTTTGTCTTAAACAATAGCAAATTCGAAAGCGTTTAAGGGCTGAATATAACAAGCCAATGTACTTTCTCCATCTCCAGGCGAACCTTAGCCTTAACTTTAATTAATCTATGGAAAATTCAGAAATAAGAGAATGCAAATAGGCAGAAAGAATTGTTCAAAATATCTTTTTGATAGTCACACCAATCTTAACCAATTGGACAGAATTGGTGGTTTAGGGAAGCATTGTCGTCATTAGCCCCAAGATGAGATGGTATTCCATCTATTTCAGCCTTTGCTTCTGTAGGATTTTCATCATTATTTTCTAGAGCAAGACGAGACAGTGGGTAATTCTTTCAGCAAAATACTTTTATGGAGCTGAGTTACTGAAGTTGTTTTTATTTATGTCTAAATTTCATTTCTGAGGTTATGGGTCTTTTAGAATTCAAACACTTCCTATATGGAAGTTCAGTTACCAGTAACTGAGCTCCAAAAATATAAGTAACCTGTTCTTTCAGCTATCGAGCGAGTCATGTTTTTGATTTCCTTAGCCTGAGGATCGACTGGTGCTGATATTAATTGATCCTTAAAGCTTATAGGAGCATAATAATTATCACTTGTAGATGTTTCAACATGGCTGTTTAGATAAAACGATATGTAAAGTATGATATAAATATCGAAATTTTGAATACACATCTTTATGGAGGTGATAAACTCATTAACTAAATAATTAGCTAATTGAATCTAAAATTTCTGATCATTAAGGATAAGTATTATCCGTATTCGTATTAACTGGAATTTCCTATTAAGTATTATTAACCTTGTTCGTACTAACGAGGTTATACTGTATTCCGGATTAATAGCGAAAAGTTATGAATTAAGAATGGAGGCACATAAGAAAAGCAAGTCCAATGAAGCTAGATTACAGGCAATGGAGAATAGAATGAAGGAAATGAAGAGCAATAAAACTATTGTTTCTGCTTCTTTGAAATTAAATTCTAATTCCAACTCAAAACATGTAAAGTTCGATTCCGATTCAGATGATAATGATGTTGACAATGATAGTTTCGTAAAATGCAAAGATAATCGCGATAAATCAAAGGATATTTTCAATGGAGACCCTACCAAATCAAATGGTCAAATAGAGACATATAGATTTCCTGACAAACCTCAGTTTGAGGGGAATTTAGGAGCAAAGTTATTTAAACTGCAACAACAGACGAGAAATGATGACAGGTTTAGATTAGATGAGCGGTTTGCTGATTGTAGTTCTGAAGTTGAGATTGAAGAGGATAAAAATAATTTTGTTGATGAGAAACAAAAATATTTAAAAATCCTAGGCGATGTCTTGGGAAAAGAAATTCACGAAGAAAAGAGGCCTCGTAGAGTAATAAAGCATGTTATACGATTTGACCCGACTCTCGAGTCACATAGGAAATACGTTATAGAAAGGAGAGATACACCTTCAACAGAAAAACAAGATTCCCTTGTAGAATTATCACCGAAACAAACTCAAATTGAAACAAACGAAACTCCTAAGGTATCACGACAAACCTACTACGAGTACAACAATGGAACCTCTATAGCATCTCTATTTGGGAACACGAACACCGGTCCTGAAATAGAAGATGGAATGTTTAACTTTGAAATACAAGAAACTGAGCGCAACATATTAGCTAAACCTTATATATTTGAGAATATACAGGAAAATGGGGCGTCTCGTTTAGTTGATACGGAGCATCACTTTGTTACAGACTGTAATACTTCTGAACAGAGTAATAGTGTGAAGGAATCTTCTAATTCTGAGACACAAAATTTATTCTTTTTTCACTCAACCGATAGCAAACTCAGAAATAGATTAGATCAGATTAAGTTTTGTCGTCAACAAGATTTGGAAACTTTGCACCAAGAATGGCACGAAAAAGCTGCATCTTTGATGCGAGATTGTAAGCGCAAACATAGAGACGCTGTCAGATGGAAGAATAGGAGTTTGTCTCTCAATTAATTAGCAATTTTAGCAGTGTTTAAGGAATTGTTAATTAATTAATTGCAATCATTATTATGACAATACCAAATGGAGCAATAGTGCGCAATTCCAATTAATTAGTCTAATTCCTAATTAATATTCCAATTAAGCTCATTATTGACGACACACGATAATAGTAGTTATTCATTAAATAATTATCGATTAATTTCCGATTGTGTTATATTAACTCCTAAGGGTATCTGAGTATTTGGTTGCGATAGATGGCAGCTCCATCATTCAGGAAGGGAGCTCTCACGACGAAGAAGAAGCAGGCGCCCCGCTCGGAGCTGACAGAGGAGCAGAAGCAGGAGGTGCGGGAGGCGTTCGACCTGTTCGACACGGACGGGTCCGGCTCCATAGACGTTAAGGAGCTGAAGGTAGCTATGCGAGCTCTGGGGTTCGAACCGAAGCGGGAGGAGATCAAGAAGTTAATCGCCGATCTAGATAAGGACAGTACTGGACAGATTGACTTCAATGAATTCTTACAAATAATGACTGTAAAAATGTCTGAGAAAGATTCCAAAGAAGAAATACTGAAAGCATTCAAGTTATTCGACGATGATTCCACGGGGAAGATATCGTTTAAGAACTTGAAGCGCGTCGCAAAGGAACTGGGAGAGAACATGACTGACGAAGAGCTGCAGGAGATGATAGACGAAGCAGACCAGGACGGAGATGGGGAAATTAACGAACCGGAGTTTCTTAGGATTATGAAGAAGACGAATCTCTTCTAGTAGCTAGACTTATGTTAGAGAGGGCAATTATATCACTTGCTTATTCTAGCTTATTAGCGATTATCTGATGGTTGTAATTAAGCGTGTTTCCTTATTATATTGTAATAAATCTCTCGGTATCGTAACGATAGTGAAGCCCCTGCCATATTGATTGAGGATTATATTGCACAACAATTTGTAATTTACTAGCAATACATGCTACAACCACGGATGTAGCTGCATTGACTAGCAAATCTCCAAATGCATGCATGATTTAGTCGTATCTACATTGTAGTAAAACTGTTATACCATTACTTATATTATTTACTACTAACAAAGGAGATTACAAAAGCTGACAAAAGTGACCATTTTGTAAAAAAGCTATCAAATAAATGAATTCACCCCTGATTTAAATAACGTATAGTATGAAATTATAGCTCAAACCAGTTAAAAGAATTCCCCTTATGGGCTACATTAAATTTTGTTATAAATCCTGGGTAAATAACAACAAAAATAAATTACAATGCAATCTTTTTCAACGGAATATGTTAACTAATGCGTAATGGAAGTGGATTTGATAGCATTTTATTTTCAAGGGTTGTTAATACCTATTTTTGTTATCTATCTCAAATTAAAAGGTGGTTTGTCAAAACCTTTATCAAGATGCGCTTTTAATACACACAGTAGAACCTCGTTAATATTTACACGATTTATACGAATACGATTAAATACCAATTTTAGGTTAGTACATACGCTTTTACACATTTGACGGTAAGTATTAAGTTATTAATGAGGTTCTACTATATTTAAACACATATTCCAACCTATGAAAATAAATTCGAAAAATGCCAATCTTGTAGAAGTACGTATTGTAAAAAATTTCAATATTGCAAAAAATAAATTTGACAAATTCCAAGAATGCAAAAAATATTCAGATTAATGACAGCTCTAGGCTGAGTAGGCTCGATTTAATGACAACTCAGTAATTCAGGCAATTGCAGCTCTTCTTTTACAATATTAATTGTTCTTTTAATATAACCTGATTGTCCTTTGAAATATGACCCTTATTACATATTAATAAAATTAACGATATTCAATAAGATCAGTTAATCAGTTCTATCCATATACGTACTTATGTATCGAACTTCCTAACAAATATGATGCAATATTCATATTTTACCACCTACCTAGGACCTTGTGCTATTACTAGTATTGTGAATATTACATCATATTTATACTCAATTCTGCACCAAGAATATAAATAACAGCCAATAATATCATGGATTAAGATTTCGTTATAAACAAGAAGACTCCAAACTACAAAATTATAAGTGAGTTCTTTAATTTATAATTAATTTTACTTAAAAACAATCGACTTCGCTTTAATTGGGACATGTTCGTTCCAAAGAATCTGTTGCGATTAACTGAAATATTTTGAGTGTAGATACATTGGTTCGTAAATATTTGTACTACAATTAACTGTAAATATAGGTTGGCATACAGTATATGAAATATCAGTATGTATTTTGAAGTAAACCAAGTCTATTGGTTTTATTTATTCTCCGCTGGCGAATTGTAGTAACCACACCTATTTGTGACTTAATTAATAACATTATTATTATTGCACCATCAATGTAGTGTCTGGCGTATTTGACTACAGAGGACCTCACACCTGGGCCCAGCCAGGACTGCAGCGCTGCCCGCGGCACCCTGCGAACCCCGAGAGTATGCTCACTCCATGCGCCGCCTGTGGCTGGAGTAAGGGCTGCTGCATGGGGAATACCAACCAGTGTTCCGCTAACAAAGGGGGAGGGGGAGTAGCAGGTGTCATCCTCAAGGGATTTTTCAAAAAATAACCCCTATTGTACTTGTAAATTGAGCATGCTTGTAGGGCTAGTTTATTTTACCTTGTGTGTGCCAGACTGTATTCAGGATTATGAGTTCTCTGTTGATTTTTCTTAGTGACCAATATTCCCATATACTATGTAGTATGTACAACTTTTTAATTAATAGTTTGAAATTATTGTGGATTGAAAACATATTCAGTTTAATATTAACAACGCAGGGTCAAATCTAAAAATGTGTTTAATTAGAAGAATAACACAAATTAACTTATACCAATACCACTGGAGAGCTGAGCATAAATAATGCAATATATTCAGACTTTAGCGCTTGCATTTTTGAACACCACCTCTTTGCTCTTAGAAATGCTCTGTTTTCTCAGAGGTTCCTTTTTCTTGCACCCACATCGGACATTAATAACAACAAAAACAGAAACAAACATCAATCGGTTTCCCATCCCGCGTATGTACAACAAAATAGGCAGCGTCACTTCCGTGATTAAACGTTGACTCTCGATTGACAGGAGATTTTTCAATGATTCGTTTGTACCCGGATTGTTAATGTACTCATAGGGACTTTCTAATGTAATTAAAGCCAAGTAGTCATCGAAGGTCTTTTTGATTTGTATGTCAACGAAAAAATGGATAATGAGGGAAATAACTATGATAGAAGAAATGATGAAGTACAGAACTGTAAATACCAACAGTCGTTTCTCAATAGCTTGGAGTTCATACCCTTCACCAAATTGTTTCATCTTTAGAGCTTGAATCCTCGTTTTGTATAGAATGAGGATCACTAATGTCATTGTAAGCGCAGTTATAATCACGTGTGGGGTAAATCCAACCACTGCGTTTGCTGTTATATCATTCAAAGTTGGCATTTCAATCTCGTCAAAGTACCTATACTTAATCCCGAGTGCATAAGGTACTATCTCAGCAATGACTGGAAGCCCGAAACAAATTGCGATTTCAATTATGAGTGTTATTATTACCGTTTTCCTTCCTGTAAAAAGATCTTTCATGGGATAAAACACGACGACAACTATGTGGAATAGCGCTACTAAGAACCAAAGGCGATTTGAGAGTCCCAAGTAGTGAATAATTGTACCAAAGACTTGAATATGAATTCCCGGGTTTTGATTTAGCTCTTCGAGTGAGATATGTCTAGCGTGGCAGTAGAATAGATACACCCCTGGGATATCCGATATTGCGAAAGAGAGGGACAGAAATAGATTGACACAAATGCAAACTATGATCGGGTAGTGTTGAAATTTCCATGTATCTCTAAGTTTAACCCAACTAAATATGGCATAAATACTCACAATGACTCCAGTTATGGCCGTTAAAGCTAGAATTCCCTGCTTTATGTACAGACACGCATACCCACATATGCTCCATCGCCCGCAAGCAGGTTGGCATTTGTTGGAATGCAACGAATACGAATATTGGTCTGGACACGTTACAAATATGGATGTTAAATTCAGGCTTTCAAGAAGATCTTCATTCACTGTATTGTTCAACTCAGACTTTTTATTCTTCATCGCGTGGAGAGCACCTGGAATAAAGAAGAATACCCAAATGGCCACCGCGCAGACCACACATAGCGCTCCTATCACATAAATCCAGCCTCTATTCAAGTGCTTGGGTTTCGTTTTCTTTTGTGGCTCACGAATAGTACTCTTCTTACGTAGCATACTTTGCTTAGCCGGCACATCGTCAATGATATTGGCAATAGAACATCGTTTTGAGTAAGTAGGTGGACTTTTAGTTGGTGCATCCATTCAATATTAATTTGAAAATAATAATGATGTATTTTTTATTATTTCATTTCTATCCTATTTTTATATAGTCTCGCACTTGCAATTGGAGAACTAACAATGGCTCTGATAACCTCATATTATCTCACCTGTATGTAGACAATGAATAAATCACGAAATAATTGAGATTGTAGAATGGTAGAAAATATCAATTGGTTGTGATCTATACACCCAACCTTATGGAATCTTACCAATTAATTAATCAACATATGGTTTGCTAAATACTCTATACCCACTATGTAAAATATTGAAGATCACAAATTGCATAGATCATCTTCATTTAATTAGTGTACATCTAAGTAGATTAGCAGAAAAAGCTACTATTCATGCGACAAAACTATTATGCCGATATCGAATTCTATTAACCGTTTACTTATTACAGCAAAGTATTAACTTGGGAACCTCAGTTAAATATGTCCTGACAGAATCGTTATTCATAGAATTCGGGATATTACTGCTTCACTATTTACTTATAAGTACTGTCATCTAATTTATCAGAAAAACGACTTGATTGAAACAGATGAAGGATACGAACTTTAGGCTCCTTTAAACTTTCAACTTTAGGCTCCTTTAAACTTTCCTATTTTGTAAAAAACGATTAATTTAATAAAAAACTTAATTAATTAATTAACAATTTTGCATTTGTAAGTTTTCAGGTCCGCACTTCTAATTAGATAATACTACAAGTAATTATTTACTGTCTAACTTTTCACATTTGTACCATTTATGAATACTATTATTACATTATTGCAGCTAATCCATATTGCACTGGGAAAGCAACTGATACTATGATATCATAATTGAGTTGAAATATAATATGCTAGGCATTGCTAGCTAAACCCCTGTTACCTACCTCGTGGTGATTTTAGTTGATTATATACTTCTATTTATTTACACCATCATATAGGTTGAATCAAATTGTTATATTTCCTATACATTCAATTGTTTGTGTTTCAATATTATCAAGCTACTAAATGGTATTACTCCCTCTGCTGCTTCTAACAATCTCCATTCATCTTTCCGAATGTCATTATTATCTTCCATCGCATAATTTTATTTCACAAAACAGTTCAAACATATCCTGTCCGAATGGTACCTATTGGATAATTACATATTTCGGTGAATGCGTACAAACTACTCTGCAGTATGCAGCATTTATTATCGGACTGTTCTCTATTCTGTTTTGGTTATTTGCCCAACTCCCTCAACTTATCAAGAACTATCGTACCGGTAAGGCTGACGTGGCTCTCTCCCCTTATTTCCTCCTGCAATGGCTAGGTGGCGACCTCACTAATTTGGTGGGAGCGCTGCTTACAGGGCAGCTTCCGACTCAGATAGTTACCGCCATATACTTTGTAATGATGGACGCGGTACTGCTCACACAGTACTGCTACTATTTACTTAAGAACAAGAGGCACAAGTTTAGAGGGTATAAACGCTTGAAACCAGGCAAACCGCTTTATGTTATTGTCCTATTCACGGGTATGTTTATATTTGGTAAGAGTGTGTATCCCATTGATACACCGTTAGTGGGACATGTTGTACATGGTAGGTCTCTGCTCTCGACTCCTTCAGATGTGGTGATAGATACGAA
Organism: Hexactinellida sp. DTS-2022; assembly: GCA_028753945.1. NCBI lineage: Eukaryota > Metazoa > Porifera > Hexactinellida > Hexactinellida sp. DTS-2022. Next base: position 1,460,763 of record JAPNXP010000017.1, on the reverse strand, counting down.
AAGTTGGGAAGATGTTGTCGGGTATATAATAGGCTGTATTTCAGCTCTTCTATACCTTTGCTCGAGAGTGCCTCAAATTATCAAAAATTTCCGACGTAAATCCACGTATGGTCTCTCTCTGCCAATGTTTATCATGGCTGTAATGGGTAATCTGACTTATGGACTAGGGATATTGCTCTATAGTGTGGATAGAATATTTATTCTACAAAAGTTGCCGTGGTTAATCGGAAGTATTGGGACCTTGTGCTTTGATTTCACAATATTCGTCCAATTCATAATATTTTCGTTTTGGAAGAATTCAAAAGAAGAATCTGGATCAGAAACGAGCGAGGGTGGAGTTGAATCAAAGTTTAAACCCTCAGATACTAGCTATAATTCTATTCAGTAACTAATCGATTAGCATACTATATATAACAAGTACTTTTATTGTGATTTTATATTCTCTTACCTATACTATATATATGTACATACGGTTATGTTTGTTGAACTTTAATTAAGTACATACACGTTTTAATCTTGCTTATGGGGTTAGCAATATATTAATTGCCTGATAACTACACTATTGGACAAAATCATCAAGTAAATGTGAATTTATGGTACATTATATTTCCCTTGGCATCGATTATTCGATAAAAACTCGATATTTTCAACACCTAACAGGGTTTGATACAGAAATTTTTCCTGGGGGGGGAGAAATTTCCTAGAAACAGACTGTTCTCTTGGATAAAGGAGCAGCACATGTATAGGCCAAAATAAGACAATTCCTGGGATGGGGGTTAGTAAACAAGCAAACAATATATTATTTAGCTGTTGTACCTGTTACAGAGTAAGTAGTACACAAATTATCACTGATGAGCAATACTAATTATAATGACTGATCTAACACAATAACAACAACTTTAGAGGTTCATAAGTGACACCAAACCTGCGAATTCTGAGCATACCTAAATACTATGATTATTTCATCACTGAGCACAGCTGTATTACGCTTCAAATAGCTTAACGAGAGCTGGAGTCATAAATCTACCAGTTTTATCGTATTTCTGTTGTAACTTTCTGAGCTCCGTTAGTCCTTCCTTGCACACTTCACGTAAATGCTCATAGATACCGTCAATTAGCACCCACTGTTTGCCCAGTGCAGGCTTAACTCTAGGGTCAATAGATTTGATAACCTGGAAGAATTCATTGCCGAAGTTCTCCCATGTAGGGGTATGGATTGATGACAGAATGTCGATATAGGAAAACAACTGTGGTCTCTCGGAATAGCATGCAGCAAGAGGGCAGGGGCTATTACCGCATATTCTCGATTCTATACAGAGATTTACTGGGAACCTTCCATAGTACGCCTCATCCTGGATTCGTACTCCAAGTTCGTTTAATGCTCTTAAATAGTTGTCAAAGGTTTCATTTCCGACCGCGACTCTTACATGTTGAGACGAAGCTCTAAAGCAGAGCTCTATGTTGTTTAGTCTGACGGGCAGTGCTGATACCAATGGTAGATAATGGACAGCATCGAAATAGGTTGAAACTCGGGGCCTGCCGAAATCCTGCCAGAACTGGAGCTGCTTTAACAGTTTAAGAATAATGACCTGAGCCAGTGGTGTGAATTTCTCCGGTATTATTTTGGACCTTAAATCCATGTCAGATTCGAGTTCTTTAAAAAAGTACTTTCTTAGCCAAACTAAAATCTCTTGGAAGTAGTACACGTAATCTTTTTTCCCCTTTAACTCTCCAAACCCCCTATAAGGCTGATCAGGATAAAGATACGATTTGCTAGCTTTTTCAAAGTACGGATATTTCCGGTTATAAGGGTCTCTGTAATGCCTTACAATTCGACAGTAGACCTTGTCTTGTTGGTAGTCGTAGTTAGTCAGTCTCCCTGTGGTGAGACACTCGAACGCATCTATGATGGATACACTGCCGAATGGCCACCAGAAGTGCTCGAATGAAATCCAATCAGATGGGCGGTTAACCAAGTGGTACTTCATTTGAGATAGTGTCCAGTAATGATTTTCAATTACGACTAACATTTCCGGAATCATTTTGAATTGCAACTCAGTAATTATTCCGAAAGAACCCAATCCTATTGCAGCGGCTCTTAACTGCCTCTCGTCTTTTTCAATGTCCAGAACGTGTTCCTCTCCGGTACTATCTAAAAAGGTTATTTTCCTTATTCTATCAGATAGCGTTCCTTCATTGAAACCGCAACCCTAAAGTGTTGAAAGAAAATTATTCACAGCCTCTATTTTCTTATTACTATATCTTAGTTGGTAATTCCTCACATAGTATACTCTGTAACTACATCAGTAGAACCTCGTTAATTCGAACACCAACGGACGGTAAAATTTGTTAGCGTTATACGGAGTTCGTATTAACCGGAGTATACCCATTGAATAGCCATTGTATTGACCTGATTTTGTGGAACTGTTTGTTCGTCTTACCCGGAGATTCGTATTAACCGTGTTCTTCCTATCGAGGTTCTACTGTACTTACACACTACGTATAACTCACATGGCAGCCAGTAGAGCTAATGCCGGCATAATGTGCATCTGTGCACACGACACAGGAGGGTAGCAGGAGAGGGTCCCTCTCTATTCCCATCTCTCCGTGCTTCTGCAGAATGGTACAGCCCCCGGAGATGCTCACTATTCCCTTCTCCAGATCTACTATCTTAACACGTTTCTCACTATGCCCTTCCATAGAGTTGAAACGTACAAAGTTTATTAGCACCGTCTCTCTTTCTCCAAATAGATTCTCCCAGGAGTAAGCAGAGCCCAACAGTCCAATCTTCTTTTCTTTATATTTTGGATGATTCAATATTGAAACGAGATCATCCTTCGTTTTCGGGTAGCAGACATGACATGGGAATTTCTGAGTCTCTGACCAGTTAACGAATGCAGTTGTATCAGTTGCAATAACGGGTTCACTTACATCAGAACACTTCTTAGTCAACTCGACGAATTTTTTCTCCACATCATGCACGATTATATGTAACACATGAGTACCGATAGAAATGCCGTACTCCAACAATATACGAATAACCTCTGCCTTGTCGATGTGAGGGAGATTATCCGTAATTATGGACAAGTCCAAGGAAATTCTTTCTAAAATAAAGGGTTAAATAATTTTGTACAATTCAATTAATTAAAATATTATTCTGTATACCTAACCACAAATATATTCCGATTTATCATATTTGTATTTGAAGTATAAGCGAAGCGATAAGTCCCAGCGCAATAAGTGAAATCGCCCTTAGCGCAGGACGAACAGCTTGTAAATAATTAAACATTCGAGATAAAAGTCTAACGAGACAAAATACCTGGAATTACTGGTAATAACAACAAAGTGTTTATAATGTTTGGTGTATTAGCAATTTAGCAATTTATTAACTAGTAATTGTTATACCAACTGATCAGCTATTTCATCAGCTGTTTTTTCTTTAATCCATTTGCTACACCGATAAAATCGGCAATCAATTATAATACAATTTAACACATAATTACTTTATAATTGCATAAAATCTCACCTCCTTGTTGATCAGATCCCGATGAATATTGGCTGGCTTGAGCTGCTCCCATTAACCAAATAATCTACAAAATTTATAATCAAGTTAAGAGTCTCCTTTAACAGTAGAATTTGGTATGTAAGGTATTATCGAATTGTACGTACGTACAACCGGGTTATGCCATATTTATTGTATAATTGTTTGTTGATTATATCTGATTATACTAAGCTAAGAGGTTAGCAAACTGAATATATAATAAATATTACTTACTACAACTTTGCACAACAAATACAGTACATTATAATTTGAGAAATTATTTCTACCAATATTGAAAATACATGTTATTACAAGTAAACAATTGAATTTGTTTAAAAGTCCACATTACCTTTACTGAATTTATAATCTTCTGAAAGGTCTGTGAATGATTTCAGAGATTGCTTGAGTTAACCTTTTATGTGAATATAATTAAACCTTTTTTGCACTTCTTTGATAAGTTACATGCTTCTGCTTTGGATCTTCACAGAAATGATATGACATATTTAATATTTGCAAAAAGTTTCCTACTGGTCAAATATATTACTTAATTAATTCATGGTTTTTTAGTTTTTACTGTCAATAAGGATGCGAATTTAATTCGCCATAACTTATCCACAAATTGAGACTTGGAACCCATATTCTGAAAATGGCGTCGTCGAGGCAAACATTTTTATTGGAAGAAAGTTGAAAATATGAATATTACATACTCTCTTGTAAACAATTCTATTATTCTAACACCCTAAGGCCAGTATCCGTAGTTTTCATACTATTGCTTATTCTGCCTTCTATAATACATTTTATAATTATACTAGCCGAAAAACCGCCCTCCGGGCGGCATTTTTCTGCTAGTTTACTATGCTTTACTACGCTTTGTATTTGGTTTCATTTTCACGTTTTAATCGCATTCTCGCTGTATTGGGCGTTTGTTTACAATCATTACCAACTCGCGAACGTTTTTAAGTGGCATACGTATAGTAACATAGTTGATAACAGGTTTGGATTTTGTATGTAAATTATGACTGAAGTTGGCAAAATATGTCAACCCGATCTATATAGTATAGTCAGGTTCTTTTATGATAAACATTCAAGGGACCATAAATTGTGCATAATAGAGAGACTTCATAATAAGCGAACTCAACTTAGTACAAACCCTATGTAAGTTGTTAAATTGGGACCATAAGGCTTGTTCATAATAAAGCAGACGAAATCTGGTTCATAATAAGCAGACCTGACTGATAGCAATAGGTATGACTATTAAATTGTCCAACAACACAAATGTAAGTTTATTGGTCTATATGTATATTCAATTGTTGTTTATATTATGGGAAATCACAATGGGATACTGAACACAGATAACTGATTGGATAAATTAATTTACTCTCGACCAATTAAATTACAGTCTCAGTTGGCATTCTATACTGCACACTTAACAATTGATAGAGACATATAAATCCTTTTATACTAATTGAATGCTAGATGCTAATCCATACTGGGACAACCCTCGAATTTAATTGGTTAAATGTTTTGGCACCTTGGGGATGGAAGATGTGAATATTTTTCTTAAAAATTCCTTATCTGGAGTGGTGAGATAATTCCTAGATAATATGCGAAATTTGGTACAGATCGGTTCAGGCATCTCAGAGGAGATGTGAGGACAGACAGACAGACATACACACAGACAGACATTGTATTTTATATATATAGATAATTATACAAGTTATGATAGTTATGATAACACTTCCTTTACTATCCCTTATATAATTCAGATTTTACTCTTCCGGGACTGATTACTAGATGTATAATTAGTCAATGCTTATTGTCTTATAAATTATTACAGAGACAAACTATTTGTGCACAATGAAGTGACTCCATATACAGTGTGACGAATACCAATCTCATACACCTGTATCTATTTACTTTAGATTGCATTCCTGTCCCATGTCCTCCCGCTATGTCTGCACAGCTTGGCGCACACAGGAGAGCTGGGACGCGGCGTACCGCGACCTCTTCAGCTGCGAGCCAGCTGACATTAGGCGGGGCCTGGGGCGGGTCCAGTGCTGGCAGGCCCGATACAAGGTGCCAGTGGGGGTGGAGGTGACATGCGAGCTCCTGCAGGCCAAACTAGCTTCTCTAGACTCCAGTATAAACCCACACACCTTGCAGCAGGTCTCGTCGCTAGCCCTGATACGATTCGTGAATGGGATCAGTGACTTGTACCAGGATTACGCAGTGCCTAAGTCTATAAAGGAAACTCTGTTTGCTATCGGCATTCCTGTGTGGATATGCGACCAGCGCCATGACGCGACTCACCACGTGATGCCTTGTTTGTCTCTGCTCGAGCGAGCTCTCGACTTCTGTATAGAGTGGATCGATTCTTACTACTGGAAAGAAGTATATGTAAAGACTACACGCGTGTCGATTCAAGAACACAAATCGCGCTTTATCGAACTATTTCGAAACGCAACTAATTCAATAATTAACAACACCACCGTGACCCCTCAGCACTTTGGCACCTTTATTTCTCTCGCTAGGAAGATTGGGGATAAGGAAACGCTAGCCTTGTCTCTGCTAGAAGCTAATTCGCACAGAATTAAATACGCACCGTACTCCCCCTCAGTGGCTGCTCTCCCGAGGCTGCACTCCGACTGCTCTAAGCTTAGCGCTTTCTGGAACAGAATCCTGTCCTACTCGGACGCTACCAGCTCTGTAGGCAGCATCACTGCCCGTCTGATACAACTGATCCTACAGAGAGTGAGTACTGTGGAGTTGGATAATATCAGCTTGCTGTACCATGGAGTCTGGTTGAGACTAGCCTTACAACATTTGATAATGGGTTCTAGAAAGAAGAAGGTACTCTATCGAAAGAGTAGAACGTTATCAACTTACAAATCCCTGTCCCACCTTGCTCCCTACATCCTACAAACTAACCTATCTAATCCGGGCGTATACACCTATGCAGCGGCGAGGCTGCTAATCAAACGGTTCCCTTCTCTCTGCAGGGAGAGGAAGGCAAGGAACATCCTCAAACTCTCCAAATGGATATCCCTGGTTCGGAGAGGGGATCTGCAGTCTGTGAGAACACTCGATAGAGAGTTACGTCATATTGTGCAGACCCAGCAGAGTATCCGTTCTAAGCTAGACAAGACGGATAGGGGCTGGAAGGCAGTTGATACGAGGTCCTATCTGCCTGTTGGTATTGGTGAGTGCGTAAAGTAGTACACACGTATCTCGCTTCTATTACATGTAATTCAATTTTTAGCAATTTTAATCACACTTAGTTTTATATAATTTGACTTGCAATTACTACTATAATTAGTATAGCAGATTTCTCAGTAATTAATATACAGTGAACTCCCGTTATAACCAAGTCGGATATAACGAATTTCCGCTTATAACGAAATGGAGATTTTCTCCCAGAATACTAAGTCATTAATTATTATGCTCTTATAACGAATATCCGGATATAACGAAGGAATTTACAGGTCCCAAGCACTTCGTTATAACGAGAGCTGACTGTATTGGTGTATAATATGCTATAATAATGAGACTATTATAACATAGCCTGTATACACCTATGGCCACTCAGAGCTCCCGTCCCAGCAAGCCTAGTCTGTTTATGGTGAGTATAACCGCGGAGTCGCGCGTGGTGTCGCTGCAGGAGAGCCTCTGGGAGCTGCAGGCGCGAAAGGAGAAGGTGTCGCAAGCGCAGCAGCAGATGGTCTCGCGAGTGGAGACCGAGTTCAATCAGCTGATGAGCGCGCTGCTGGACGCGGAGCAGAGCGCCGTGACGCGCGTGCGACACACGTACTCGCCGTACCTGGAGGAGCTGGAGAGACTCATAGCGGAGCTGGAGACGCAGATGCGGGAGCTGCAGGCCCTGAGCAAGCAGCTGGCCTCGCTGGACCCCTCGCAGTCGCTGCTGGGGACCTACAGGGGCAGGGCCACCAGTCTGGAGGCGGAGGTGGAGCAGCTGGCGGGGAGACTGCAGAAACCCACATTCCTCTCGGAGGATAGGTTGCGAGGCGTCCTGAAGCGGTTCTCTAACATGCCCAGTCTCCGCCTGGCGTGCGACCCGGGCATTGCGTACCAGCTGCAAGCGCCGTGCCGCGTGGTGCTGGACAGGAGCCGCAGTCCCGTCTCCACCGTAGACCCCAGCAGCTGGGGAATACGCATAGCGCCGCACGACATAAAGGCAGCCGGCCGACACCTGTTCATGCTGAAGCGGTACGACAACACTGTGTTCGTGGTGGATCCCGAGGCGGGGATATGGACCTACTTCCAGGTGGACAGGGACCTGTGGTACAACTCCGTGTACGGGTTGGCTGTATGCAGGGACAATGTGCTGGTGTCCGTGCCTGACAAGAACCGCATTAAGGTGCTGACGCAGAAAGGAGAGTTCCTGAGAGAGATCGGGAGGGTGCTGGGACACGGCTGCTGGCACGAGCTGAAGAGGCCGCACGGCATGGCCACCACCAGCAACAACCTGGTCGTCATTGCTAACACAGGTGAGTGGAGATAGGTAGGGGATAGTGCATAGCTCTATTCAAGTGGAGTTGATTTTATCATTAGAGTCAGGTCTGCTTATTGTGGACAGTTTTACGTCTGCTTGATATTAAAAACTTTATTAAGACAAGCCCTTTAGTGACAGTTTAACAACTAGGGTTTGTTTTGTAGTTCTCTAATTTTCGCCTATAATTAACAAAGTTTTTGTACCTTGAATATTCAGAGTAAAAGAACCTAACTATATTTTCTATCCTGTTTAATATTTAATTTATCATTCAAATCGAAAAATTCTTATTTTATTAGAGGAACTATTTTCAATCACTATATCCTTATTAATTACAATATTGCTATATTGCTATTCCCTATACATAGGCTGTGACCAGGTGCTGGTGTACAATATGGAGAGCGACTTCGCTAAGCAACTCAACAGCAACCCTTTCACTCCGTCTAAGCTCATATCTCCCCTGGAGGTAGCAGTTACAAAGCGCGATGATATTGTTGTGCTGCACCATGGGACTCCGTTTCTACACCTCTACTCACTCTCAGGCGAGCTGCTCGCGAAATTTGGCACCTGTATACCGCAGGACAACGGTAAATACCTAACGCCCAGACACATCACTATGGGACCTAGAGAACAGATAGTGGTTGTGGACAGAGAATACCTTAATTTCTACAGTCGCTCCTCTCCTATTCAGTACCGCCTGGCGTATGTGGGCGGGTGGGGGAAAGCCGTTATCGCCAGTAAGGACAAACTCCTTACTTACGTTAATGGCGTGTTCTCGTACTTCTCGTTAGAAGGATTTGGAGACGAACAGGTTAGCTCTATATGAATTTAGGATTTAGTTTGTAATAAGATTTCTATTATTTTGTATTAAAACCCTTTAGCTTAAGTTTATTTTGGGAACACAGCTAAAATCAGCTGATCGTATTACAAGTTATTTATAAATTTTCTATAAGTGTAGATATATTTAATCATATTAAGTGACTGAGTATAATGTGAACAATGTATTCGAATGTTAATTAAATTAGTTAATAAGAGTATATAATGTATATTAGATTATGTGTTGTTGTTGTTGTGGATCGGAGGCAGAGTAGATCTGTTTGTGACAGCCTCGGTTTCGAACTCTATAACATCTGAGAATGTGACTTTACTCTTCCTGGCTCCTCTCGCTGCACTCATCTTGCTGTACACTTCTAGAAATGATTTTATTTCGGACATAACGTTATCCAGCAGTCTCTTCATTCCCATTGAGCTCTCTCTGTTATTCTCGCCGTCCTGCACCAGCCTAGAATACATAGAATAGCAATTTAGAAATACAATAATTGTTTGTATTTCCCTCAGATTTATATGGCTTCTTATAGTTAATAATGGAATTAATGTGGAAAGGTATTCCTTTCTTCTTCACAATCTCGTTTTATTATCTTCTCTATATTAGTAGAAATAAAGCTCTACAATAATAGAGTAGTTTTCGTTTATACAAACACCAGGGGGCCATCGAAATTCCTTTGTAATAGTCTCCGGAAGTTCATATTAACCGGAGTCACTTGCATGCATTGCATTGTATAGGCTAGTCTAGGGGAATTAAACCTTGTATTCATTTACCGATATTTTGCCTTATCCGTGTTCGTACTAACTAGAGTCTACTGTGCTGTGCTATATTTCCTATTTAATATCTGACGATTGAATCTACATTCCAACCTCACGAGCTGTTGCTGGGACCTGTCTCCCCTCTGTCGGTAGTACTCCTGTGCCGCTGTGTGCATCCTAGTCTGTATACCCATCAGCTGTTTGTGGTCCTTAATGCCGGAGGTCAGCTTAAGCTTCTCGTCTGTCCACTGCAAGAGGTTAGTACTGGCTGACATGTGGGAGCTCTGTTGACACCGATATTCGCCTGCAAATACAGCAAAACTGTTAATACGTACACCAAGGAACAGTAAAATTAGTACTCCTTATCTAAATTCGTATTAACGAGGGTCATCTGTATTGAAAAGCTTAGGATTTGGAGGCGACTGAAATAGTGTATGTAATATCCGGAAAATCCTATTACCCCTGGTCGTATTTACTACTGTTACTATTAACATCATCATACTATACAGAATATATTACTATTCACCTGTCAGCAGTGCATTCTCTCTCACAGCCTCACTAAACAGCTCTTCTGACTTAACAATCCCCTCCCGTTTGTCCAGTACGAATACGCTGTGGTTCTCCCTCAGATTGCTCCCAAACATCTTCAGCTCCTCCCTCTCCCTCTCCAGCGCCGCCCGCTCCGCCCTCTCCGCGTCCAGCACCACCTGTATCTCCTCCTGGCGCCCTCGCATCTCAGCTGTCTCCGCTATCAGCTGATCAGTCATGCCCTCCATCATGCAGCGACTCGACGTGACGTCATCCAGCTTGTTGCTGCTGGACAGCTGCTCAGAGACGCACTTAGCGATTTCATTCTTAATCTCTGACACCTTCGATGCTAGGCCATCTCTCTGCGGCAATAATAGCGATTTGTTGTTTGCTGTGTCTTGTGTGTGTTTGTTGCTCTTCTCGCGTAGCTCAGTCAGCTGATTGGTAGTCTCACTGATTCCCTGAGTCAGCTGTTCGCTCTTAGACTGTAGCTCCTCAATCTTAGCTTTCTGTGCGTCTCTGCTCCCCTCTGTCTCGGAGAGCACTCGAGTCAGCGTCTCCTTCTTTGACTGGAACTGAATATTGCATTCGTTACTTATGATACGTACTTGCTTTTAAACACTGTATCATTGTTGCACATTTTTTAGTTAAAGCAACTCCCGTTATAACGAAATTATGTACAGTTTATGCTGACTATAAAGGGGCACTTAGAATAAGTCCCACATTACTTGCCAAATTATAACCAACCTTTGTATAGAGATAGAAACAACAACGATTTTTGGCCTTTCCCTTAGGTGACCGATATTAACAGGTTCTACTGTATATTCCTAAGACGGATAAAATAATCAGTTGATTTTTATCCGCTTATATCGAAGCTAACTAAAGGACTTGTTACAACGGGAGTTCACTATAGTTTAAATTGCTTTAGTTTAACTGCTGTAGTACTTACCTGTTCACTCAGTTTCTCCAGCCCCTTCTCTTCTACCTGCACCTTAACCTGTGTCACTGTGAGTGTATGCGTCTCCTCTTTGAGGCCCTTATCCGCCCGGGCCATGCCCTTCTTTATATCGTTCTCCTCCTGCAGTACCGTGTTCTCCAGCTCCCGCACCCTGAGCGCTATGTCCTGGTGTATCTCCCGCATCTTGGTGGCCTCCTCCTCCGCCACCGACACCTGCTGCTCCAGGGTAACCATCTGCTTCTGGATGCGACCTATAGCCGCGCTGTTGTCTTTTGTTTCCTTCTTGCACCTATATACATACGAAGTTACAAACTAATGTACAGTAAACTAAACTCCCGTTATATCGAAGCTGGATATAACGCAATACCCGCTTATAGCGAAATGTGATATTTCTCCCAGAGTACCAAATGCATTAATTTTCATCCGCTTATAACGAATACACGGTTATATCGAAGGAGTATACAGGTCCTTGAACTTCGATATAACGGGAGTTCACTGAATTTACGATGCAATAAATCTCGGTAGTATAGTACGAACATCAGGGTATCGTAAAATGCGTTCGCCTTATCCGGAATTCGCATTAACCGAAGTAATTTGCATACATCTGTATAGGCCTGACCGCTAGGGAAATTCAACTTTATTCGCCTTAACCAATATTTCGCTTTATTCATGTTCGTATTAAAAGTCCCCTGCACACAAATACAACTCCGCTTAAAGGGATATGTTCTGTCGCACCTCTCCCGTGTCTCTCTGAGAGTGTCGATGTCCTGAATGAGTGTCTCGTGCTCGTCCCTTGCCTCGTGTAGCTGTGTGTTGCACCTGCGTATCTCGTCCCTGAGCGCTCGCTCCTCCCTCTCCACCGTCGCCAGCTCTGTCTGCAGCTCTGTCTCCGCCGCGGCGCTCCTCTCCCGGAGCTCCCCCACTTCCTGCTTCAGCTGCTTAAGGTGCGTCTCCATGTTGCCCACACTCCGAGTCGTGCTCTCTGTGGAAGAGACGCATTCCTGCTCTCTTCGCGACAACTCACTGCACTCCCTACAAGAGTAATAATATAATTACCAGCTGTATTAGCTTATTGGGAGTGTTCAGTTTACGATACCGTTTGATATAATATAATATGAACATCTATTTACTCTAACAAATACCTCTGTCATCTTTAAGCTGTACAATAATACTATGTACGTAGATTTGCTATGTACTACAGTACAATTTTATGATCTCGTCTCTATATTATTAATTAATTAAAAAGTTATAATTACAACTGAATTTATATAACTCATTGAAAGCGCCATCACCCACTGCATACCGAATACTAATTAGTTGAATTCCTACTCGAATGGCTGACCACACCTATGCTACATCTACCGCCGCTACCCCCGGAGAGTTGGAAGAAGCCTCAATAGAGCCCATCACAGATAGCTTGCTACCCAGTGACGTCACAACAACCACCCGTACCCCCTCCCCGCCCTCCCAGTCCCAACCCACAGCAGAGGTCACGCCCACTGCCGGGCAGCCAGCTGACGTCATAGACGCAGTGGCGAGCGAAGATCTGTTCACAGTTAAGTTCCAGAGTCCGATTTCCCCCGACACACCCTCCGACCCCGTTCCTCCTCTCGACGTGCCAGAAACCGCAGAAGAGCCCTTGGAGGACAGTCTCCAGCTGAGCGCAGTGCAGACCTCCACCGCCTCTATGGCAGGCTCAACTGACTCGTACGTTATTGTCACAGACTCCCCCTCTCAGCCCAGCGCAGAGCTTCTCCCCCAGGAGCCAGAGCCAGAGCCAGAGCCCGCGTCTAAGCCGGAGCCGCCAGCTGACGAGTGGCTGGACATCCTCGGGAACGGGTCCCTCAAGAAGCTGACGGTAACGCGGGGCGAGGGCCCGCAGGCCACGCGCGGACAGCGGGTGCTGCTGGACCTGACGGGGCGGCTGGAGATGGAGGGGCCGGTGGTGGAGGAACAGCTGGGACTGGAGGTGGAGGTGGGGGAGGCAGACGTAGTACAGGGGCTGGACCTGGCGCTGCCACTCATGTCGCAGGGAGAGGTCGCGTGGGTGTACATGCAGAGCCGGTTCGGGTACGGCGAGACCGCAAATGGGGATAATATCCCGGCGAACTCAGACCTGTACTACCTGGTTACACTCAGGGAGGTGCACCCACGATACGACTACGCTGCGCTAACAGAGAGTCAGCTGAGAGAACTGGTGGAGAGGAAGAAGGCCAGAGGCAACACTCTGTACAAGCTGTGTCAGCTGGGCTCTGCCGCTACCGTCTACAGCAGTGCGTTAAAGGCGCTGCAGGCACACGCGTATTCAGACACGCCTGAGGGCAAGCTGATAGGCTGTCGCATTCTTACTAACCTGGCCATCGTGCAGTGCAAGCAGGAGCAAGCGCAGCAGTCGCTCGTGTCCTGCGACAACGCGCTGCGACTGGTGCCCGGGGACACCAAGGCTCTGTTTAGGAAGTCTGTTATTCTGACCGGCAGACAGGACTACGAGGGGGCGATCAGCTGTTTGGAGGAGGCGCTGCGGTCCTCGCCGGAGGACAGGGGCGTGGAACAGGAGCTGAGACGCGTGCGCGCTCTCAACGAGCAGAGCAACCGGAGACAGAGAGAGGTGTACCGGAGAATGTTCCGGGGGCCCGCTTTGGAACATACACAGCCTAGAGAGACAGGGGGGACACAAGGGGAGGGGGGCAGGAGCAAACTGAAGGTGCTCGTGGCATCCGGTGTCGTAGCAGTGGCTGCTATCTGTATCGGAGTGTTGTTGTACAAGAGACTCTGATGCCAGGTTAGGTACAATGTTAGGACTGATGTGTGAGTAAATTATATTAATTAATTAATTAAACGAATAATGTATTCCTTTTTGCTAAGAGCAGTATATACATATTTCGATTATTCACGAACTTTATTACCGATATACATTGACTACAATTACTGTAGAATCTTTTCAACCATGTTTTTATTGAGAAAATGTAGCATAAATAAGAAATAATAGACACAAGTATTATCGGAGTGTTTTTATTAATTAATTAACCTTAGACTTAGAGTATCTACATGTTATAATGGGGTACCTACTACCTAGTACTTCCCTCGCTTCATTCGCCCCCTCCTGCCCCTCCTGCCCCCCCTACCTCTCCTCTTGCCTCTCTCCCACTCTTTCGGGTTATCACTCCCACTTTCTACATTTCTTCTGTAAGCAGCTAGGCGATGTGTGTCTGATTTAAGATAGCTATTAATCTCACTCTCTCCCGCTTCCAGCCCCTCCTTCCTCCCGAGCTCATACTCCACTCTCTGTCCCCCTATACGCACCACTCCACACCGCTCTAGTATGGCTACCACGCGGTCCACTGACACCAGATCTCTGCGGAGACTGCACTGTATAGCCTGTTGTAAGAGTGTGTTGTGTGTAGAGACACAGCCAGCTTCGAATTCCGATATTTTGTCCCTCACCCATTCCGCCACTCTCCGCACCCCCTCCTCCTCGGTCTGCGGACTCAGAGGTGCATTCCATTTGCTGCTAATGGTCTCTATCTGCTTGTTGGACCTCAAGAGGACACCCAGTATAGGTTTGTTAGCTTCTGTATCAGCTCCTTTCTGGCGACCGATAAATCTCCCTCTCCCCCTCCCTTGTCTCCTTATAGCTCCTCTCCCACGTACCACAGCTGGTTTATTCGTATTCTTGTCAGAAGAGCTCTGAAAGCATTTCCCCATCTCGAGATGGAACTCTCTTATACAGAGTTTCCTAAGAACGTGAGTGAGTTGAGGATACTTCTTCACCATTTCGCTTGGCTGTACAGATTGTATTATATTTGTGAATGGCTTTACTACATTGATGAGAGCTTGCTCTGTTTTTGGTAGGTCCTCAATTGATTTCAGTTTGCCCAGTAGATATTTGTTATAGGGACTTGTTTCTTCACAATCTACACCTTTAAGATTGTACGTCACTTCACCTGTCAGAGAAATACCAATGTACCCATCCCGTTGTAAGGCATGCACTAGGGTTGCAGGATCTAATCGGCTGGTGAGAATACATTTTCTAATGAATACTTCTCTTAGCTTAGCATAGTCTCGGATTCCCGGCACTACTTTACTCGTAACTCTAGTTCCGATCCAATCTCCCAAATTCTCTTCTATCTTAGAACAGGCACTATCATCTAATTCTAATGGAAATGCATTGAATCTGTGTTGAAGAAATGTATACATCTTTTCAAAGCTTTTTTTCCAAGTATCATTAGTAGTTTTCAACTCTTCATAGTAAGCGAATACTTTTGGAACAGGTTTGTTGTCAGCTTTTAGTTGTACAGAATTCTGACAGCATTTCTCTAACAGCTTGAATGGAGCCGAGAAACGTGTGACATAGCACTTGTCTCTCAACAAGTTTTTGAGTTTATCTACTGACTTAGGTCTGCTATTCCCTATCGATTCCAATTCCTTACAGATCTTCAATAGCAACAAAGCATAAGGCTCACTGAATCCACTGCTATCCGCCACTGCTGTTTCATCCATTTCTTGCATTCGGTTTGCACAGTTAATTATTAATTTATGATCAACAATCATTAGTTACTATCTATCTGTTTGGCTAGCCTATAGGTTGCCTAAGATCAGCTTACACTCTAGAGTTGCACAGTGCGTCTTCAAATTTGCTACTTAGATACAACCTAAGTAGAATACCAATAATTTAAACCGGTGTCATTTATATTGAAAATACTTTGAAGGGGGTTGAAATAGTGTTCGTACTAACGAGGTTCTACTGTATTTCCGTATGAAGAATATTATACTCCCATTACTTGCTATAATTAGACTACCATTAGACTACATTCATACACTCAGACAGCAGAATGGCAGACGGGAAGCCGGAAGCAATGGCTGTAGACACGCCGAGTCCCCAAATAAAGAAGAAGCCGCCTAGACAGGGCCCCATGTTCGTGCTGAAGAAGTGGAACGCAGTGGCAATGTGGAGCTGGGACGTGTCCTGCGACACCTGTGCCATCTGCAAGCACCACGTGATGGACGCGTGTCTGCGCTGCCAGACGGAAGGCAAGCAGGAGGAGTGCGTGGTGGTCTGGGGCGAGTGTAACCACTCCTACCACAACTGCTGCATGGCACTGTGGATGCAGCACTCCGACAAATGCCCGCTCTGCTCCAGCGACTGGATCGTGTCGCGTACCGGCAAGTAACGACAGTTATGCTGTGTTCCAACTAGTGACTCTATTTGGTTGTAGCATGCATGGTATGTCTTATAAAGTGTGTTTAAGTGAGCTTTATAATATATGAGACACAATTTTTATTCTATTATTATTGAGGCAAAGACTGTAGAGCTAATTATATAATACAAATTAGTTACTTTTTGCTGTCTGATATGGAAATTAATTAATTACGTGTACATGCGTGAGAGCATTGCAAGATCGATTTTCTAAGTCAAGAACTGATACATTACAGTACATAATAAGATGCAATATACAACTTACTTTTCGTTGTTTTCCTTCCGACTTGTACTTTCCTGAATATCTCTCGCGAGCACCCTCCCCGCCTCCTCTGCCTCTCCCAGCTCCTGCGTGGCTAATCTCAGTTCTCTCTCGAGCTTGCTCTTCTCGGCCGCCATCTCCGTTCTGGCCCTCTCGGCGCGCAGCTGCTCGCGCTTCCAGACCTCTCTCTGCGCCCCCCGCACCCCGTCCCTGGTTTCTATCTCCAGCTCCGTGCTAGCGAGCTCCGACTGGACGGAAGAAGAGAGGGACAGCTCTGCTTCTCCCTACACATAGCCAGATTCTTAACTTAAATTATGAACATTCAAGGGACCATAAATGTGTTCATAATAAGCGAACTCAAGCGAGCTTAATACAAACTGTAATTTGTTAATTTGGGTCCATAGGGCTTGTTCATAATAAAAAGTTTTCATATTAATTAAGGAGACGAAAAATTCTTCACAATAAACAGACCTGACTGTATTAGTTATATTTATTATCCATGGTGTGTATGATAAGTTGTACCTTCTCTCTCGCGAGAGGAGAATGCTCCGTCATGTGGTCCTCGGATTCCTTCAGCAGGGCGTGCTGTCGCTTCTTCTTCCGCACCTGATCCCTCAGGGACTCCAGCTTCCTCTCGGTGTGCGACACGTGCCACTGCAGCTCTAGGATGTTAGCCAGACAGGCCTCGTGCTCCCTCTGCACCTCTCCCCCCATCTCTCTCAGGCGCCGCCTCCTCAGGGCGTCTATTCCCTCTCTGTACTCCCGCGCCACTCGCTGCTCTTTGGCAGCAGCGGCGCGACTGGCCGCGAGGTCCCGGCCGCACCTGTCCACCAGTTCCGCGGCCTCCCCCAGCGGCCCCGCCCCCGGAGGGACGCAGGCCTGTCCCTCTATCTGCAGCCCCGGGGCCCTGTCGGTAGCGCGCGCTCTCGGGAGGAGGAGGGCCAGCTGTCGAATCAGCTGTTCCGCCTCTGCGAGAGAGGTCCTCTCCTGCTCCAGCCGCGGGATGGCAGAGGCTGAAGTCCACTCGCATTGAGTTAGCATCTCTGCTGTAATGCTATAGAGTTAGCTGTACAGTATATGGATTACAGCCACGTTACCGATTCCAAGAAATATAATTATTTGTCGCTGCAAGTGCTCTAATTAGAATCTAACTTAATTACCAAATACTATATACGTACTCCGATATATGCACACGCACTATCATTTTGTTATCCTTATAGTGGACATACTGTAGAGATTGAGCTAAAATATTTATTTCCAACTTGTCAGTTGATTTATCCGCCATCTCAAACCATACTTGATTATTGGAAATAACTTTGAATTCGTAAGCTAATGGCTGAGGCCAATACAGGAGAAAGTGATGCAAATATCGGAATTATTCCTCAGTGGCCGTATCCATCAATGACCAACTTTGAACAGCTCCGCTATTTAACTCCCACCAAGAATATTCTAGAACGAATCCAACAATGTCCCCCTGATAAGACCCCTATCATCCTAATAACAACAGGTGCATACTGTCCGATACACAAAATGCACATAGAAATGCATGAAATAGCGAGGAAGTACATTGACGACACATTCAATGCTAAGGTCGTAGGCTCTCTCCTGTCTGCTACTCACGACGAATACGTTAAACCTAAAATAACATATTCGTACCCTCAGAAGTTCTGGCTGGACGTAAACACTAGAATAGAACTAATCAGTTTAGCGCTGCAAGACTATGTTTACATTGAGCAGGACCTGTTCGAGTCTAAGGCGACTCGCTTCATTGAGTTCTCAGAGGTGGTGGCGAACAGAAGTGCGTATTTCGATTGGGAGTGCAAGCTGAGACAGCTGTCCTCCCCTCTGATTGTCATGTTGGTGGGGGAAGATATGCTGAAATGTCACCTGTACCCGCCCCCGTCGGGACAGGGCCTGGCGCTCATAAGAAGGAAGGGGTCGTCTCGTTTCAAGTCCCGGTGGCCAAATCTGGACACAAAACAGCAATGGGAGGAGGGTGTGTTTCTTATCGAGACAGATACAGAGTTAGAAGTGAGCTCAACCAAAGTGAGACTAGCTGCAGCGGAAAACGACAAAGATACTCTTAGACAGATGCTGCCCGAAAAGGTGGCAGAGGAACTTATTAAACTGTGGATAGACAAACATACGTGATAATCTATCTATTTGTGTATTGATTATGTTCCTGTATTTACCGATCTAAGGGACATTGGGACAAGGGAAATAATTATCAATTAGATACCAGCCACACATTACAGGGAATCCCTGTAATGTACAGGGATTTATGAAATTTGTACAGGGATTTTAGTTGGGACAAAATTACTGATTGTAAGTCTAATAATATTACCTAAAAATACCTAGACCCTAAAAATATGGCATTGTAAATTAACAGTTCCTATTCAAGCGTACAGGGATTCCCTGTAGTCTATATAATTAAATATTCTCCTTTCCAAGATTAATTTGATTTATGTCAACCCATGGTCAACCGTAATAAATATAAATAACATGATATTATTTTTTGCCATGTATTCTGCATTAACCATATAATATAATGCAATTGAGAAAAAAATTTGGGCGGTGTAGAGGGATTTTGGCCTATGTACGTACAGAGAAAACTGGAGCCCGTACAGGGATGTGACTCAAATAGGTTGGCAGGTAATTATTCGAGAATGCGTCTTGAGATTAGGGTTCTATGATTCCCTTAAGCTTAAGGTGTTAGTATCCTTTTGAAATTTCGCAGATTCGAATATTTTTCCACAGTTCAATTTTCTGACATTTTGTAACGTTCTTTAATATTTTTAAATGAACAACTTTTGGTGGCTGTCAGCTTAGCTTCCAGTAGAAGGTTTGTTTTATCATATTTGGAAACAATCGTATGATAATTTTACTATGTATTTTGTGCTGGGTATTTGGAATAGATACTCGGTTATACTAATACAGTAGAACTCGCTTAGTATAGTACGTACCTGGTTTAGTACGTACTAACTTGTAGTATAAACAAAGTTTGTCAATTTATATTTGTATCTCTATGTAGTGTCAACTCGGTTACTATTATACGGAGAATAATACGTACTAATTATATCTCCCGAGGGGTACGTACTAATCAAGTTCTACTGTAGTTCACAAGACTCGAGACTAAAGATAAATAAATACCTTCTGCCTCGTTTACTTGGTGGCAGTCATGGTGACTAAGTTATAGTTTCAAAAGCCTTAAGGAGTGTTTTAAAGTTAAAGTTACATTATTTAATCAAATAATCCATTTCTTAACCAGACTAACTACTTATTTATGTATCGAATAAAATCGGCTCGATCAATTTAATAATAAAATTTGGTGCTAGCTAAATGCACTTCAAAAATATTGTATGTTTAATTTGCACGTATAAGCTAATTGAGTGTACTTTCTAGTCTGTCCAACCTGTTCAACACAATAATTACGTCTGTAGACCAAATTTATTCATAACACTTTTACATTTGTTTATGCATGATTTAAAACATTCCTAGGATTACTTCGCCCACTAACCAACATATAAAACTACCTTCTACAACCAGTTTAATCTATGCTATTATTTCACATCAAATCATGCACTTGTTTATTGACCGACAGTATTATGTATTATTTGTAAATACAACTCCATTCTAAAAAAATCCAAGTTGTTAATGTACTATTTATACGAGCCTGGGGACGAAAACTGGTATTCTCTAACTCAGTGTTCCGCAAATTACTTTTTGCGGCCGGCAGAATTTCTTCAAAGAAAATAATTGTTTTTACAGAATCTCTTTCAATTTATATGAAATATTTTTCGTCACTATTCAAGAGCCTAGTCTATCAATTTGGGCGGGGGATGGTAATCTCTGTTAAATACTTAAATACACATATTATTTGAAAACTATCATTATATTATACGAATTCTTTAATTAGGTTTATCCCCCTTTTCGAATAATAAAACATCTATATTATAGGAGATACAGGCTCAAATTTTCGACACCCGATAACCCCCAATTATTATTGCGTTTTTGGACAGTACAAGTTATTCTAAGAAGGACGTAGAAACTCAGAATTTCTAAAATCGAAAAATTTGTATTTTTCCCGCCACACAGAATTTTCGATTTCGATTTTAATTTTTTTTTCTATAGATTTTCAAATAATCACTCGATTTTATCAGAAATTTGGCATTATATAATTATTAACTCTAAAACTTTGTATTAAAGTTGAAAATCGACACGGCGGGAAAAAACCTGCTACTGATAAGGATCATTTTTGAGGGATAGTTTTTTTCTCTCCGACTTATACTTTTTGAGATATGCGAGCTATGCAAAGGCCACTCTCTGGAAATTACCGCGAATTTTTTTACCAAATTACGGCGACTTTGTCCTCCTTTGGTGACGTCAAAAGGGTTAAAAAAAAGTCCAAATCGAATTTTTCTTTCGGAATTGGATAGATAGTGCATCAAAGTATAGTTGGAATGCTTAAATAAGAATTTGCATTATTTAATAATATAAATTCATTTGAGCCTCTATCTCCTTATTAAAACTTGATTGTTGTTTGTTTGTGTGTGTGTGTTTGTCCAGATTGTATTTAAGTAATGGGGGAATTGCCAATTGAATTTTATTGTGGCCGGTACAGCTGTGGCTATATAAAATTGTCCTCGAGATTCAAAAAGGTTGCGGAATACTGCGAGTCTAATTGAATTATTTTAATCCGTATTCTTCAAAGAAAGTCCACTGATTTAGAGATTACAGATTTGGTTGCATGGATAATTGTAACTACGTCATCAATGGTATATTGGGTAGCTAGATAATAATTAATTTTAAAAATCATTACTGTCTAATACGATTAATTGGGAAAAATGTCCGTTACACAACGTGTCCCAATATAGTGTCCACACTCACTAAGATTTTCTGTAGATCGAGGCGAGGCGCGCTATCTCGAAAAACGGACACCTCGATTAATTAAGTGGAGTCGACAGGATAAATGAATAAACCAACTCGCAATATAAATGCTTTAAGTTCATTTCCAAGATAAACCACATAATATTTAATTATTGGCTACCTAACATACGTTATATGACTGTAAATATATACGTACCAAACTAAGAGGAGTTAAACGATTGACTGGGTAAGATGAGATTGCTAGGTAATAATAGTGTAATTAGTTTATGAGATATGGGATGATATTGCAGGAATATTAATTTGCTATACTGTATAAGTAATGCATATAATTTATTATTACACTATTTGAAATCTAAATCATCATTTAGTGAGTGAAAATTAAGGTTCAAATTATTGTATAATATAATTTACAGCCGATTTCGCTTAATTGGGATTTATTGTTTCCAAATTAAGTAGTTGTATCGAGTTATTAACTTCAATAATATGATTGTCAATGATTTGATTACTTGAAATTTGTTTCGAGTAATTTTGATGTCTGATAGTGGCACTTACACTTAACTGGGTCAACTGTACTTATCCAGTTATCCGTGGTCTATTTAGTATATCTTACATGGCTGACTTTGTACTAGTATTAGACGAAAGCCTAGAAAACATAAGTAAATTTCCAAACTGGTCAAAAGATAACTTTGAACTTGTAGAACCATTAACTCCCACCAAGAATATTCTAGAACGAATCCAACAATGTCCCCCTGATAAGACCCCTATTATCCTAATAACAACTGGTGGATACTGTCCCATACACAAAATGCACATAGAAATGCATGAAATAGCAAGGAAGTACATTGACGACACATTCAATGCTAAGGTTGTAGGCTCTCTCTTGTCCGCTTCACATGATTCATATCTGAAAGCTAAATTAACCAGCAAATGCGAAGGCAAACTATGGCTAGATGTAGACACGCGAATTAAACTTATAAACATAGCTATTGGTGAGCATCCTATGGTGGAACAAGATCTTTTTGAACCGATGGCGCCTAATTTTATGTCATTTATCGAAATAATTCGTTTAAGACAATCCTTCTTTGATTGGCTGTCGTTAAAACATCAGACTCGAGTGCCGAAGTTAGTATTGTTAGTAGGAGAAGATACACTGCCTAATGTATATCCCAAGTTTCCTAAAGAAAATCTTGGCCTTGCGGTTATACAGCGGAAGAAAAATGCCAAATCTTTCCCGTCGGAATGGCCGAATCTAACTATAAACAAACAATGGGAAAATAAAGTATTTTTAGTCGAGCATGCAAGTGATGTGGATGTAAGCTCTACCCTTATTAGGCAAGCAGTTGCTAGGAAAGATTATGGAATTCTCTGCAGCCTATTGCATCCTGGTGTGGCTTCTGAAGTTACATATTTGTGGAATGGGTTAGTCTAACAATTTTATAGAATTCTATTTTGTATGGGGTCAATAGTTCTAATTGTCTTCTCTATATTTTTTCAATAGCTTCTTAGTACATTAGAAATATAGGTATGTATATATTTCATAACAGGTAATTCAGCTTCGGATACATAATTTGATTCACAAATAATATATTTTGAATACAAACTCAATCTTTGTTTGATATTAGTATTTTTATTAAATATTATACATAACAAATATTATTTCCTTGATTTAAATAAATTGATATTGAATCCCCTGATGGTTTGGTTATACATGATTATAATTATGATGAGCAATAATATCCATTTAAATTGGACTTTTTTTTAATTGTATTTTAAAAATCAGCCTTTTTGGTCATATTGAATTTTCAGTGGTTACTCTTTTGAGGGCAAGAAACGAAAGTAGATTAGAAGTGACGAGATTGTTAAAAATACATACTATATCATTTGCTGCTATATACACCTGCCCAGGAGTTAATTGTTATTAATTATCCTAAGTAAGTATACTACCTTATGTTAATTAATGAGAAAAATAAATAAAATTGCGAGACTTTGTACAAGAACCATGATTATGGAATTGGATTATTGCAATTATAATTTGGAATTTATGCGGGATTATAGCTTTAATTAAAATTTAATTATACTTGTAAAAAACTTTTTTTTTGAAAGATCGTCATATTAAATAATTTTAATTGTAATTTAACTAATGGAATGTCTTCAGAATTAAAATTGGTACTTCGCTATGGAATGTTCGGCATGTTAATTATTCAATTTTAAATTAATTGGAATCAATTTATGCGGGATTATTGCTTCATCGAAATTAACTTTATACTTTGATTTATTCTAACTATAATTTATATTGTTTAAATCGGAATTAATTCTAGAAAAAGGTAATTTATGCGGGATTATTACTTAGTTAATGCGTAATTATATATCATATAGCTAATTTTAACTACAAAACAAAACCATTAATTTCTAGTATACACTAGAATAATGCAGACTACAAGATCTCTCGAGTATAAATAGACTTGCTCTATGATACAAATTCAACTTACAGTTCTACAACTAAACTTTTCAAACTTCAATAAACTTCCGAATTTATTTCAAAATGTCTTTACTATCTTGCAACTGTCTGAATATCCAGTTCCCTACCGAGAGGGACTCACTCCCTGACCCCATCTCTCCCGAACAGCTAATTCCTGAGAGAGACTACAACACCCTTTATTCCCTCGTATCGGATAAGGAAAACCATATCTTTTCATCAAAACTTATCCACTTGAATGTCAATCCGGACAAAACACGAATACGCGTTGACTCATTAGCCGGATTACAGAAACTCGGAAACTGGGTGATTGTACGTTGTCTCAACTGCCACACTGACTGCTACATGTTCGATCAGTCCTCTCGCTCATCGATATACGCGGTCAACCGTCTCACGTGCAATCCGGAAGTTATCCAGGATTTGTCCGCCTGTAACGACTTATCCCCCGCGTTCGGAATCGTTATTCGTGCGCACCCTGTGTCCCGGCGAGCCTCCGAGAGCGACGTCAGTCAGGTCCTCAGACAGAAGATCCGCCAATTCATCGTGCACAAGAAACACGAGTCGGAAGAGAAAATCAAGGAGGTCAACGAGAAGGAAGTAAGACGAATTTCTGCTCTTGAGCGCCGTGCGTGGAGCGATTTCAATAACGTAATATCTAACATCGAGAACGAGTCTACGGAAGTTAGCCTGGCCACTCCTCTCTCGCTCTCTCCTCCTCACGTCGCTGCTAACTCCCC
This sequence comes from Hexactinellida sp. DTS-2022, assembly GCA_028753945.1. Lineage (NCBI taxonomy): Eukaryota > Metazoa > Porifera > Hexactinellida > Hexactinellida sp. DTS-2022. The sequence continues at coordinate 1,436,086 of JAPNXP010000017.1, read as the reverse complement.
TAAATACGAATCCCCGGACCACATCCAGATACTCAGCGATAGCGAAGACCTACCCTTCGAATTGGAAGGATTTATTTCAGCCGGAAAAGGCCACCATCCAGATGTCATTCGGGAAAGCAGCGATGACGAAGACGAAGATTCCGACTCGAGAAGTGAAACTTCTTCAATCGACAACCTCCCACACATGTCTCGTTCTGTGCCCATCAATATGGCGAGTTCCCCTGTGCACGGTAGAGCGAATGACATGAAAGTGGAACACATCGAATTGAATGACATTCACCGATCAATGAAAGTGTTAGCCCAAAGTGTCACAGACTCCCACTATGGAGACCTGCCATTACCTGGTCACTACCAGAGAAATCCCAAACACATTTAGTGCGTATTATCCGTGTTTTTATTAAGTTATTATTAGTAATTTATTATTAGGTCATTGCTTTAATTCATTATTAAAGCCTTTAATAATTAATATTATCCTACATTCTAGATAGAACATTAAATTGGGACAAAATTATTCTAACTTCTATAACTAGACTACTCCGAAATTAGTTCACCGACTCTAGGTTATTTTACACAAATTCGACTTCGGCTATTGGGACACATTTATGTGCCAAGTCTTTAGTATTCTTTCCTGCTGGATATTTCTGCCTATGTGATATGTGTCCCCTTAAGCGGAGCAGCTGTATTTGGGACAATGGGTTGTGTTTTAGTTAAACTAATGCAAATGTTAGCTAAATACATAAATTATCTACTAATTCACAATATAGTTTTACATATTAGTTTATAATTAGAGGAACTGAGTTTATGTTTATCAGAATAATTACCAAAGAGCAGTGTTGTACTTAATTAAAAGTACTTGGAGGGGCTTTAGCTAAAATCTGTCTTTGCCAGTTCAGTTTCAATAATAACAGAGTGGGTCTTATATTACTATTAAGGATTATTTTTATTTTTATCATAATAATCCTGTATTTGTTTATTGAATGTAAATATTTTGCACGAAAGGGGGAAATAAAACGGAAACAAATACCGAATATTAGGATCAGTATTTTTGTTGTTCAGTCCAGAGTGCCAAATTATCGTAATACTTCTCTATTGTTTACATACAAATAATATTTAGTAGATTTATCTGCTGTCGTTTTTCAAATTACAGTTTTAAATGAAACACTATTTATAATATATTATTATTATTATTATAAGGAATTTTAAGATTGGGTTAAAATGCTCGCTCCTGCACAACTTTCCTGAGGTTTATTCTAGGTAAGTTATGTAGACTATTTGATACTGAAAATAATATACTTTGAGTTAATTTAACAACTTGTAAAATAAATTATGTAATACAATGCTACATAGGAAACTATTATGGAGTAACCCTCCTTATTTATTTGAACTTTGATCTCTACACTTATTTATGATTAGGGATTTCAAAATCTCTTTTCTAGAAAATGATCTTGAGCACAATTTCTGACCACCTCCATTTTATCTGTTCGGTTAATCATACATCTATATTATTAAATCTCGATTGTTGTGTGTGTTTGTGTGTTTGTGTGTTTGTTTGTCCGGATTGTATTAAAGTGACGGGGGGATAGAAACCGCATTAATATATGAGATATAAATTAACTTTCAAATGTTATAATTGGTAACAAATACTATAATAGGTAAACAAGTATGCTGAAAACGAATTTCGCATTTATAAATTTATAATATAAATATTTGTTGTTGTTGTTTACACAAAAAGGTAAACAAATTAGTGAAAATTCAAAATCAAACCAGAAGTTAGCTTTCAACGGGTATTATAGGTAAATAAGTATGCTGATTTCGAATTTCGCGTTTATAAATTTATAATATGAATATTTGTTGTTGTTGTTTACACAAAAAGGTAAACAAATTAATGAAAATTCAAAATCAACCTAGAAGTTTGCTTTCAACGGGTATAATAGGTAAACAAGTATGCTGATTTCGAATTTCGCGTTTATAAATTTCTAATATGAATATTTGTTGTTGTTTACACAAAAAGGTAAACAAATTAGTGAAAATTCAAAATCAAACCAGAAGTTAGCTTTCAACGGGTATTATAGGTAAACAAGTATGCTGATTTCGAATTTCGCATTTATAAATTTATAATATGAATATTTGTTGTTGTTGTTTACACAAAAAGGTAAACAAATTAATGAAAATTCAAAATCAATCTAGAAGTTTGCTTTCAACGGGTATAATAGTTAAACAAGTATGCTGATTTCGAATTTCGCGTTTATAAATTTCTAATATTTCTAATAAAATTCAAAATCATAACGTCCCTTGCTACCATTTCCCATGGTAGAAAGTGTGAGGAGTAAGGCCGCACAGCGGCCGTTAACTTGAGGTGCGTAGCACCGATCTGTCGCAATGCGACCGAGACCGAAGGGCTCGTTCATTATAAATGATAGCAATTTATTTTACTATTAAATCTAACCTTCGATGGTAAACGGATATATGTAAATGGTGGTATGTATTGCTATAAATTTAATTCCTGTCTATTTATATTTATGATTTAATGAATAACTTATGCTAACTTAGCCACTTGCTATAATTTTAATCTAATTATACTATAATTACCCGGCAACCTCGTATTACAGGAATGTGGATTTTAGAGTGACTCTCTTTAGCTCAATCAGTGTTATTTATTTTCGATATTTTACGAATATAAATATGGGCCGGGCCTGTGTATGTAATTTAAACTAATTGTTAGTTTCAAATTTTGTTGTTATTTAGTATAATTTGCAACCGAATAGTCCGAAGCTGATATTCCGTTAGTTACCGAATATCAGTGTCGTTATTTTGTAAAACCGAATAGTATACGTATTCTGTTATCAAAAATAGTAGTGTGCTTTAGAATAGTATTTGGTTGGCACCATCATTCATACTTCCAGGTGACATAAATAGAGCTTAGGCATGTTAACTAATTTGTCAAGATAGTTCTGAAATCTGAATGCGTTTGGCGCCAAAATTTCGACTTTCGACTTGAGATTAACCTTTCGTCGTTTTATACCTACAATTATATATTCGATTGCGACATAATATTTCGTTAATTACGACTTAATTTTTGTTGTAACGAATTGTTGAATGATATATTATCTCAACATGAAAACTTGCATTACTAACAATTTAGTGTATTTTTAAATATACAAAATGTACCGGTGTAAGCGCTCTTTAGGGACCCCACGTTTTGGGGGCCCTGACCCTAAAACGCTTGCTTTTGGGCTCCCTTGGATCCTTAAATCGCTTGCAATAATATGGATCAATCCAGTGATATTGGGGACCCTTACAACTTCTACAATTGGACCACTTATATAGAACCAATCGCCTAAGGGCCGGCTGGTCTAGTATTTATTTTAAAACCCCTCACTATTGTCTCTTCATTCCATTTTGACTTCTAAGGAGGGAGGGAATGATTGCTTCTTCTATTCGGAGATCTTTAACTACAGTAGAACCTCCCAGATCCGGACCTCTCAGAACCGGGCACCTCCTTAAACCGGGCAACATTTTGTATAAGTTCAAAATTAATTCGCCATTTTTCTGGGAATTAGCCCCAAAATATAGTTTATCTTTGCAGATTTGTATGTCAAACATGTTACTAAAGTATAACCACCCTTATCTGGGCGGTAAATATTGGTTTGGATTTGGCCATATGGTAATCTCGCTACTTTATATACGATTCATATTCGAAATTTATGAACTTTTGGGTAAACATATACCAAGATCAGATGTCGGAGGTGCGTTTTAAGTCAGACAACAGGTCTTGAGACATCAGAACATAAACACTAGTTGATTATATATTTATACAATAGAAATTATGATTATTTCCGAGATCCGGGCAAATTCTAAGATCCGGGCACCCCCCAGACGAGGCCGCCCGGATTGGGGAGGTTCGACTGTATATTGTTTTCACATTATTTCTCACAGCTTTTCTCACAGATTTTACATAAACATAAATAGTTATATTTAGACTCATGATTATATACCAGTGACAAACGTGGTCCATAATTGCATTGATTTAGGGTCGAGAATCGAAAACCCCCAAAATCATTAGTAATTTAGCCCCCCCCCCCCCCCCCCAGGCGCTATATCGCTAGCGTTTTAGGATCGGGGGCCCAAAACGCGGGGTCCCTAGATTTAGCTAACTTCGTTGCCCCGGAATGTGAATGTCAAACTGAAAGTTAACTCAATTTCAATTGGAAGTGAAAATGGGGTTTTTTATTATACCTTTTACCACAATGCAACGAAGGTTATTAATTAATAATGGAAAGCTAACTATTGACTGTGTTAGGATTATTATTATTATTATTGAAGTTATACTACGTACTTGTACGTATAGTGTTTGCTAATTAGCTAGTATGTCTGGATTGGAGCGAGTGTTGGAGAACTTGTTGGTTCCTGATACAGCGGTTATACAGGAGGCCACCAACCAGCTGAAAGAGCTGTACAAAGATCCTAAGATAATATTAGAGTTCTGCGACCTAATACAGCACAGTCAGAATGCACAAGTGCGGCAATACGCTTCTATTCTGCTGCGAAAAAAGCTACAGAAATATTGGCCGCAGCTTCCTCGGGAAGAGAAGCAGGCCCTCAAGCTTATGCTGATACAGGTTATTATGAATGAACAGACTCACTTCGTCAGAAGTTCCATAGCACAACTCATTGGGGAGATTGGGAAAACAGAGATACCAACTAATGAATGGCCAGAAATACTGCAATTGTTGCAGGTAAATGCTTACATCAGTATAGTGGCGTAATAGCACAATAACATACTCTATTTACTTATTGACAATATCAAGAACAATTAACACAATAACATTATATTTACTTATTGACACAATAACATTATATTTACTTATTGACAATACTAAGAACAATTAAAGTTCCTCTAATAGTGGAAGTTTGACTATTACTAGTATATTTGTGAATTGCGACGGACTATTAGACATTTTTATGAGCTTTAGCTCGACTAGCATACACTAAACATAGTCTTGCAAAATGGGAACTTAAGATTACATAGTTCTACATCACACGCTCGATTAATCTGATTTAGTTATACAAACTATTTTGGTCCGAACAAAACACTTAGAATTCTTTTCTGAGATTTAATAATTTACTTCATTAATAATAGAGCTATATTAAGATTTTTTAACTCTTTATTATGTCTCCTTTTCTGATTAGCGATGGTCTACTGTAATATAGTAGAATATGATAAGCTAAAATGCCTACAGCACAAATATCTTTAATTTTAAATTGTATTTTGTTGTTTAGACAATTACAGACAATTAATTTTTGCAACTGACAAAAATTTTGCATAAATTTAAATAGATCTACACATATTTGCATACAAAGTAATAATATAATCAGCTCTGTGAATTCATATCTAGCCTTGTAACGCGATTACGCTTATTTTCTATGTATAAAGTTTCCATATAGAGCTCGCTGTTCATTGATATTTCAGGTATAAGGTACTCTGACTGACATTTCCAACAACTTTAATGCTATTTGTTATCTACAGAATTGATATCGGTTAAATGCCAAGTGGCTTCTTGCTATCAGGAAATGCGACGTTTAGGGTATTCTGACAGTTACTGTCGCCAATTAGTAAATTACTTTGTTCAATACGATCGATGTATACACGTAGTACATTATTGAGAAAATAATTTAATTCTTCTGTGAAAGTGAATTATTTTAGTAAATTCTTACAATATTCGAATATAATAGTATTGACTATTGAGTGAAAAAACTAGGTTTTAAATTAATTTTTTGCACCAATAATAATACTGTAGATTCTCATTACATACTACTATTTACAGGGATAACACAAAATATCGGTTGAGGAGTACAAGATTTAATTTTCTTAACGTATACAAATGCATGCTAGTGACTCCGGTTAATACTAATTTCCGGATAATACGAACAAATTTCATCGTGTTCGTATTAACGAAAGTCTACCCTACTAATAAAATACTATTGTTGGTATATGTACAGTTTACTGGAGCGAGTTCTACTGTATACGGAAATTCGTTCTGCAAGCATTTGTATAAGCTGTATTTAAATCTTGTAAAGTTGTAATCCTTAATGAATATTTCGTCTTAACCTTAACATTGTTTGTATTAACGAGAGTAAATTTATTTTGAATATTTACAATTAGTTCAATGGGAGAATCTCCCTATATAGCAGCGACAATCAATGCATCCCATTGTACTTAGTAACTTAGATACTACCGGCTAAATCAATTAGAGAACACAGTGATTTCACTTGTTCCCCTGACTGCATTATTTATCTTGATTTCGAGTTCTCCAATTGAGTTTGATTTGATTCGACGAAGCCTTTACTAGCTATCTGCAATTCTTAGAAATGTATTGTGTGAAACGCGTTCTGCTCACATGGGTTCCCAGTTACCTCACTACTATCTCGCTGATTAACTGAATCTGTACCAGTCGCGCTACTCGTCAATACTATTACTCATTCGTAGTGAAATGCCAGCTATGTCTTCCCATTGCATTAGTTACTCGTACTTTGAAGCTATTATTCTTATCGCAGTGATTTGTGTAGCCTCTATCAGACTCGTAGTTCGTAGAGAATACAATCTGTATTGTACTATGAATGACGTAACCAGTAGTGAATTAATTTCGATGTGTATTCAAACTCACAATTTCCTGTAACGAGATATTCGTAAATTATTTGCTTTGTGACTTACACTTTTCCCGAATAAGTACAGTAGAACTCGGTTATAACATGCCTGGGTTAGTACGTACTTCGGCTTAGTACGTAGTCTAATTTTTGTAAAAAAATTCTTAAGCAGTACTTCTATGTTGAGTAAACTCGGATAATACGTAGTACTTATTTTCCATTCCCGAGGGGGTACGTTATATCGAGTTCTACTGTTCTAATACGTAGATATTATATAATTTGATTTGGAGGATTACTTAACTTGAGTCCCCCTTTTGATAATTTCTACAGTTAATATATATTTTGTGAAATCATTTAGAGAAATTATTGTTGATGTGTAGTTTATTATATAAGTCAGCTTTGCTTCGTATAATAGAATTGTGACATGAATAGGATGTATTCCCAAATAATACGTTTTGCAAATTCCTCTCTCATGTTAGAAAAGCAGTCTTGGCTTTGTGGCCGTTTTGTATACCAGAATATAATATTATAGCGATGTCGTTTTAACCTATTGATTACTCCCTAATCTCAGTGTCTAAATTAAAATAGTTTTTATAGTAAGTTATTCGCCATAAATTTGACCACTATAGATTTCTAAACCAATTTATGATACAAGGTTTATAAATACATCACATCTTATTGAGGTCGAAATACGTATCTTTTTAATCATATTCTCTTATACCTAATTCTTATTAATACTTATATTTATTATTAATACATGTCTTATTTAACATTGAATATTTGGTGGAGGAACCGAGATTTTTTAACCAATTTGTATACAGTAGATATAACCCGGCAATAACGTACCCCTTGGGAATTTAAAATAAGTACATATTATCCGAAAGGTAAGTACTAACCGAGTTTGCTCTACGTAGAAATACATACTGCTTTAGTATGCCGAAGTACATACTACCAAGGTAGGTTTACGTTATACCCGAGTTATACTGTATTTATTTACATTGACGAAACTCCCCCATGGAATCCTAAAGTTATACGTTAATTAAAATCAATAGTTTATTTTAGCTACAGTTACTGTTGTAGAAATTAGCTCTACTAATGGTTGGTATACCAGTATACCACTGTATTCTATCAGATATATGAGATAATTCTTAAGTAATTATTTAATTCTAAGATTTTCTCAATTTATGTGTATTTTCATATTTTAAAGAAGACTGATTGTTCTAGTACTATACACTCTTATGGCCTTTGCTATTCTCCACTGCTAAAAGCTATAGAATTACACTGAATAAAGTGAAGCTCTTGTATGATACTGCATAGTGAGACTTGAACCATACAATACGGATGTTAACACATTATCAGTGAATAGAATATTTCCTTTAAAACACTACAGCATGCCATTTGACTAGAATCGTCACCAGTCAATTGAAATACTTTACTTTTAGTAAGAACTTTAATTATTTATGACAATTTGTTGATACAGTAATTACCCCTCGCTATTCAACAGCCCATACGACTATGTAAGTAGATGGATTATAGCTATAGTAAGCGATAATTATTAATATATTATTAATATTATAATGTACTAATCAATCCAATGTCATTACGTAATTATTAGGATGACAAACCTTCATTAACACCTCGCTAATACATACGTAATACAAGTTATGTAAAAAGAAAGCCGATATGATACACACAATGTGATTAGCTGTTCGGAATACTGAGTAGTTATGGAACTATGATAACACTGATAATATCACTATCATACACTGTATAGGAATGGTGCATGAGCCAGGAGCCGAGACAGCGGGAACTGGGCATGTCCATCCTCGGCGTGGTTATTTCCGAGGCCGGATCCGAGATGGAGACGCACCACGCCAGTCTGCTCGCGCTCTGCCACACCCTCCTAGCGGACCCGGCGCAGGAGGTGAGAACAAACGTGCTCAAGTGTCTCACCTATCTGGTCCCCATCCTGAAGGAGGAACACGCCCCCACCCTGAAGGCGCTGTTCCCCGCTCTGGTGCAGGCGGTGGAGCAGCTGCTGGCGGAGGAGGCCGAGACGGAGGCGCTGGAGGGGATGGAGGTGTTCGAAGAGATTCTCGACTGCGAGCTGAATGTCCTCTCCTCGCATATACCCGCCTTCCTAAGGTTCACACTGCAGGTGATGTGCTATTCTAACCTTATTATAACGTACGGTACAGTGTATGCTTGTTGTGGGCAATTGGTCTTTGCTTAATTAATATGAGACTTTACTATGAACAAGCCCTAATGGTACAAATTTAACAACTTGAGTTTGCTTATTACAGGGTCTCTATTATGAACATATTTATTGCCGACTAAAATAACTGTATTTATAAGAGTACTTATCCCCACTGCAGATTGCCAGCAATGAGACTCTCGAGAACGCCACTCGCACGCGGGCGCTGAGTCTAATCTCCTGGCTGGTCTCCACGCGGAAGAAGGCGCTCCTAAAGCTTAACCTGGTCCCGGACGTGCTGTCGGTCCTCTTCCCCCTAATCTCCTCTCCGCTCACAAAGGAGGAGGAGGAAATCGCCGGCGAGGAGACGCAGCACCCCAGCACCGTGGCCGGTCAGGTCCTGGACTCCCTGGCGCTGTACCTCCCCCCGGAGAAGATATTCGCCCCTTCTCTGGCCATCATAGAGCCGCTGCTGGCGTCCGAGGACCCCTGGCAGCGCAAGGCCGGACTCACGGCCATAGGCGTTATAAGCGAGGGCTGCTCCGACTACGTACGGAACAACTATTTGGCGCCCGCGCTGAGGTGCGTGTGTCAGGGGCTGGCGGACCAGCAGCTGGTGGTGCAGAAAGCCGCGCTTTTCGCGCTGGGACAGTTCTCCCTGAACCTACAGCCGGACGTGTCCAAGTACAGCGGAGAGGTGCGTACGGTAGAGTAGTGATCGTAACAGCTGTGAGTAGGGTACTAGCTGAACAACTTTGTTGCAGCTAATACAGTTAGTACGGTTTAAACCTGACCGATTTAAATCAGACTGTTACCTAGCATACATATGGACAGGTATATGCATCTACAGTAGACACTCATTTAAGTTAATACGAATACGGAAAGGCGACATATTAGCAGGAGTAATTAATTAATTTTCCTACTTATGCAAATGCATATAAGTGACTCCAGTTAATACGAATTTCCGCACAACAAGAACAAATTTCAATGATCCCCTGGTGTTCGTATTACGAGACTCCTATAGTTACTATTCACTATTCCCTGTACGCTGCTAGGTGCTGCCTATTCTGCTGCAGTACCTGAACCTGACGAAGGCGCGGGAGCGGGAGGAGAAGTCCTGGGTGATGCGCACTTTCTACGCGCTGGAGAACACCGTGGAGAACCTCGGAGACTCGGAGGACATGGACCCCGCTCTGGCTGAGTACTGCGAGCAGCAGGTGGACACATTCCTACCGACCCTTATGGACACCCTGATCATGCTGCTCAGCTCTGCAGAGACGGACAGTCTCAAGGAGCTGGTCATCAGCTGCATAGGAGCCACGGCAAATGCTGCCAAGGAAAAGATACTACCGTACTTCCAAAAGGTATGCTCTCTTATTCCGCCGCAGTGTAATCTCATCCGATTTGCATAACAATAGTGAATATCTGTAGTATGTAAGTGCAATTAGCATTTGAATAGTTACAACAAGAATACTGACAATCGATACATGACGATCTATACGAGGAATGGGTTTTATTAGTGCAGTGATTCCCAATCTGGGTCCACAAGTTCTCAAAATTTGTATTACTGTCAATGGGAGGGGGTCCACAGAATGTCTAATATTTACTATAGGGGTACACAGTTGAAAATGTTGGGAATCGCTATACAGTAAAACCTTCAGAAAGTGAACATTCTGGGGATCAGCCAAAATGTTGACTTTTGAGAGGTGTTCACTTTTAATTATTTAGCATAACGTGTGTCTAAAGCAATTGGAAATTTTTGGACTGAGAAAAAGTGTTCATATTTTGGAGGCTTTACTGTATTAGTGTATCGAAAGTCGCTATTCGGCTATATTGTAATTATAACCTGTGGCTAGATAATGGAGTTCTTCCGAGCCGTCCTGTCAGCCCCCCCGACAGAGGAGAACGCGCTTATTCACGCGCAGACTATCGACACCCTCGCGGTGCTGGCGAGAACTGTGGGACGTGACAACTTCATCCAGCTGTCCGAGGAGTGTCTGCAACTGGGCCTGAATCTCCTGAAGGAGGTCAGCGACCCGGATCTGCGTCGCTCCGTATTCGGGCTGTTCGCGGCTGTTAGCGTTGTTATCGGGGAGAGCATAGCTCCCAAACTCCAGGAGATAGTGACGCACATGATCAGCTGTCTCTCGTCAGCTGACAACTTCGCGGCTCTCGCGAATATCGGTGAGTATGACGGGACTACTTTCACCTTTGAGGACTTTGACGAACTTGAGGTGATTGATGATATCAACGGAGATAGCGACGCTGGGACAGACGGGGAGCTTAACCTGGGCATGCTCAACTCATATCTGGAGGAGCTGGAAGATACCTGCAACGCTCTGGGGGAGGTAGGCCGTGCGACTTAACTGATATATAGAGAGTGTATTAGACACCAGGGGATAATTATCTAGGTGCCAGCCAGGCATTGGTTTAGGTGAAAAAGTTATTGCAGTGTGATTCCATTTAGGTGCCGGGTTGGCACTTAATTTGGTGCCTGGTGCTGGCCAGATTTCATGGCCCGAAAATTCCTGGATGAATTTACCTCCTTCAAATAATGCCGCATCATTGAATTACAGTCAACTCCCGTTATAACCAAGTTGGATATAACGAAGTACCTGCTTATAACGAAGTCGTTCAATGGTCCGCAAATCCTTATATCTTATTACAGTAAAACCTTCAGAAAGTGAACACCCTGGGGACCAGTAAAAATGTTCACTTTTCATGATTTATCATAGAGTATCCTGTCCAGATTCTACCTCCAATAGTAACTTATAAATTATCACATATAGCTACATCATGAATTATATGTGCACTCACACTAGTGTTAAAACGTAGCTGCCAGTTAGCCTCCAGAAAGTCAATCTCAAGTAGTGATGTGTTCCGTTACCGTTACTGAGTAACGGAGCACATCACTGATATCAAGCAGATCAAATAACCCCCTTGTTCACTTTTCAGAGGTTATATTCTATACGATTTGGACAACTGGGACCAGATTTGGTGTTCACATTTCACCTTTCAGAGGTGTTCAGAAGTTGGAGGGTAAACACTGTAAAACAGTGTTCGGCAACCTTTTGCAACTTCGCGCTTCGATGCCAAATTTCTATAGTTGGCAAAAAATTCCCTTAGTGTATCACATATTTTGGTAGGTTTATGTTGTAGTATATACTAAACGAGCCCTTCGGTCTAAGTCGCTTTGCGACGGATCTGTGAAACGCATCTCAAGTTAACGGACGCTATGCGGCCTTATTTCTCACCCTTTCTAACATTTTCGATAATTTTAACTTGTTTACCCATTAATTATAATATCGGTTGAAATCTATACTTATAGGTTGATTTTGAATTTTCATTAATTTGTTTACCTATTTGTGTAAACAACAATAAATATTCATATTTGAAATTTGTAAATGTGAAATTCGTTATTAGCATACTGTACTTAATTATCGGTCTAACAAATTTAGTTAAAAGTCTAGCAAAATTCGTTATACCTCTAACAAAATTTGTGAAATGTCTAACAGATTTGCCTTTACCAAAATTACTAGAAAGTTTATCAAAATCAATGAGAAGTCTAATAAAATTAGTGAAAGTGTCTAACAAAATTAATGAAAAGTACAAAATTACTGATACAGTTAACTGCTCTAATTAACCTAATCCTACAATTAATGAAAATTATTTTCAGTAATTTTGTCATACTTTTCAGTAATTTTGTTAGACTTTTCAGTGATTTTGTTAGTCTTTTCAATGATTTTGTTAGACTTTTCAGTAATTTTGTTAAGACTTTTTAGAAATTTTGTTAGACTTTTTAGTAATTTTGGTAATGGAAAATCTGTTAGACATTTCACAAATTTTGTTAGAGGTATAGCGAATTTTGATAGACTTTTAATAAAATTTGTTAGACCGATAATTATAACCGCTTAGTTATATATTATAACATTTGGAAGTTAGTTTCTATGTCATATTTAAATGCGGTATCTATTCCCCCATCACTTAAATACAATCTGGACAAACAAACAACCAAAAATCGAGTTTTAATAATATAAATGTTTTATTGTTCAAAAAGGTGGATAACCCTAATTAACAAATTACGTACATTTAATATAATGATAGTTTTCAAATAAAATTTCTATTTATAACAGAGATTACTATTTTCCGCCCAAATTGATAGACTAGGCTCTGAATAGCGACGAAAAAAATTCTGAAAAATTCAACACTGCTGTAAAACATTGGGGAAAATTTGGGGCCGAGAAAAGTGTTCATATTTTGGAGTTGTTCATTTATTGAAGGAGTTCACTTTTGGAGGTTTTACTGTACATTATTTAAACTTCGTTTACAACTAAATGGATATAACAAAATTCCGCTTATAACGAAGTCATTTATTATACAAGGTATATAATAATATATCCCATATTGCCCTAAGCAATATATTTATTCCGGTTATAACGAACTCCGGTTATAACGAATTCTGCTTATAACGAACTCCGGTTATAACGAAATCCGTTTCTAATGAACTCCGGTTACAACGAAATCAGTTTATAATAAACTATTTTATGATCGAACTCAGCACTTCGTTATAACGGAAGTTGACTGTATACGGATTATCTATTATATAATATGGCTAACACCGGTGCCGTACAAATTTTACCTCAATAATAAAGTGCCTACAAAAAAATCCTAGATACACCTCTAATAGTTACAAACCATAGATGCAAACTTTTGAATCAGAATAAGGTAAAATTTCTAAAATTATATCCCAAACCGTGATCTAATTAGATCACTACCTTTCGACTACGAAAAATGGAAATGGCGCTTATAAGACATACCATAGTATAATGGTGTATCTAGGCATACCAATGATACACGGAAGTATCTACTAGCTAACTAGACATACCAATTGTACAAGAGTATATCTAGGCATAACAATTCTACAAGGGTGTATCTAGGCTACTTCACAAATCACAGAAATTATTCAATTTAAGGTTCGTTTCTAAATTTTAATTATTAATAATAGATATCACAAATACGGCGAATAGGGCATTCGAGAATACTATTATTGTGGCGTATTGTCCAGTAATGGTTTCGATGTGATTCTAATATTAGAAAATAACCACGTGTAACTACGATTTGTTAGATTTCACACTTCTCAACTAGTAATTGCGTCAGCACTTTTTATGTGATGCATCAAATTTGTCTGTCCAATTTTTCTAAAAGCTGATCCCGAGTTGTAATTGCGATTAACAGACAAATTTAATATTACGGAGTGATTTTTTTTACAGCTACAATATTTTTAGTACAATCTTATCCTTCACTTCTTCAATAATTGATCTATTAATGACGTCAATCTATAGTATATCTCGTTAATTAATTCGTTGATACCACAAGTCCAAATTTGTTCGTATTAACGAGAGTCACCTGAATTTGTATTGGCTAAGGAAATTAATATTGTTCTCCTTAACCGATTTTCGCCATATTCGTGTTCGTTCTAAAGCCCACCATACACGATGCAACATTGTTGCATGCAACTGTTGCATGTTGCACGCAATAAAGTTGCATGCAACAAGGTAACATACACAGTGCAACAATGTTGCAAGCAATATGTTGCATGCAACACAGTTTTCGTGCGACAAGTTGCATGCAACAATCATTTTCGTGCAAACATTGTTGCATGGAAAATTTAACATACACGATGCAACTTTGTTGCATCGTGTATGGTGGTCTTAAACAAGTCGACTGTATATTACAGCACCTTAATTGACCCCTGCTTTGTTTAATATCGTACCTTCGTAATCTTGTACGTATATTACATCGCGATGGGTTTTTTTTGCCCAGAATAACTTTTAGCAATTAAATTCGAGGGTTGTAACAACAGTTAGCATACAATTAGTTTAAAGGATTTTAGTGTCTCTATCAATTCTTAAGTGTGCATTATAGAATGCCTCACTTATTTTAATTGGTTGAGAGATTCAATTATCCAATCACTTATTTGTGTTCCGTCTGTCTAGCCATACATTTCAAACATTCTATTGCATCTATTTGAAATCCAATAATTACCAATCAATACAATAACTTATCCACAGCACAAAGTCAGGAGTCCACGGAGTTGTACAGTTCCTTAGCGAGTTTAATTTTCTATTTTGGAGTCGGTTTACTATTATACACGTCGTTATCTAGAACATTGTTAGTTCAAATTAGCATAAATATACCAGGCTAGCGCTGACTGGATTAGTATTTTCCAATTTATTTACTTTGTCCTTAAATATACCTATGGCTGGGGTCCACTGATATAAATAGACCGCTTAGGGGACACAACCCTAACATTAAACAATAGAATTACTGTTACTTGGGTCACTAGCGGCCACCTAAATAAATAATGTTTATTTCCCGTAATATAATCAACCGGTGTATATGACCTCTGAACATAAGTAATGCTTTTAATTAAAGGGGGTAAGTATTACCAATGTGCAGCCCGTCCTTTTTATTACAAAATGGCAAAAAGCATGATGTAGGGAGGTATGGAATTTTCGTTAATTTTTCGTTACATATGTATAGAAAAGTTTCGTTCAATTTACGAGCTTTAATGAACTTCTCCGTTACTATCAGGTGCGCGGACATGCAGCTAGTTACAATAATACCTTTTTTGTTATTTGCATTTGTGTAGGTTTGCATTACTAATTAATTGCTCCCCAAGGCAAATTTGCTTAAATTAACTTCCAGTTTGAAATCAATATATTTATTTGAATGATAAACCTAGCGCCACAGCTACTATTCTAGGGTGTACAATCTGCTTATCTGCGTATATCCTAGCTGAGTTGATTCTTACTTTCTTAAACACAAATGGAGCTAAACTTTCAATTTGCAACTGGTTGATACTTGATACTCCTAAGGGTACAAAGTACAATTACAATATCCTCCACATCATAGCACACTCTGTTTATATCTAAACTGTTATTACAGATTGCTTTAGCACTTCCTATCATTAATTGCCTAGCACTTTGGTAGACATGTAGACAAGTTTCATTATTTACCACTTTTAAGAGAAACAAACGAGATTAATTATTTTATGTATTGCTTTATTCGTTTAGATTGCAGAGCACACTGGCAGGGAATTCCTTCCTTATTTCGAAATGAGTTTTAACGAGATGACCAAGATGAGCGATCACCCCGGAGAGGGGGTTCGCAAGGCCTCTGTCACGACTCTCTCCAAAATGGCGCGCAGCCTGAGCGAGGTTATGCGGGAGCATCAAGTGGGGGACTGCGACAAAGCGCTGAGGAAGATAGCTGACAGCTGCGTGCCTCTCGTCACCAGCATGATTCGAACTGACTCCGTGTACACAGTCGTGCTGGCAGCTATGCAGGTGCTTAGCTAGGATAACTTTAATAGCAGTACTGCAGGTTAAGTATACAGTAGAACTCGGTTATAACGTACCCCCTCGGGAATGGGAATAAGTGCTACTTATTATGGAGTGTACTTGCTAACCTAGTTACCGTAGAAAGTAATACATACTGCGTTAAAAGCTTTGTTAACAAATACAGTCGTATTAATCATGTACGAACATGATTAATACGAAATTCCGGTTAGTCCCCTTCAAAGCCTTTTGAGTACAAAATCGTACTAACGTCATAACAAGGTTCTACTGCACTACGTACTACCCAACTAGATTATAACCGAGTTATGCTGTGTATTAATTTAGTCGCTGGAAGAGATGCTAAAGTTCGTAGGAAGGCCAACGGTGGCTAACGGCCACAACCTGCACCTGATAACGCAGTGCATTCGCGATGTGCTGGAGAGAAAAGCGGTCTGTCAGGAGACAGGCGACGAGGATGACGAGTTCGACCCTGAGGGCGTGGAGATGGCAGAGGTGGATGCGACTGTGCTAGAAACCGCCGCTAACCTGATTCCAGCCCTGGGCAAGGCCCTAGGGCCAGACGCTTTCGTGGAACATTTCAAACTATTCAGTCCGTACTTATTCTCAAAGTTTCACGCGGGCGCCTCTGTCTCCGACAGGTCTGTGATGGTGGGAGTGCTGGCTGAGTGCGTGGAGTCTCTGCAGAACTTCTCTTCTCAGTTCCCAAACATTCTGACTGTTTTCCTGGAGTACACCAAGGATCCTGACGACGAGGTGCGCAGCAACAGTGTGTTCGGCCTGGGTCTGTACGCGTTCCACGCGGTCCCTGACGTCACAGCCCACTACCCCGCTATCCTGCAGACCGTGTCTACGCTGCTCACACCGCAGCAGGAGCCTCGGGTAGTCGACAACGTGATGGCTGCCGTGGCTAGAATGATACTCGCCTCCCCTGAGAGTGTACCCCTGGAGCAGACCCTGCCTGTCCTCATTTCTAACCTCCCGCTCAAGAAGGATTTCCAGGAGAACAAGACCCTATACGAGTGTATTTCTACGCTAGTACAGACCGCTAGTCCCGCTGTATTAGCTAACCTGCCCGCTCTGCTTTCGGTGTTCGCAGTAGACTTGTCTGCTAAGTCTAAACTGACCACTGAAGAGAGAGCTCTCGTCATATTCTCAGTGCAGCACCTCAATCAGAACTTCGCTAACGAGGTGCAACTAGCCGCAGCTGGCCTGTCTCCCGATCAGCTGGGGCTACTGCAGCAAGCAGCTGCTACAGTCTGAGGCTGTGATATATCGCGGTTTTTGACACTTAATGACCACACAATGAAGATATCTTTTCTGAGAAAATTAGGTTTAGATTAATTACTGCCGACTTTTGTTAGTGAAATTTTAGTTCTAATCACCTACCCTCTTAGCCCAATTTACCTGTAGTTTATGTGAACTAATTTTATTCACCAATCTGTGTTGTATTACTTTAGGAAATTACTTTTCGGAAATTGCAAAGAGCTTAAATTCTTTTTGAATAACAGCCAACTCACAGCTGTTATAATTAACTTATTGAATAATTATAGTTTATATGAGATAAACAAGACGAGTGAAATCAACCTGTGCTTTCGACGATATTTTGCATTATTTGGTTTATCAGAGTAATGGTATACAGTTGCATTGTTCCTTTTTGATGGATAGTGGACATCCTCTGTTTTCTAGCAGTTATACGATATTCATAAATATAATTATTTGAATTTATTTCATTGTTGCACTTGCAGTGTTTGCTTATGATCGAATTGAAAATCTTACGGCGAATTCCTTTCTAGTTATCCTCCATAATTTAAATAGATCTATTTTATGATAATTACGTATTGCAAGCGTATAATTATTGATTCTGATTATTTCGTAGCCATCCTAATAGAATAGATCTTTTGTTCCCAATTCCTACTGGCAAGTTTACACTTATCAGTGTTTCTAATTAATTTAAATTTACGTAATGAGATTTATTGTTGTACGTATTGCATGCAATGCTGTTTGACAGCTTCACTGCGATTAACAAATTAATTGATTTTGTTTCTTAATAAACATTGGTATTTAATTACTACAAACTGACAAGCTTTCTCAAATAAATTACATTTACAAATATACTAACTGCATATTAGTATTGCTAACCTGTTGCCATGGCAGAAAACAAGTCACAGAATGAGATACAGGAGAGACGTTTGAAGCCAGTCTATGGTGTGTAATAATGGAATTCTTATTGTATATTGGCCAACATCTTTTCTAATGTAATTTTCAGATACTAGCATGGACATTTGTAACATCAAAATTCACCTTTTTTCTTGAAAATAGTGTTGACCGATATGTAAATAATCCCATGTACGTATTATTATTAATATATTATGTAGAGCTGATTGACTCAGCTAACTACAAAGGAGCTGTTCAGCAAATCGACAGAATTGTTAAGAAACACGGACAGATACCTGCAGCTCTGGTATGCTATTGCTACACAATAACTATTTTAACTAACTTGAAATATAATCTGCGTCAAGGAATTATCCAGGAGCGCGAGACGCTCCTTTTTGGAGCCTGATTTTTGGAAAATTTGAATTTAGGAGCGCGAGAATTTGGAATCCTCTCCTATACCGTAACATTAATTTATGATTTAGGCGTATTAGGATTAGGAGCGTATTTACAAATGGCTGTATAATACACTAATCTGTGTGTTGTAGGCCCTGAAAGCTCTTGCATTGAACAGAATGAACAAGCGAGAGATGTGTTTGGAGATCCTTGAGAAGATGAAGGAGAATGTTCCTACAGATCTCTATACACTGCAGTCTATGGCTTACTGCTATAGGGACACTAGAAAATGTAACAAACAGTAATTAGTATATGTACTGTTGCATGCTTTGTGTTGTGTTTCAATTCCCTTTATCCTACGAGTGCAGGTGTAGCACAGTAGCCAAATCATCTAATGAAGTCTTGTTGATAGACATTATTAGTTTATTTCTGCTTCTTGATTAGTTTCACAGATTCCTTTGATGTACACTGCTGCTCTCAAGAAGCAGCCGAAGAATGAGGAGCTAATGACACGCCTGTTTATGGCGTACGTCTCTAATGACGAGTTTCAAAAGCAAAAGCAGGTAACAGCTGATTCCAATTGCTGGCATTTGTACTTTGTTGTAGTATTCTATGTACTTATTGTTGTCTATTTAGATTGCTCTTGAGCTACATAAGCTATTTCCTACCAGTAACTCGTACTACTTCTGGGCAGTTATGAGTATTGTTATGCAGGTATGTATGTACTGGTTAACTGATAAATTAGTATACTGTCATATCTAGAGGGGGGTTAATTAATTACGGAATATTCAATATACGAGCTCACAAACATCGCAAATACGTACTTGTTTATATGATTTCTAAGAATTCTTCATTTTACAAGTATGTTATAATTAAAATTAGAATGTATATTACGTAATTAAATTCCAAAGATTTCGATCTTTTTCATTAGCTATTAGCAATAGTTATGTAATATCCAATACCTGGAAAATCCAAGAAGTTTAAATATGTTTTTCTTCAAGAAAATAACTGGAAAGTTGTGATAGAAACTGTACCTTATATCCATTTTAGATAAAATCTAGGGAAACGCTGCTATACTAACATGAATTCTAATTTTTGAATTATGTCGCCTTTATCTCAAATTCCTCAATCGATTTCAACAAAATTACTGTCTATTTACACAGCTATGACTCCATAGGATTACACGCTTATGTGGTATAATAATTCCATTACGAATATAGAATTCATCAGAATTAACATTTCAGTATTATTGCTCCACTGAATGTGATATTCGTATCTATATGGCTCTCTTAGTACAATGCAGTTGTTGAATGATAATGCTTTTTATTTTCATATAATATTCCTCTTTCTATTGCCCTTGAATTGCTCTCGCAATACTACCACGCGAGTGGAAATGAATTCATAAAATGTTCTATAGATATACTTTACGTGTATATCATGTGAATATTCTCTGCAAGGATATTTATTGGGGAGAATAGATAATTACAGAGTTTAATCCTTTTGAAATCAGCCTTGCTTATGACACTTTAATTACTTACATGCCTCATTTAACATATAAGTGTGGGCGAACCCACAAAACATCATCTACTGGTTTATTAGTTAACAAGTATTATATGAAATTATGAACCGTATAATTAACACAATCATTTATTCACTCACTGTGTGATGCTTGAAGCGATTAAATTGTATTATTTTATTAGCATAATTTTCAGGAAATTATAAGGAATTACTACTTATATCGGCCTTTTCTAATGTAATAATATTCAGGCGAAATTTTTATCATCAAAATTTCACTTTTGCGAAGCCGGATTTTTATATTGAAAAGGTATTGCCCAATATACAAGTGTTCTAATTATCTATGATACATTGATAATGCAATTAAATTTAAATTCCAATTCATACGTAGTAGATCCATTTAATCTATTCTATTTATTGAACTACCAAGGCTGCCTGTTTATTGTGTGTGCTGTATAGTTATTAAATTATGGAAATAATTACTGTACCAAGGTTTCGGACGTGTAAAGTTTTAACTTTAAGGCATCTTTATCTCTGTACATTCCTTATGTGTCCATTAGTGTTTAGAGTAGATCATCAAACTAACTCATTGATTCGATAATATGTTTGCATTTTTAATGGAATAATCTCTCTTGTATTTACGCAAACTTCAGATAATTATTCATTCAGCGCTCTTTACGTAGATATATTATTATGCCTATATATCGGGCAACATTTTTTCAAAGGTTGGTTAGATTTTTGATGGTTTATAAATGACCTTGCCAGTGCCTGAAATTCCATTAAAAACAGGTGTTGGCCAATATATAAGTAATTACTTACTTGCTTACTTGCTATTACACGAGCACCACTGTATATTGAATCTACTTTTGATTGATTGATACTAAGTACCCCTTACTGTATCTCAGGCCACATAATCTTAACAAAATTTCCTCAGGCCGCAAACAATATTGAGAAATTTTTCGAAATTTATAACAAAACTATTATGTTGTTGTAATACTAGAACTATACTAATTTCTAAGCAAAAAGTGCTTAAAGGACTCTAGTAAAAAGGTAATAATCAGTGTGTATATGTGTACAGGCCAGATGAAAATTAGAAATGTCTCTCAGGCCAGTGAGGCCACACATGATACAAATTTCCATTGGGCTATCAGGCCACACTTAAGGTTGTTTCAGCCCGCATGCGGCCTGAAAAACCTAGTTTGCGGAACCATACTGTATCTATAGTCTAACAGTTCCGATGACCTAATAATTGTCATATTCTTGTCTGCCATAGATTCATGCTAGCCAAGACGAACAGACAAAGTCAGTTCTCATTCCTCTCGCGGAGAGAATGGCACAGAGATACAAAAACAAGTTCAATAGTGTTAATGGTAATCTGATTATTGTTTATTTTCGATACCTACTTGTCACATGTCTCTGTTATTGTAGTATAATTATACTAATTAAGATATTATTTGTATTTAATTGGAAAAGACAGATTGTAATAGCAAAATTTACAACAATCATAATTCTTGAATTCTGATATTTCCACTGTTTAGATTAAACAAAGGGAATTAATTAAATATACTTATAACAATTCGATATCATGTTTTTCTACAGTAAATGTATCTTCATTAATAAATAATTAAAATCGTTCTCCTTTATTCGTTTATTGCCTAGCGAACTGGTTATGTTTTTCTTCTATAATTTTAAGAATGCATTTGCACATTACAATTACATTATTGTAACATTTTAGAACTAAAGTTGTATTTGAATATTTTGAAACTGAACAAGCAATATGAAGAAATTCTATCTTACACAAGGCTGGACTCAGAATCAGGTATAACGAATAACTACAGTCAGTTATTATATTATGAACATTAAACGGACTAAAAATTGTGGTCATAATAGAGACTTTATGATAAGCGAACTCAACTAAATACAAGCCCTATGTAAATTGTTAATTTTGACCATAAGGCTTGTTTATAATGAAAGTTCTTCATAATAAGTGAACTAAAAATTGTTCACAATAAGCAGACCGTGACTGTAATAAGTTTTGATAATTTGGTTCAATTAATATGCTGTAATTTGCTAAGAATGATTAAACATTCCATACTACCATTGTGTGCACCATGTTAGAACTCCGGATCGGAGATGAGGACGAGCGCTTCTATTTGGAGCTGGAGTGTCTCACAGAGCTGGAGAGGTGGGGGGAAGCGCTACACAGCTACAAGCTAAGATGCGATACGAGGTTATTATGTACCGTTATTATATCTGCAAGGGAAGATATAAACTCACTTTAAAATATTTCATAAGGAAATAATTTATATGTAGACAGTCTATTTATAGACTAGGTTTTCTTGTCTTAAAAGTATTACTTTTTGTCTACAAAATTTATAGACGTTCTGCAAATTTTTAGTTTAGTTTGTATGGGCTTTATATACAGTTTACATATAACAAAGCTCTTTGATAATGTTATATGACTTTAGTCAAGATGACTGGACAGCTTTCAAGGGACTGATCAGCTGTTCTCTCCGTCTGCAGAGGAGGGCGCCTCTCGCGTCGGACGAGCAGGGGGCTGCTGGCAAGAGGTAAGCCATAGAGAATCGCTCCAACTATTCTCGCTGTAGATTCGCGTTGTAGCAAATCGCATTTTGCACATTTTGCTCATATGCGAATTTGGTATTTGAGGAACATAATTATTAACATAAACGCTCGCTTGGGGGATGAGAAATAATTTTCTAATAAATAAATATAACATTTAATATAAATTACCGTACTTACTCGACTAGTAGAACCAAAAAAAATTATGAATTTTCGAGAATATTGCACTTTATACAATTTATTTATTATAATCGGTTGATAATCTTATTGAGACTTATATTAAATTAAGATGTTTACTCCGGGTAGCGGTAACAAATTTTTATTTGCTACTTTGGGAGGGCTTATCGAGCGAAAGGGGGCTACAATTCGAGTACATACGGTATTTAAATTATTTATAATAATAAAATGCTATTTGACAAATAGCACCATATAATTATTACGTTTACGTAATTCACATGGTTATAATTAATATAGGGCTGAAACAATATACCGAATATTCGAATATTCGTTCGAAATTATTGAATGAATATTCGTTCGTTTGGACGAATATTTGATTGAAACGGATATTCGTTGACTAATTTTGGACAACAACAACACTTTTGTATAGCTTAGAATATCATAAATATAAATTCCCACTTAAACTAGCTGATTATTAATTAACTTGTGTATAATATACTTTGTAATTATTATAATACTTGTAACATTATTAAAAACCTATTTTCCAATGTATTTTGTCTCTAGAAATTGATTTAATGCTTAGTCATCCAAACGAACGAATATTCGAATATTCGTTCGTTCGTTATATTTCGAATATTCGTTTCAGCCTTAATAATTATTGTACCTGTTTTACTTGATTACGAGCTTCTTTTATTATGAAATATTAAATTGAAACTATTATGACGGTTTGCGTCCTGAATTAGAAATATGCTGGCAAATTGTATTGTAATCACTGTTATAATTTTGAGGATGTGTTGATTGATTATCCAACAAATTCTTTTCAAACTTATTTTGCTCTACATTAGTTCGGTTTCAATCGTAATAGCTTTTCAAATAAAAATAATTCTTTACAAATTAAATTAACTTTACATAGTTCTAACAATTTACACTTCGTAACAGCAGTACAAAATTGCAATTACTTATCACCTTGTATCTACTTTCCTAACTTATGGATCATAAATCTGATTTTTTGGAAGACGAGCCCTTCGGTCTCGGTCGCTTCGCGCGACGGATCACTCTCTCACAAAAGTCGCGAAGCGACTTTTGTTCGTTCGTGTTAGGCACTACGCGATACAATTAACGGCCGCTTCGTGGCCTTTCCCTCCCCAAATGCAATAACATTAATAATGAGTTCAACTGTGGCTACTGAATTACACACTATTACTTAACAACTCGCCTAAATTCATTTTGGGTTGTGATTAGTTACTGTAATCTGTGGGAAATTATGTTATGTAAGTTATTATACGCAATTAAATATTTCAGTAAATTGTATTGCAAAGTAATTTATTAATTCTGGATTGAATCTCTGCATTATGATAGTTAAAAGGTGAGAATAAGACCGCTTCGCGGTCTTATCATTAAACCATTATTATGCAGAGGTAAATCCAGGGTTGCAAAATATTTCATTTAATTGATTGTAGTAACAAATATTATACATCTCAATATTTAACATAATACATCTCATCATTAGAAGAACCTAGATCATAGATGAATAAATTTACTTTATTTCTTTTCAGTATAGGTCGGAAGTTACGAAATTCCATTCATTGTCTTATTAAATACATAATAACCTCGAGCTAATTTTAGCTACCCATTTGTAGAAGTTAAATTCTATTCACACTAAGTTGTACTTGAACTAAAATTGCACTTAGACTGCAACATTTGTTTACATTTTCGTCGTCTTTATTTCCTTATTTTTTGGTGACGAAAATTTTAGTTGACGAAATTTTAAAACGACTAAAATTTTAAAACTACTTTTAACCCGGAATACTTCCCTCAAGTTCCCTGTTTAACAAAGGGAACTAGAAAGGTGATCTAATGCTGAAAACCGTACGAAATTAAGACAAAATTAAAATGGCGAAAATTCGAAGGCAATGTATTCAGCCACGCGGCCACGGTACATAAAAACATAATAAAAGGAAAATCTTTTGAAAATGCTAAATTATCTATTAGGTATAACTAACCCACGACTATGCAAGAATTTGTTTGGATTATTTTAAAAAATGAATATTAAGTTGAATTATGAACTTATTTACGCTTCTTTAGAACAGATTTGTTCAGTGTAGGAACCGCTCTGTCATATATTGAAAGTACCATGGATTATATTGACGAGAAGTGTCAGCTGCAACTTGTAAAGAAAGGAAACTATTTGAGAGGTCCGTTCCTGGCGAGAATGGAATTAATTTTACAGCTGAGAGAGAATGAGATTACTACTCACAGAAAAACAGGTGTTTTGAGTATATTATACATCCTTATACCTTGTATTAGTAAATAAATAAATTAAACTAATGCTTTCTTATAGATTTGTTGGTCTTTTTGAAGGAATATTTTGAGTTATTTGGCTCTAAAAAATGTTGGTTTGATGACATAACATTATTTTTTGACAGATTGGTAGATTCTGAGAAAATTGAGGTATGTTTTGATTATTTTGCGTCTAAGAGCGTAAAAGTTTGAAGTCACATTCACTCGCTTTTTGATTTCTAATTCTAATATTCAATCCTCGGGTCACATTACCATTGTACAGTATAACCTAGTTAGTACGAACACCAGGGGACCATCAAATGCGTTCGCCTTATCCGGAATTCGTATAAAACGAATGTCAATTATATTGAAAAGGCTTTGAAGAAACTGAAATAGTGTTCATATTAACCAGATTTCATATTACCCTGTTCTTACTAATAACGAGGTTCTACTGGCTATTGTATAGTAGTGATCTACAATATAGTGTTATATAATATTTATGACAAAATGTGTATTTCAGTTGAACAGCTGTGTTGAGAAGCTCGTGGCTGATTCTGCGGCAGTTGTCGGAGAGGCTGGAACTGATGAGCAGAAACAGGTAGCAGACTGATCATTCATCCAATGTATTGTAATGAGTTGTTCCACTAGTGCAAGTGTAATAATACCATGGATAAAGCTCCTCGCAGGAAATTTATAACTTTCACTGCTACTTAATATCATTTGACAATTGACACATATAATTGTATTATCATTACGGGTTAAGCCAATTGATTGGGAAGGTTAACATTATAAGGAGACTCTTATGGGCTGGTTTTAATTAATATCTCTCTCACTTGAGAGCATTAAGCGCTCCTTTAATATACTAGTACTTATTTATCCGTACATGTTAATTTGAAGAAACTGATTAATTGATTTATCTCTCCCAAGGTAGATCAAGCATCTGCAGAGAGATATCAACCTGCTGTACTTAGCTAGATACTCCGGGTCTCATGACAAGCTATCTGTAGAGGAGAAGGGACATCTCGTCTCAGAGCTAATGGGCAAACACTACCAAGGATTAGCTCTAGGTCAGTATGCTTATCTGAGACAATAATACCGATTCTATTGAAGCTCGATGCTTGTTTATTTGTTTGTTTGTTTGTTTGTTTGTTGTTTGTCTGTTTGTTTGTTTGTTTGTTTGTTTCATCAAAGAACATCACATACTAAATACAACTACATATTAGTTTCCTTATAACAAGTATGCAGAGTTTGTATTTACAATCCATGCTGTTAATTGAATTATCCTTGTTTCTCTAGGCACTTCGCTAAATGAGACAGAATTCCAACACAGCGATCCATACGCCAATATTGCTATTCACATCTTAATCGATAACTACAATACCACAGGTATCCATAGTCCGCTTGTTAACAACTAATATGTAGTATTTACAGTATCTCTCTCTAGGTGACAAATGTTATTTGTTAGAAGCTCTGGCAACAGCCTCAGCTGTGCTCAAAATCAGCGACAAGAATTATCTGGTCAGACTGCTGATACTAAAGATACAAGCTTTTCTAGGTGAGTTCCTTATACAGTGGATGCCGGTTATACGCACATCGTCGGGAACTGCACTTGATGTGCGTATAACCGACATGTTCTTATAACCCACATAAAATATATAGGGTGTATGGCAACCGTTTTCCAACATAGTGTTCTTATACCCGATATGTTCTTATAACCGGTGTGCTTATATCCGACATTTACTGTACTAACTTTTAATTATTTGTATTACCTCTTTCATATTTGCTTTTTAGGAGGAATAGAAGTTTGTACTGATCAATACCAGGAGTTGGAGATTAAACATTTACAGGCTGAGAGCTTATGGTATACATTCCATTTGTACTCTAAAATCACTGGGAATATTGTTATTTTTATTACTACGTATATTATTTAGTATAATAACGAATGAGAGACATCACGTTTCTATTGTTTAGTTATTTGATCGAGCGTTCTGCTCTCACTCTGGGGCTCCCTGCTGCATTCCGCGTGGTAGCCAGTAACTGCCTGGCTCTGCATAGAAGCAACAGACGAGATGTAAGTGCTCAGATAATCCATTGCCATGTGTATCCGTGGTCCATTGTACTAATTAGATCCTAGGATATTATTCTCTCATTCCCATGTTTAATAAATCCCTTCGTTGCCCAGGAATGTTGAAGTGAAACTGAAAGTTAATTCACTTTGAATGGAAAATGAAAGTTAAAAAATGCGATTTTCTATTTATACCTTTTACCCCAAGGGTGTGGATTAGGGGTTTTAAGTTAATTAATCAATTAATTAACATTGGAACTGTATTCTGAAAACGAATACAGTCGACTCCGCTTATTAGAGTCACCTCGGGACCAGGTTGCTTTGACCCAATTAAGCGGAGAAATCTATTAACCGGTGGCTCTATTAAGCGGAGTCGACTGTATTTGAGAAAATTATATTGAAGTACGACCGCTTATAGTCAAGTTAATGCAACATTATTGTAATCTGTAACCTATTGTGTGATTATCCGAACTGTGTTCTATTTATTCCTTAGACGAGTGAATACATTGAAACTGCTTACAAGAATGGGAATTTCGAGAAGGTACACCTCCGATTATACAATTGCTATAAGATTCCTACTTGCCTAACTCCTAGGTGTTAGAAATGGCGCTTTTTAAGAATCGTCTCTCAGAATCTTATTACAAGAAAAGTATCGATTTGAGTTCTCTCCTCTTCTCCTGGGTAGATGGATTTTCAAAGTAAATCTTATAAATTTGTTATACTACTACACTCTAATAGGAATTGTTAATTGATTTTAACTATTTTCTAGTCCTAAACTAACCGAACTGAAGAGTAATTTGCCAAGTTTTGAATCTTGGTATGATGTTATTAGAGGTTAGTTTGTTTAATATTGCTTAATGCGTGTGTTTATAGGCTAATTTATTAGTTTATTAGCATTATTTCAAAACAATAATAATGTAAATTAAAATGTAATAGGACAGTGCGAGATTATTTTTATAAATCAGTGTTTTTAAAGGTAAAAGGATTTGTAGTTTTATGTGTAATCGCATTAGATTAGAATCTCAATTTTACATTCTGATATATTGCTTAAAAAACCATGTCTATGATAAATGCTGCCTAATAACCTATAGGATATTATTGTAGCCTCTAGACTAGAGTCTAGAGTAATATTTGCTAGGCAATGTAATGAAGTGATGTAACTATTTTTGCTCTCAATATCGATCTTTAATTATGTTATTATATAGCTAGTGCTATTACAGTATTTATTGTTGCTAACCTAATTAATCACGTTCCTATTCTCGACTTCAGATATTGACTCTGAGACGTACCGAGACAACAGAGACTTCAGCGTTATAGATGACTACTCGCCTTCTTACAGGTACCACAGTATAACTTGTACTGTAATTTGTATTATTATATTGGGGTCATATAATATCAATCGATTTAATAGAAATACAAGGTCCCAAAGAACATAATTTATTTCAATATAATATGCGTAATATTAATATATTGCTAATGAGGGGTTATTTATATTTCAACCAATCATAAAAACCGGCTTCGCAACGGTGAAAATGACCTTGCCTGTGCCCGAAAATAACATTAGAAAATATGTTTGTCTCTAGTAATAAGTAATTCCTACTAGAGGCTACTTATAATATCTTATCCACTCAATAGGAGTTTTAATGACTGTGATGTAAAGGACACGTTTAGTGCTGAGGTAAGTTCTATTTATAGTTTATAGAAGGAAAGTAACCTTTCTTACCAACTCAATTCAATTATTTTGACCACTAAACTATTGGATTAATTATTTCGCCAAACAATTTCAATTCTTTTAGAAAATTTCGTAACAATAAAAGTACAGTCAACTCTCGTTATATCCGAAAACGGATAATAATTAATAGATTTAGTATTCTGGGTGAAAATCTCCATTTCGTTATAAGCGGTTATTTCGTTATATCCGACTTCGTTATAACGGGAGTTCACTGTATTTAGACAAATTAATGATTTTATAGACTATATATTCCTGTCCATTAACACTGTATTTAGTGCATTTGGCTACGAGCGCGCGCTGCTCTCATAACGTGCATCGGCAGTGCAGTGGAGCTGAGTTTGCTGCACTGCGAGTTGGAAGGTAGCGTGTTAGCTGACACAGTGGGAGGAGCGGGTAACGAAGGCTCTATAAAGTGGCAGGAATTCGTGTCTCTATTTGAAAAGGGAATTGAGAAGTTTGACGAAGAGATAGCAGCAGCTGTGGCGCATCCCTTGTACTCTCTTTCCGCACAATCTAATACTGCGTTCTCATTGGTGAGACCTAGCTCCTCATACCAACCGTAGCATGTGTTTTGATAGCAATTGCACTGATAACACAATTGGCAATTAAAATTAATGGGAAATGCATTTTCTATATACGTATACGTATTAGAACTTCGTTATAATGTACATGGGTTAGTAAGTAATTCGCCTTACTAAGTACTAATTTTTTTAGCAAGTTTATAAAGCAGTATGTATTTCTATGTAGGGTAAACTCGGTTAGTACGTACTTATTTTCCATTCCCGAGGGGTACGTTATAACCAAGTCTGCCTATAAGTTGGAAATTATTGCCATATTAATGTATACTTGAATGTTTATATTTATATTCCCCTGCATGTTAGGCTAAACTGAGGTCTCCTCCCCTCCCAATGCTGGAGCTACTAATCCCTCCGAAACAGAGCGCAACCATTCTGAGGAGTTCTTTTAAGCTGACACAGGCTGTCATTAAGTCTATTTCTGGTGCGTAGTACGGTGTTTTCTAGCACGTATATACTATTTACACATTAATTATAAATACAGCTACTTTAACTTTGTTGTTCGTATACAAAGTTACAAATAATACTTTAATTGCACAAATGTATTTATTCTAGAATCCAGGAAGGTAGAAATTGATCTGAAATCATTAGAAACCCTGGCTGTTCCTCTAACAGGTATAACTTAATCTATCTTATTATATTTATGTCTCAATACATTTAATTTGAATAGAAATATTGAAGGAGATCACTAGCGAAGAATTTGTACTTGGAAAGTGGGAGAGAATTTTCCTCTCAGTCGAAAAAATAACTACACTTGTCTTTGTAAGTTTTTTAATGACAGATCCTGAATATTATTAAGCTGTAGCCTGTATGCATGGTGATTTTATGGAATAACCATAATATTAGTACATGTTTGCTCTAGACCATCAGTATAGTCAATATATGTATCCTGTGTCTCCATACGTTACTCTCTCCTAAAGCTAAGAAGACAAAGAAGACTAAACAAACTCAGAAATTACCAGTAAGCACACAACATTATATACAGTAGACTCTCGTTAATACACGAACACCAGAGGCCGTCTGAATTTGTTCGTTTATCTGGAAACTTGTATTAATCAGAGTCACTTGCATGCATTTGTATAAGCTATGGAAAATAAACTTTGTACTCCTTTATCGATATTTCGCCTTATCCCTGTTCGTATTAACGAGAGTCTACTCTGTCTGTCTGTCTGTTATATATTTTATATTTTCAGGATTTATCAGAGGCTGTGACTGTCATCAATACATTCATTAAATCAACACTTATTCCTGTTTGCAAGGAATTACAAGGCTATGTTTCTAATTCGTTGAATTATTTCAACGAAATTGATTTAGATTACGTTCTTACAGATCTTCTCAAGATTCAACCTAATACTGAGCCCAAATGTAGTTCGGTGAGTTTTACTCTAATAACTCTCAATAAAATAGCTTATTTTCCAGTTCTTAAACTGTATACGTACTATGTTGTTCAGTGAAAAGCAGTTTGCATTAAAATTTATTCCTTATACTCACAGAACTTCTATTACACAATTTTCATATTCAGACATTGTAGAGATGCAATTGCAATTGGGATTACTTATATATTGGCCAACACCTTTTCAAATAAAAACCTGCTTCGCCAATGTTGATGTTTAACTTCATTAGTTTCCAATTAATATTCGTTTCGAAACGAGTATTCGTTGCTACTTTTGAATAACAACATGATTTTTGAATTAAAAAACTATTTTCGCCTGTATTTTGAATATTGAATTTTATTTAATACTTTATTATCAAAAGGAACGGATATATTTCAATATTCGTTCGTTGGAAAAAGGTTTGGGAAACCAATATCTAAGTATTCCAATGCAATATTACATTTTCCAACAGCTGACTTATGAAGTGCGAAGAGGCTCTCTCCAAGAACTGACCTCCAGCTATACATCTTCGCTTGAAAAGATTGGTTTTACAATTGACAACAGAATTAAACTGCTGGAACAGATATAACTTGTTTGTTTTTATTAGTGCTATTATTAACAATTCGGTATACAAGTATCAGCGTGAATAGTATATTGTATTAGATTAAATATTAGTGAATACAATTTGTATTTGGCTCTAGAATTAATTGTGATATTGTTTAAACAAAAGCGGTTTATCAAATATTCTCTTTCGGAAATTTATTACAGTCAAAACCGGTTTTTTCTAACTAATCGTTATTTTTTCTAACTAACTTCCAGTAAAACCTGGTTAGTATGAACACGGTTAATACGAATTTCCGGATTAGATGAACAAAAAGTTCCACAAATCAGCTCCTTGCAATGGCTATTCAATGGGTATTACTCCGGTTAATACGAACAAGTTTTACCGTCCGTTGGTGTTCGTATTAATGAAGTTCTACTGCATTTATTCTAAATGTGTAAGAAATTTCAATTTGGTTTTATTTTCAATCGGTTTATTCTAGCTATCGGATTTTGCTTACTTATTTCCATGTAAAGAATTGGTTATTTAAAACCGGTTTCGACTATACTTTGAATTGGCTCATCTATGGTTTTAACGTATAAATATAAAACTAGTAATAGTTCTTTTTTTAATATAGTAACAAAAACACAAATAAAAATTACCTCTCCAAACAAACAATCAAAATATTTAAATGTATATGTTGTAGGCGAAATTGACTTTCAGGCGAGATTGAGTCTCATTTTCGCCTGAAACTCAATTTCGCCTGCGACATATATAAATTACAGTTTATACAACACTACATCTAAGGAGATACTATTACTTACATTACTGGTAAAGTACTTTCAGATTACACATTATAATAATCAGGTTCCTCCATATACTGATCTTTGTCGGAAACAATGCTTAGATTGTCATTACCGTCTCCAGAGATTCTCCCGTTTGCAATGACATCTCCAGGTAGCTTCTTAGTGTGGGACTGATTCCATGCCTGCTTGCTTCCAATTTAAGTGGAAATGCCATTGCTGGAAAGAGAGGGACGTTTTGTCATATTAGTTATCAGATGAAGGACTTTTGAGCTTTAATTTAAGTCAACGTACATGAAAACCAGTTTATATGTTAGTAATTAGTGCTTCCCTTGGAGCAGCGGTTGGGTTAGTTTCCGGCATTGTGATGGTGGCGTATGATCTCGGACCGTTTCCAACGATTGTTGACTGATGAAGACTGAAGTTGTACGTCACACTAGGATAGAAGTCTGCGAATGTGTAGTTTGTCCTAGTACTACTGTTAATTTTAATAGGATGCAGATCGGTATTTATCTTAGATGCTTGATAGGTATCGTTTGGTAGATAATATATAATCCCGTTCCTTTCATCCTTAGAAACTGGGTGAAATAGACTTAGAGGGTAGCTTTCAACTGGTATTTTAGGGAAACAAGTATGTATGGTGAATTGGTGATTAAGGGTGCTCTGTACTGATATTTTGACACCCGACGACCTAATGTTTTTATTGCGTTTTTGGATAGTACTAATATATCTAAGATATCCCTGAAAATATTAGAGTTCTACTATGTATATATCCTTAGTTATGAACTAGACAATGTCAATATAGGCCTAATCCATACTAGCCAAAGAATTACATAAAATTTTTATTTTAGTTTTTAGCCCGAAACATGTCAATTATAAATTATACCTGAGTCAATACTCAATGTTTTCAATCAGACCTAAATGTGCTTTTTCTTTAATCTACTCTATGTTATTGTCATTTTTGTGAAATTGGTCAAAAAAATCCCACTTTTTTGCATTAAAAGTTTACTAATTCAATTTTTTTGTATTATAATGCCCTTACAACCGCGATTGAAAACATGCGCCTACATATACTGAGCATTTTAAAAAAAAGTTTGACTTCCTAGGATAAAAATTAAATTTTTTAGATTTTTATGCCCAAAGTGTCTTTTTGGAAAAAAATTCGAATTTAGAAATGACGTATTAGGATCGTTTCTTCTGCAAAATAATTAAAATAAAGACTATTACTGCGAAGAAATAGTCTTCTAATAATATGTTGAAAATTTCAAAAAGATTCAACAATTTTGAAAAATTTCCATATTTGGGAGATTGCGTCATATTTTATTAAAAAACACCATCATTTATTGAAAATTAAGAAAAAAAAATCCAAAATTGCACCCTGTGCCGACGCATGTTCCTTTTGTGGCACTATATTTTGGTGGTGGTTTATTGATAGTGCCTCCAAAGGAACACGCTTGTGGCACAGCTGCAATTTTGGATTTTTTCGCCATGTCATGAACACCTCATAGTGTTTAGTCTCATTTAACAAGTTGTACGGGAAGCATACTTGTTTACTTAGAATGACAAAAGGGATTAAGTTTATATTCCTATTATAACCCCCTATCACTCTAATACAATTCGACCACCAAACACGCACACAGACGAATAGTCATTTAATAGATATTCCATTTCATTAATCCATTGTTTGTATATCAGTCATCGTTTTAAAATTGAAATCAGCATACTCGCTTACTTTGAATGACATATGGGATTAAGTTTATATTTCCATTATACGTAAATGCTTTATAAACCCCCCCCCCCCTTACACTCTAATACATTTCGGGCACCAAGCACACAAATAGACAAATATTTATACAAATAGATATCCCATCTCATTAATCCATTGTTTGAATATCAGAAATCGTTCTGAAATTGAATAACTGTTGAGTGAAATTGAATTTTCATATAGGAGAAAACTTTAATACAACTATTGTATTAGAAATCGATTTATATACTAATGAATCAAATTGAATTATTCATATAAATAGAATAAATTATTGTAACTATGATATCAGAAATAGATTTGTATAGTAATAGCTATTGAATGTAAATTAGTTATTCATATATACTAGAATTCTTTATTGTGATTATAATATCAACAATAACTTGCATCGAAATAACACTGAATCAATTGAATTATTCATAAATATAGTTATTCATCGAAACCACGAAATAATTGCATAATTGAATATTAATGAATTTACGATTTTAGAAAGTTAAGGGTGAATTGTGGCAACTTTGAGCCTAATTCTCAGGAAAATGAGGACGGATTAAAAAGATCGTGAAGAGCTATCAGTTGCAAAATACTTTTCTGATACTAATGATTCTAAAAAATTTCTTGTTAATGCATTTATTTTCTTGTGGGACAAAAAAAGCTAAAAGTCCCGTTAAAAATTTTCTCAAGTCGAAATTGAAAAATCAGGCCACGAAGTGCACATTAATCAACAACCAGACACCTATTCTGAAAATCTCAGAGCTCTAGCACTTATGGTTTAGCCTGGGGAGGCGACACGGAGAAAAATTAAATCCAAAATTGCAGCCTGTGCCGACGCATGTTCCTTTGGTGGCACTATATTTTGGTGGTGGTCTATTGATAGTGCCTCCAATGGAACATTCTGTCGCACAGCTGCAATTTTGGATTTTTTTTTCGCCATGTCATGAACGCCTCATGGTGTTTGAGACTCATTTAACAAGTTGTTACGGGACAAAGGAACTATTGTTGAATTTGAAGTGTATTTCTATCTAGAACCATCTTGAGTTTAATGCTATTCATTCATTATGTATTGATAATAAATTATATTATTTAGTTAATTATTTTAGCAATGTTATCCACTGTGAGTTGAGTTAAGTAAATAAATTCCCAATTTAATTTAATTTGCTTTAATCCATTGAATATTAATACACTGTTAAAAATTGGAAATCAGCATACTTGTTTACTTCGAATACAAAAGGGATTAAGTTTATATTCCCATTATAACCCCCTATCACTCTAATACAATTCGGGCACCAAACACGCACACAGTCGAATACTCATTTAATAGATATTCAATTTCATTAATCCATTGTTTGTATATCAGTCATCTTTTTAAAATTGAAATCAGCATACTCGCTTACTTTGAATGACATATGGGATTAAGTTTATATTTCCATTATAAATGCGTTATAAACCCCCCCTTACACTCTGATAAATTTCGGGCACCAAGCACACACATAGAAAAATATTTATACAAATAGATATTCCATCTCATTAATCCATTGTTTGAATATCAGAAATCGTTCTGAAATTGAATAATTGTTGAGTGAAAATGAATTTTCATATAGGAGAAAACTTCAATACAACTAGTATTAGAAATCGATTTATATAGTAGCAATCAAATTGAATTATTCATTTACAATATAATAACTTATTGTAACTTTGATATCAGAAATAGATTTGTATAGTAATAGCTATTGAATGTAAATTAGTTATTCATATATACTAGAATTCTTTATTGTGATTATAATATCAACAATAACTTGAATCGAAATAACACTGAATCTAATTGAATTATTCATAAATATTAAATAGTAGTTATTCATCGAAACCACGAAATAATTGCATAATTGAATATTAATGAATTTACGATTTTAGAAAGTTAAGGGTGAATTGTGGCAACTTTGAGCCTAATTCTCAGGAAAATGAGGACGGATTAAAAAGATCGTGAAGAGCTATCAGTTGCAAAATACTTTTCTGATACTAATGATTCTAAAATTTTTCTTGTTATTGCATTTATTTTCTTGTGGGACAAAAAAAGCTAAAAGTCCCGTTAAAAATTTTCTCAAGTCGAAATTGAAAAATCAGGCCACGAAGTGCACATTAATCAACAACCAGACACCTATTCTGAAAATCTCAGAGCTCTAGCACTTATGGTTTAGCCTGGGGAGGCGACACGGAGAAAACAAAAAAAATCCAAAATTGCAGCTGTGCCGACGCATGTTCCTTTTGTGGCACTATATTTTGGTGGTGGTTTATTGATAGTGCCTCCAAAGGAACACGCTTGTGGCACAGCTGCAATTTTGGATTTTTTTCGCCATGTCATGAACACCTCA
Organism: Hexactinellida sp. DTS-2022; assembly: GCA_028753945.1. Classification (NCBI taxonomy): domain Eukaryota; kingdom Metazoa; phylum Porifera; class Hexactinellida; species Hexactinellida sp. DTS-2022. The sequence goes on along the minus strand of JAPNXP010000017.1, from coordinate 1,399,567 downwards.
TAGTGTTTAGTCTCATTTAACAAGTTGTACGGGACAAAGGAACCATTGTTGATTTTAAATTATTTCTATCTTGAACCATCTTGGGTTTAATGCCATTCATTCATTATGTATAGATAATAAATGATATAAATAGTTAATTATTTCAGCAATGTGAGTTGAGTTGAGTTAAGTAAACAAATTTCCAATTTAATTTAATTTGCTTTAATCCATTGAATATTAATATACTGTTTAAAATTGGAAATCAGCATACTTGTTTACTTAGAATGACAAAAGGGATCTAGTTTATATTCCTATTATAACCCCCTATCACTCTAATACAATTCGACCACCAAACACGCACACAGACGAATAGTCATTTAATAGATATTCCATTTCATTAATCCATTGTTTGTATATCAGTCATCGTTTTAAAATTGAAATCAGCATACTCGCTTACTTTGAATGACATATGGGATTAAGTTTATATTTCCATTATACGTAAATGCTTTATAAACCCCCCCCCCCCTTACACTCTAATACATTTCGGGCACCAAGCACACAAATAGACAAATATTTATACAAATAGATATCCCATCTCATTAATCCATTGTTTGAATATCAGAAATCGTTCTGAAATTGAATAACTGTTGAGTGAAATTGAATTTTCATATAGGAGAAAACTTTAATACAACTATTGTATTAGAAATCGATTTATATACTAATGAATCAAATTGAATTATTCATATAAATAGAATAAATTATTGTAACTATGATATCAGAAATAGATTTGTATAGTAATAGCTATTGAATGTAAATTAGTTATTCATATATACTAGAATTCTTTATTGTGATTATAATATCAACAATAACTTGAATCGAAATAACACTGAATCTAATTGAATTATTCATAAATATTAAATAGTAGTTATTCATCGAAACCACGAAATAATTGCATAATTGAATATTAATGAATTTACGATTTTAGAAAGTTAAGGGTCAATTGTGGCAACTTTGAGCCTAATTCTCAGGAAAATGAGGACGGATTAAAAAGATCGTGAAGAGCTATCAGTTGCAAAATACTTTTCTGATACTAATGATTCTAAAAATTTTCTTGTTATTGCATTTATTTTCTTGTGGGACAAAAAAAGCTAAAAGTCCCGTTAAAAAATTTCACAAGTCGAAATTGAAAAATCAGGCCACGAAGTGCACATTAATCAACAACCAGACACCTATTCTGAAAATCTCAGAGCTCTAGCACTTATGGTTTAGCCTGGGGAGGCGACACGGAGAAAAAAAAAAACAAACAAACCAAAGCACTAAGACCAATACTGGGCCACTATACTATAGTATAGTCGGCACAGTAAAAAAACATCCAAGGCACTAAGACCAATACTGGGCCACTATACTATAGTATAGTCGGCACAGTAAAAAAAAAATCCAAAATTGCAGCCTGTGCCGACGTATGTTCCTTTGGTGGCACTATATTTTGGTGGTGGTCTATTGATAGTGCCTCCAATGGAACATTCTGTCGCACAGCTGCAATTTTGGATTTTTTTCGCCATGTCTTGAACGTCACCAGTGGCAGATCCAGACATGTTGAAAAGGGGGGGCTCAAGAAATAATGCGAGCGTAGTGAGCAACTTATAAGGGGGTATGGGGGGTAACCCCCCAGATTTTCTTTGGGTTATATACACTCAGAAGTCATTTTAAACGCTAATTTGTTTATAATGAGCCATAATTCAAACTTGAGGCTGAAGTTTCTTAATTATTTTGTCATTTTCAGCTAAATTTCAGTCAATTTCATTTTTGAAGGGTGGGCCCAGGCCCCCTGGATCCGCCCCTGGTCACATGGTGTTTACACCCATTTATCAATTTGTTACGGGACAAAGGAACGTTTGATAAATTTCATGCTTCTTTCTATCTTAAACCATCTTGAGTTTAAGTTTATATTTCCATTAGAAGACCCCCCTATCACCACTGTTGCCTTGGAGATAAAATTTCCGTTCCCATTCCCATAGGAATCCTGTGGGAATCCCCATAAGGAATCCTCATGGGTTATTCAAACTGAATAGGGGAGTATAATATATACATAAAAACGAATTTAATTACTAAAGCAGATTTGTATCAATAGTAAAGCCTATATTAATTAAGGATGACCTAATGAAACCATATTCGAATATCCCATGGGGATTCCTATGGGGATTCCCACAGGGGAAAATCTGATTCCCATTCCCATTCCCATGGGTATGGGGATCCCCATGGGAATTCCCATACCCACGGCAACCCTGCCTATCACTCTAATACAATTCGGGCACCAAACAAGCACACAAACGAATAGTCATAAACTAGAATTCCATCTCAATAATCCATTGTTTATATATCAGTTATCGTTTTGAAATTGAAATCAGCATACTTGTTCACTTAGAATGACAAAAGGGATTAAGTTTATATTCCCATTATAAATGCGTTATAAACCCCCCCTTACACTCTAATACATTTCGGGCACCAAGCACACACATAGACAAATATTTAAACAAATAGAAATCCCATCTCATTAATCCAATGTTTGAATATCAGAAATCGTTCTGAAATTGAATAACTGTTGAGTTAAATTGAATTTTCATATAGGAGAAAACTTTAATACAACTATGTATTAGAAATCGATTTATATAGTAGCAGCTATTGAATCAAATTGAATTATTCATTTGCAACATAATACTTATTGTAACTATGATATCAGAAATTGATTTGTATAGTAATAGCTATTGAATGTAAATTAATTATTCATATATACTAGAATTCTTTATTGTGATTATAATATCAACAATAACTTGAATCGAAATAACACTGAATCAATTGAATTATTCATAAATATTAAATAGTAGTTATTCATCGAAACCACGAAATAATTGCATAATTGAATATTAATGAATTTACGATTTTAGAAAGTTAAGGGTCAATTGTGGCAACTTTGAGCCTAATTCTCAGGAAAATGAGGACGGATTAAAAAGATCGTGAAGAGCTATCAGTTGCAAAATACTTTTCTGATACTAATGATTCAAAAAAATTTCTTGTTATTGCATTTATTTTCTTGTGGGACAAAAAAAGCTAAAAGTCCCGTTAAAAGATTTTCCAAGTCGAAATTGAAAAATCAGGCCACGAAGTGCACATTAATCAACAACCAGACACCTATCCTGAAAATCTCATAGCTCTAGCACTTATGGTTTAGCCTGGGGAGGCGACACGGAGAAAAAAAAAAAAAAAAAAAAAAAAAAAAAAAATCCAAAATTGCAGCTGTGCCGACGCATGTTCCTTTTGTGGCACTATATTTTGGTGGTGGTTTATTGATAGTGCCTCCAAAGGAACACGCTGTCGGCACAGCTGCAATTTTGGATTTTTTTCGCCATGTCATGAACGCCTCATAGTGTTTAGTCTCATTTAACAAGTTGTACGGGACAAAGGAACCATTGTTGATTTTAAATTATTTCTATCTTGAACCATCTTGGGTTTAATGTCATTCATTCATTATGTATAGATAATAAATGATATAAATAGTTAATTATTTTAGCAATGTGAGTTGAGTTGAGTTAAGTTAAGTAAACAAATTTCCAATTTAATTTAATTTGCTTTAATCCATTGAATATTAATATACTGTTTAAAATTGGAAATCAGCATACTTGTTTACTTAGAATGACAAAAGGGATCTAGTTTATATTCCTATTATAACCCCCTATCACTCTAATACAATTCGACCACCAAACACGCACACAGACGAATAGTCATTTAATAGATATTCCATTTCATTAATCCATTGTTTGTATATCAGTCATCGTTTTAAAATTTAAATCAACATACTCGCTTACTTTGAATGACATATGGGATTAAGTTTATATTTCCATTATACGTAAATGCTTTATAACCCCCCCCCCTACACTCTAATACATTTCGGGCACCAAGCACACAAATAGACAAATATTTATACAAATAGATATTCCATCTCATTAATCCATTGTTTGAAAATCAGAAATCGTTCTGAAATTGAATAACTGTTGAGTGAAATTGAATTTTCATATAGGAGAAAACTTTAATACAACTATTGTACTAGAAATCGATTTATATACTATTGAATCAAATTGAATTATTCATATAAATAGAATAAATTATTGTAACTATGATATCAGAAATTGATTTGTATAGTAATAGCTATTGAATGTAAATTTATTATTCATATATACTAGAATTCTTTATTGTGATTATAATATCAACAATAACTTGAATCGAAATAACACTGAATCAATTGAATTATTCATAAATAGTAGATCTTCATCGAAACCACGAAATAATTGCATAATTGAATATTAATGAATTTACGATTTTAGAAAGTTAAGGGTGAATTGTGGCAACTTTGAGCCTAATTCTCAGGAAAATGAGGACGGATTAGTAAAATCGTGAAGAGCTATCAGTTTCAAAATACTTTTCTGATACTAATGATTCGACAAATTTTTCTTGTTATTGCATTTATTTTCTTGTGGGACAAAAAAAGCTAAAAGTCCCGTTAAAAATTTTCCCAAGTCGAAATTGAAAAATCAGGCCACGAAGTGCACATTAATCAACAACCAGACACCTATCCTGAAAATCTCAGAGCTCTAGCACTTATGGTTTAGCCTGGGGAGGCGACACGGAGAAAAAAAAAAAAAAAAACAAACCAAAGCACTAAGACCAATACTGGGCCACTATACTATAGTATAGTCGGCACAGTAAAAAACATCCAAGGCACTAAGACCAATACTGGGCCACTATACTATAGTATAGTCGGCACAGTAACAAACAAACCAAAGCACTAAGACCAATACTGGGCCACTATACTATAGTATAGTCGGCACAGTAAAAATCATAGAAGTCAATCTCTACATCATCTAGAGTATTCCTAGTAGTAAATTATGCAATTCTGAGATTCACCATATATGCCTAAATATCAATACAGAGCAACCTTAAGAATTAAATTTTGTTAAACCTTTGATGTGAATATTCATTGTTTATTGAAAAAAGCGAGACAGCGTAGCGGTTGAGCTATCCGTCGCGAAGTGACCGAGATCGAAGGGCTCTTTAATTCTTAAATCTTGAGAGAATTAATACATTTCATATACCAACTCCCATTTTAAACCACTGTGAACACTAATAAGTTATAACAAATATCATCATACCTTGAATATTCCTCCCGGATCTCTCAATAATTATTACCGACTTCATTGTCTCGTCTACTTAAATGAATTAGTTTGTTGTTGATGGATCCTAAACAAGCTCAGCAATTTGCATCTGTCGAGATGGAAATGATGACTGATCTCTATGACAGGTATTTATGCAGACATTATGTATTATTCTCATTGGTTTCTTATTGAATTATTAGTTTGTTAGAAAGTTAATTAATAATTATCTCATGTCAAAGCATTATACATTTTCCAAGGATGTGTATGCATAATGTATCTAATTCTAGGCTAACAAACACTTGTTTAAAGAAGTGTATCCCAATGAAGTTCCACGACAGTGACCTCACAAAGGGCGAGACAGTGTGTATAGACAGATGCGTCGCTAAGTACATGGAGATCCACGAGGAGGTCGGCAAGAAGTTAGTAGAACTCCAGCAACAAGAAGCAGGTGTCAAGCCCTCCTAGAACAAACTCACCATTCATAATGTCATGTGACGTCACAATTGCACAGCTCTGCTGTTCTTTAGGAGCAGTCATATCACGTTATCACTTGTCCATCCCACTTTTATTACTACATTCAGTTGTTTCTTTTTGATTTTGGAAGTTTAATATTATAAAATAAACTAGAAGGTTATCGATTATACCGTAACTACCTCTAACCACTGAATCTGAACAAATTAGGAGGAACATTCATACCATTAGGAACTGCAATTTAATATTATGTCATATGACTCATATCTTTAACGTTAATTAAAGGTGTCCGTTACATTCAGTTAGGCTTGTAGGTTTTGATTTTAATCGAAACAAATTTGCTTTATGATATACTAAGAATGCGTTCTACAACTAATACGTCTGATCTTTTGCTGAAATATAGAAATTAACGTTGCTTACTCTACCCCAGTAGCTTCGAATGTCTTTAAATGAAGTTAAGTTTAGAAAACTTAAAATTTAGCAGTTCCTATTAAATTTAGCCTTGTGTATCAGGTTTTGTTTGTGGTAAAAATAACTTGTTTCCAATAAGCAACTCTCGGTAAGGAGATTCTGATGAACCAATCTAGCCCTCGTCTGTCTAAGAATGTAAAATTGAAACTGAAAGTTAATTGAATTTCAATTGAAAGTGAAAGTGAAAGTGGGGTTTTTCTATTTATACCTTTTACCCCAAGCCAGCCGAGGGCTAGTTTGCCCATTCAACATTCCCTGTTTGACCGGGCCGCTTTTAGAAGCCCTCCCGTCTCATAATTATTAATACACGTAATTATTTAGAATATAATTTTGTTTTTAGTGATTAGCTTTGGGGTTTTGTCATAGAAATCTCTAACATGGCTTCTCTCGCATTTCCAGATACTATTAATTATTACAGCCAAGGTGAGTTCATTTGAAATAATAGATTTTTTAATGAGAAATTTTAGTTATTTAATTTATTAATAAACCAAGATATTTTATCTGAGAGAAGCATTCCTTTTTAGAAATATATTATTTTCCATATTTATAACTAACTAGATATTCAAACCAGTGTGAACACCTGCTACTCTCCAGGTGTGATCACTTAATCAATTTAATCCAGGTGTGATCACATAATCAATTTAAGATCATATAGTTATAGTATATCAAGTTTGTGTAACATTTCCTTATTCCTTTATTTTACAGCTCTTCTGGTGAAACTGACTTCTAGCTCGTCAGTTATTCGCGTAAACTTCCATTCTCTTGAGAATAAATTCAACGCCCCTGAATGGGTTACCCTGATAGACATGGATGATGCAGAGGAGCTCAGCGACACGGAGAAGATGGTACTGCTGGACTGCACTAAGGCTCCTCTGTTGAACTCTCTGGCTGCACTCTCCAGTGACAGTCTCGTGGTAGCCGTGTTGTGTGTGTGTAGAGAAGTGACAGAACAGGAACTGCAGATATCGCCCGAAGATCTAAGGACGGGGCACTACCCTCCTATCCTATTCCTGCAGGATAAGGCTACAGATGTTGCTGAGCTGAAAGAGCTGTTGCTACTCAACCCACAAGAAGTGGAGTGCTCTATTTGTCAGGAACAAACAACATCGCCAATACTACAAGAGCCTACGCGTAAGGTGTCAGCGTCAACTGAGTATAGCTTTAACACAGGTAATATCAGAACTGTTGAAATTATTTTATTGATTTAAATTTGGAAACGGTCTAGGGACCCACAGAATAGATTTTGGTCATTAGCAATACACAATATAGACATACAAATGTAGCATTATATCCATATTCGCTAGAACTGAGGTGCAGCAATTATTTGATTTTGAAGCAATCATTTGATGGAATATTAACCACCATTATTAGTTATACGTATTTCTCGGTGACTTGCTATCTAATTAACAATCATAACGTATTAAACTAGTGTGTTAAAACAGGCTATTTTAAATACATGATAATTCCCCGAAATAGTATGATATATTGTCAAATAATGATATAATAACACAATTTAGATACACCTTACTACCATGTTCCCATATAGTTATATACGTAATACTTTGCATTACCAATCATCGATATAAAGATGCACTTTTCATTGTACTTGATCTCATCCATTGTCCATATTATCAAGCTATTCTTACGAAAGTCACCCTTCTGCTCCCGTTTTCTGTTACTGTAATTTACGGACTCTTTCTTAACACGACGTTTACCACCGATGGGTCACGGAAATGGAACTAAACCACTTTATGCCCATATATGGGCATGTGGGTCACAAGTGGTTATCAGCGGGTTAAGAAAATTCAAAATTAAATTGCTCAGTAAAAATCAATTGATTGAACTGTAACTTTCAGGTTATCAAAGACTAGCAATGTGAAATGTTTCAAGTAAATCGGAGATGGTTAGGGAGGGTACCATTGAATGTTTTGGAATAACTCATAATTAGGTAGGAATTCCTCACTAATAGTCCATCAGTGGATACAGGTCCCAGGTTAACTATTTGGGAACGTGGACTAAGAGAGTGGTCCGCTCTTTGAATACTCTTGGTAAACCTCCTTATATTGGAATGATAATTGTGTTGATATTCTAGAGATCTAGACGTTAAAACCTCGATGCACTCTTAAGAATTATAACAAATACTTGTTTCAAAATTTACATTGGTATGAGTATAAAAAGGACCTCGCACAGCCTCCAAAGGATTGGTGGGTGCTTTATCCTAGGAATAAAACACGAAGTTTGAAAAGTTGTCTTGCTAGCCTCTAGTAACCAGTGGAGTAAAATTATATTTGCTGTACCACAGGTCAGGGCCGGATCACCCAATAGGCTAAGTAGGCTGCAGCCTAGGGGCCCGTCGATTCTGGGGGCCCGATATAATCTGCTTAGCGCCAGTTAACTTGAGACCGAAGGGATCGTGATCATACAATTAAATATACTAGTTATTTTGTGATCCATATTTTGATTGAAGGGGGGAGGGGGCCCCTAATTTTACCCAGCCTATGATCCCAGAGACCCATGATTCGGCCATGCCACAGGTGTCCTAGTAAAATAAATATTATATTAATCCATCGATTAAATTTTTTTCTATAGGTTTTGAAGCACACCTTGGTCAAGGGAAATCTAAAATACGAGAATCAATTATTCATGACATATTAGATAATCTTCTTTTTAATAAGGAGCAAGAGGATGAGCTTCTTCCGTTGATATTATGCAAACACCCTCAGACTATTACTCTGGTTATTGACTTTATTTATCAAAGAATGGATGCACATGTTCATGAAAAGAAGGACACTATCAAAGTGAGTAACTAATGATGTTATTTATGTTGTTGTTATATTCATTAGCTAGTTACTACAACGATCAAAATGCCCTTGGTTCTTAATTGGCTCTCTTTATTATTCACGTGTTCTTACTTCGTAGTAGTTTCATGTTTTAATTTTACAAGCAGCATAGTTTCCACTTTCGAAGTTGTACGGTGAGTTTTGAATCATTAAGAGTTTAAGACCACTCCATTTTCAAGATAAAATATATGGAGAAATAAACGTGATATAGCTGACGTAATTTATTGACATGTAGTCAGGGCCGTAGGAAGGGTCCCCCGAACCCCCCGGCCGGGGGGGGGCCCGAATTTAGGGGGCCCCATAAATTCATATAACAAAATTATATTACTTATTCATTCCTATGTAGGGGCCCCCTGAAGGGGTCCGGGGAGGGGCCCCAGGACACATAGCTACGGCGCTGCAGCCTGCATGTAGTAGTATATTTGTTTAACTTTAACCAGACATTTACAGATGTACCTCACCACACAGGTATACTGGTAAAACCTGATACGTATTAAGTTTATTCCCGAATATTGAATATGGAACTCTACTTAGGTCAAGTTACAAGTTTATCGTCTTTCTAGAGTTCATTGAACAAAATTGTCAAATATTTGAAGTCAAAAGTGATCTTTGAATCTCACATTCAGGTAGACTGGCCTATTTATCTGGTCATCTTTTTGGAAATATCGCAACTCTATGACAGTTCTAAAGATAATCAAGCTTCTGATGCTATTGAGTATATATTAGCGAAATTTTTGAAACTCTATCCCGAATCAATTGCTTACTCCATTAGGAGATTTGAAGAATTAGTTCAAGATAAAGTGTTCAGATTTAGAAAGTTAGGTAATCCAAAGAATGAATTAATTGATCTTTTTTCTATTCAATATACTCAATCTTCGAAATCAGGTATCAAATTCAATTACATTAAGCCTATCTATAAGCAACAAGACTTGGAGAATAAGCTCTTATGGTACAATATTCTGATGCTTTGTAAACAGAGCTTTAAGATACCAGGACAAAGCAAGTGGAGTGAGCATCTCATTAACCATATAGACTATGATCAGCTATCCATCTATGACTCATCCAACCTTAATACTATCTGGGAATCTGGAATTCAGTTTGGTATCAAGTTGGGCCTCTCTTTTCATCAGAGATTCTTGCTGAGTCACATTGTCAATTGGATGTCTTCATGTACTAAGATTTATACTTTCCAAAACTTTGGCATAGTACTTGATTTTATTTTGAAATCCCAATATAACACGTTAGAAATAGCTGATTTCCTTAACTACTATTCACAATTTATTTCTCTGTATACCAAGTCTGACAAAGGCTATTTAAATACCCTTATTGACAATAATCCCAAGGCATGTGTAGAAATGATGTGTCTCACTTTGTCTAAACTAGCTACACTGATTTGTACTGCGACACGAGATTGTGAAGAAAAGTCATCTCAGTCAGAAGTTTGTAAGAAATACTGGTTTGAAATTTTTAGGATATTACTCTTGTGCATGATTAATTACTATTTAAATGTTATGCACATTCCTAAAGATTTCGCTATTGTTCTGAGATGTTTCTATGACATCATCAAAATACCCACTGCTCCAGAAGCTCTTGTCAAACCATGGATTAAAGAACACAAGAAGGAAGTAGTACTTCTGATAACAAAACATTTTCATAAAATAGACATTGAAACATTTCATGAAATTCTTATTAGGTTTCCAGTTGCCGTCCTATCGAAGATCGCTCTTTTTGATTATTTCACTAAATACCAACCTGGTCAAAGTATTTCTCTCAAAGACACTATATGGCATGATCTACTGATCATTATTTTCAAAATCAAGGACCCTCCAAAGTCAATTTTCCAAACATTTGACAAGATATTCAACCAATATTTACAGCGTAACAAAGGGTTTGCATTTATTTGTAATTGTTTGGAGTTTGATTTACCTGCCTACGGTTTAGAGTACAAATCAACTGATAAAGAAGAGAAACTGATATCTAACTTCATGCGTTCTATTGAATCTAAATGTGCGTATGAGCTGAGACCAATTATACATAAGAAACTCGTGGATATTCTTAATTATATCCCAAAACAGAGACTTCCTTCTATGTTGCAAGTCATAATAATGGATTCTCTGTGTAGAGCTATTGTACCTGAACAATCTCTGCTATCTCATCCTAATAAAGAGGGGAGCTGTAAAGAACTGATTATCTCATTACAAACACTTTCTCATCAGAAGAATTATATTACATTTGAACAGATGAAAACTTCCTATGAGCATTACTATCTTTGGAGAATTCTTGCTTCCATTACAAAGGGGATAAAGTTTGAGAAACTTGTTTGGCTAAATTTCCCCTACATGATCACTACATTAATGTTCGTATTCGCTAAATACTGTGGAAACATTCCTGGATTTCAAGATTATGCCTGGGAAGACAAGAATATATTGAGTTTTATTCAGTATTGTAAGAGTAGTTATAATATTATATCTGGACATTATAATGACATTTTAAATGATGAATGCAGTCTCATTGAATATTTCGCTATTCTGAAAAATCTTACGAATTTAAATGATCTGTTTAAGAGTAGTGGATTGGCTATATTAAGTGGTGAAGAGATACATACTAAGATATACACATTCGATGTCATTGCTCAGGAGATGAAGAAAACTCTGATCCTCGAACTTGAGGTTGACGAAATGGAAATTAAGTCTGCTTTCCTGTTGAACTTCTTGAACGACCACCAAACAGAAGTGCCAGATGGAATTAGAGGAGAAATAGATGCATTGTTTAATCTATGTTACGAGCAGGTTTTAACAAAAAACAAAAATGAAAAACATGTATTAATTCCTGTTTTGGAAGCCAAAGACACAATTAAAATTAGAGAATTCAGATTACGGTGTGCTAATCTTGTTGATAGTTTTAAAATGTTCTCATATCCCATCTCTGAAGGATCTTTATATTCTGTCCACCAATTTCTAGCTCACTTCAGGATTAGAGAAAATGTACTATTTGATGCCTGCCTTAGAAAGTGTATGGCAGATAAAATGCAAGAAATTCGAAGAAGAGAAGAAGGGAGCGACTTACAATATATTTCTATGGAACAGTTTGTTGAATGCACTATTGACTGTTATAAGTCACTTGATAGGATATGTGCAGGAATCAGCACGTATGCTGAAATAGACAAAATTAACAAAAACCTCTCACTCCACAATTTGGATTTCGCTCGCATTCACACAGATATCAAGATGTTCCCTCCACTTGCATCTCAAATAAAAGGGGATTTAGGTGTTATTAATCTTTTCCAACTACTCAAAATATACCAATACCTCTACAACATTACTGAAATCTGTAAACAGTACAGGTTGGATAGTTGCACTAAATCACCCGAATTTGAGGAGTTAGATCTTATCTATAAAAAACTCTCAGACTCAGATAATCGTGATAAAATAACAATTACTGAAGCAACAATACTGTTAGAAAAGATCAACGACATAACTAATGACATGCCCCTGCAGCGGTACCAGCTATTTCCTATTCTTTCCGACAGTGCTGAGTTCTATAAGTTCCTCCTTGACAAGAATCTGTTCGATAATCGAGATAGCTTTGATATCCAAGTCAACTTAATAACATCAGAGAGACAGGATGAAGACTATGACGACACAGTACTAACACATCTATCTATTGCTTACAACTATATGATACCCCTGTTTAACAAGGAGCAGACACTGAGAGATTTCCTGAAATACTACTCTCTTATGATGATCGGCTCTGAGACTGGATATTCACAGCTGAAAACGGTCAATAATAACATTACACTGATCCGTCGTTGGTTTATACTAGCTGAGGGCGAAACCACTGAGAATGTGTCGCAACAACTACAAGATATCCTAGAGACAGGTACCTACGAGATTCTACTCGGTAAAGCAGATCAAAAGCTGGAATTGGGTGCAATGCCTAGTTTATCTAACAGTTCACAACCGATTACTAAGATTCATCATGCTTCACTTTTCCTCAGATATTATGCTTCTACTAAGACTTCAGCAATGCAGCATTCCAACAAGAGGGACAGTATTATCCAACTTCCGGAGTCTCCCATTCGGCAGAACTCACAGGATGGACTCAACCCTTTAGAATCCCTTCCTAATAGAATCGAAGAGCGCATGAACACAGAAAAAATTGATGAATTTGTTAGGAAATTAGGATTCTTAGAAACTACTAAACTTGATGAGAAGCGAGTTGCTAATATATCTAACTTTCAGTATTTCCATGATATGATCAGGAAAATGTTCGAAATCCTAAAAGAGCTCACGTTATTGGGCCACCCCAATTACCAGGACAAGCCCATTTCTATCACTTATAAGCAATGTAAAGAAATGTTGGGTGGATATCTCAGAAATTATGAATTAGAATTAACCGATTGGAAAGATAATTATTTGAAGATACAACAAAATGTACAATACCTCCTTTTCTTCCCGATACAACGCATCATCACAATTGTGTCACTAATGGAAGCTAAAGATTGGTCGCGAGCAGCCAACCAGCTGAGCTTCCTATTTAAAAATGACTATTCTACTATTCGTATAATCGATGCACAATTAATGGAAATTTTTCCTCGAATAAAAAGGAACTTGGAAGCGGACACGTCTGTTTTGTCTCCAGCTAAAATAATGTCTATAGTTATCGATGAAATAACAACTAACCAAGACCTCACACCAAAGCTACTTATCACTAATGAGGAAAGGAGAAAAAGTAGCAAACGCAATACTCCATCTGTGATTTACCATCAAACACAGAGTATCCATCGTCTGCACGGCTGCACACAATCCGAAGTACTGGTTCTTATTCAATGGATTTACAAAATGGATTTTCCAATAGAGAGCTTCCAATTATTTCACTGTAATAGTGACACAACATTTGAAGAATTGTCTCTGTTTCTTGATCGCACTACCATATTCTTAAAACCGATTTATGTTTTAATTGAGGTCAATAAGATGCCTAACCTTTTACAGGAATATACAATGAAACATATAGCAGAGTCCCAGAGAGAAGCGAGGCTCATTGCGTCGGTTCACTATATAGAGACTGCTCAATCGCTCCTTCACGAATTGCCTGGGGTTAAAGTTGATATACACACTCAATTTGAAGAACTATATTCCATGCCAGACAAGAATGTATTCGGTGTAATCGAATTAGTTTATGGTCTTGAAGGCGACGGAAAGACACACTACATTCGTGATAAGATAGGAAAACCATGTTTCAACATTGTCATTTCAATCAACGAAGCATTCAGTGTACCTGCTATTATCGAAAAGATGAATTTCATACCAATGGAAATCGATATTTGTATTTACTTTAACTTTACTATTACCTGTCATAAGAATTATGACAAGGATGGAAAGGATTACTTAGAGTACATGGAACTGATTAGAAGAGTAAATTGGTTTTTCTTTGACCTTCTTGTACTCAACTATGTTTCTGATAGTAGTTCCCCACTCATTTTCCGTGTTCCTGCCGGCATGAACTGGGGGCTATATATCGAAGTACCCTCCCGTCCAGATGAAGATGATCCGCTGAACAATTTGAAAGACTTTCAAGAAGAGATTCCTATTTTTAGCATTATGGGTACACCTCATTTGATAGGTGGTGACTTGCCATACTTTATTGATAAAGATGTTCAACTTATCTGCAAGTACTTGCATGCTTACTCTGTATTTATTGACAAGAAGGGTATTGGAATCAACCGTCTCTATGACGAAAGGAGGAGGATTAAGGTATCTTTCTCCACAGAAGTAGACTTTGACGATGATAAATGTCATAATCTCTTGGATAGATATATGCAACCACATGTCAAGGTTCGTAAGATTCTACAAAAGTTGTTCGTTCGTTACATGTTGCGGCGCTGTGAGGTGCTAGAACACTTACCATACTTCACTTTTAACACTGGCACGGGAATTACCTTTGATATTGAATTTGAGAAAAAAATGATAACTAATACGAAACATTTGGGCTCAACTCTAATGAAAATTATGATTTTTGAAGTTAATCAGTTTTGCGATCCTTCCTACAAAGAGAATTGGGAAATGAGTGAGCATCAGCAATTGATTTATAATACCAGTGGCGGCGGCCACACAATCAAATTTCTATCATTACATCCTGAGAAGTTGAACCAGGATGTGAGGTCTGATTTTAATACACTTGGTATCAACATACCTACCCACACAGATTTAGGTACAAGGAAAAAGCTGGAAGAACTTCTAGCACATGCTCTGAGTATCGATAGTATAGAAATAATATCTAAACTTATAGCTGATGAAGAGTACGTACTGACTGTTGATTTTCTTCTCAAAATGCTTAACATTCACGAGAGACGGATGTGTAGATATCCTGTGGTTATCGTTGGGGAGACTGGAGTGGGAAAAACGAAGTTGTTAGAGTTTCTATCCAAGCTCTGGAATAAAACCATACACAAGGCATACTATAGGACATTAGATTCAATCGTGGATATCATCACGAAACAAATTGATCAGATATTTAACTCCCAGAATCAATCTGAAATCAATTCCTACGAAAGTCTGTTCGCTCTTAATATGGCTATATCTAAACGCTCTATACCAACACAGGATTGTATCTTAAAGTCCTGCGAAATGTTACACCGAGAATTTATGAAACCACTCGAAACTTTCTGCAGGTCATCCGCATTCAATTTATTTAATATTAGCGAAACAATAGCCATAAACGCAATCAAATACCCATCTCCCGAAAATACTTCTAAATTCTTATCTGAGATTCTATCAGCAAAATCTGCGGATACTTTCGTTAAGATTAACGTCCACTCTGCTCTTACCCCAGCTGAAATCAAATGCAGATTTAATGAAATAGTTAACAGGGCAAAGCAGCTTGCCAAACGACTCTTAGGATCAGACACGCTTCAAGATAACACATATCAGGTACCAATACTCACTGTATTCCTTGACGAAATAAATACTTCACATTGCCTCGGGCTTTTCAAAGAAATTGTCATTGATGGTTATATTGATGGAGAGGAGTTACCGGATAATGTTTTTATTGTGGCTGCTTGTAACCCGCATCGATCAGTGACAGCAACATTACAGCAGGACACCAAAATTGAGGACTGGGTTTTGGGTTGGTACTATGTAAGGAAACTTCATCCCACGCTGTCTCGTATCCTATGGGATTATGGTGCTCTAGATAAATACCAGGAACAAGAATATATTAAGCAGAAATTTGCTGTTTCTGCTTTAACAGATAACGTGAATGTAATTGAATTATCGTTTCTCAGTGCACAAATTGGTACCTCCCAGCAATTAGTTAGGAAATTTGCAGAGAGTCAATTAGAGAAAGTTGGTTTCGATTCGGTTGATGCGACTATTCGCGCCAAAAGTTGTGTCAGTCAGCGTGACATCCAGCGTGTATTCAAGATTACTGAGTTCTTAGATTCTATAAATGACCAAAGTGTCACTCCGAGGAACATTCAGAATTCCGTTATCGTAGCCATTGGTCTTGTATACTACTTTCGATTAGATGATACCTTTCGTACCCAATTTAGAAACGAAATTGATAAGCTCTTTGGCTTAACATTCGTAACAACTCTTAATAAATACGTTGATGAGTTTATTGATAAGGTTAAGATTCCACCAGGAATTGCTAAAACGAATGCTCTTAAGGAGAATCTATTCGCAACTCTCATCTGTACGATGTCTAAGATTCCACTCATTATAGTCGGAGCTCCCGGCACCTCTAAAACGTTATCGTTTAATTTGACAATCAGTAATGTCAAAGGAGGTGAATCTCCAAAAGAATATTTCCGTAATAAGAAATTTCCTGCATTAGAACCTCACTATTACCAGTGTTCCCGACGGTCAACATCCAATGAGATTGAAAACGTGTTTAAGATCGCAATAAAGAGACAGGATACGCACGACGAGGCTAATCTGAAAGTATTCTCTGTTGTCTTTATGGACGAAGCAGGACTTCCAGAGGAGAGCCATGAATCTATGAAAGTCTTACATTATTACCTCGACCGCCCCAAAGTTTCATTTGTTGCAATTTCCAATCACATTCTCGACGCTGCAAAGAGTAACAGAGCTATTAATCTGTTCCGTCCTCAACAGCAAGACGACTTGTACGTACTGGCTACCAGCTGCTTTATGAAATCTACGACGAATACAGAAGCAATTAATGCCTCGCGACAACTCTTCATAAGCAAACTATGTCTACCTTACGAAAATTTGATGAAAGAGCTGAGATTCTCCAAATTTTATGGTCTTCGCGACTTCATTCACATGATAGGTTATTTGAGACGGAATAGAGATAATTTGAACAAAACTGGTTTCAACAAAGAAGAACTTGTATTGAAAGCGATTGAGAGAAATTTTAACGGAAAGAATAATGTTGAGTTCGCTGAAATAGCTAATATGTTCATCACCAAGGAAGTTTTCTCAAAGCATTCACGAAATATCATCGAAGTTCTGAAAGAAAGTCTCCAGGACACTAGTATCAGGCCTGTAACCCGTAAGAACAGAGGCGGAGAAGAGGAAGAAGAGTTGGTAGAGGTGCGCTACAAAATGATAATAGACCCCAGTGAAGACGATTCTCTCACCAGACTGCTCTACCATTACAACATACTGGACATACATGACACACGAATGTTTATAGGCAGTGATTTCCCAGGGGATGGAGAGCTACAGAAAGTGATTCTTATTTCGGCTATAAAACATGCTGCTGCTGAAGGAAAGACTGTTATACTCTCACAAGCAGATGAAATTTATGAAAATTTCTATGACCTTTTCAATCAAAACTACAAGCAAGTGGAGGATGACAAGGGCCGGCGTTATTATGCAAATATCGCTATTGGATCCCATACTAAGCCTTGTAGAGTTGATCCTAATTTCCAGTGCATTGTGCATATCCAGAAATCATTTCTTGATTATGCTCCTCAGCCCTTTCTGAATAGATTTGAAAAGTTCCAAGTTTCTCAGAGAGATATGCTTGAGGCTTCATTGGGTGCTCTTCCTCCTTGTATGGAAATTTTGGTTACTTCTACTATTACCAAGGTAGGTAAATATTGAGTTTACTTATCCACCGATCATCGGCGTTTGTATTAAAAAACCTCGCTACTTTCTACCGATTGTTTTTTATGTCCGATGATCGGTGGATAAGTAAATTCGTTAATATTTATGTGTAGTACAAGAAACTTTATTTAAAAAATCTGAATAAACTACATTTCAATAGCATATAGTAATCGTGTATTCAATTGTTTAGGTGAAAGAATTCATCAATGTAGTCAAACAAGAAACTTTCTATGGTAATATATATGACAGTTTCGAGTCGCTGTTGATTGACATGCTTCCAAAGCCTGGATTCAATTACGACGAAGCACTTAGAGAGAGACTAAAGAAAGCGCATGAGCCCGATCCTATCGATATAGAACCAGCTGATGATGATGACGAAGACCAAGAGACAATGGAATACCCTCCTGCTCACGACTACCTGGACATTCTGTTAATACAACTTAAGTTGCTAGCAGGATTCAACTTCATCTACTTGCCAGCTGAAGAGAGGGATCAGATAGCTAAAGACATTTTACAAACTGCTATCTATATCGATCCCATGAAACAGGATATTGAGGTTGAGAATCTTGGAAAGACGATTCGCGCTAATCCCGAGGACATATACCAGTTTATACCCGGCGCTATAGACCATCTAATGAAGGAGAACGCCCCCATGTCTGACGAACAAGCTCAAGACGAGAGCTTGTATTTGTTGCCTATAAGCATCCTCCCCGGCCAGAGGCTGGTCATAGGTATGATTGTGCACTTCCTGGTCCGATATCTCTGCACACGTCTGTTGCAACTTGCACTGCCTGAGGCTCTCATTGTCAAATACGACCAAATCAGTGAAACTTATAAGAAAACCTACCTAGTTCATCAAAACCATTTCGAATTCAAGAAGTTAATTTCTAGGTACATAACATTACAAGACGAATCAAAAGAAAATGAATTGACACGCCCTACGAAACTTCTCTGTTACACAAGAACAACTTCCTTCATTTTATCACTGCCGGACTGTTTCCCTGCTAATAAGCATATGCAGTCTTCTAGCCAGGGCGACATCCGAGAGAAGAGCTTGACACCTGTCATACACACGACACTCGATACTTGTCTGTTCAAGCTCTCTGCTATAAGAACTCAGGAACAGTTCATGACGATTCTACGCGACTACTTCCAAGACGCGACTAAGCGTGTGTTAATATTTGTTGCAGATATGCAGCATGTAACGCAGCAGAGAATTAACTTTGTTAGGATTATGATTGACGAAGAGGAGAGTGTTGCCAATGCTAAGGTGGGACCTAATTTCACGCTCAATAAACTTATTGTTATCCTACTGCACTACCCACCAACCATATTCAACCGGACACTGCACAAAACGCGAACCGGCTCATTTTACCGGTACCCTGCTCATTTCTTGCACGGATGGGACCACTGCTACTTGGATAACCTCCAGAAACAAAAAGAGAACAATCCCCTCAACATTCAAAACTGGCTTTCTTTAACTCTCCTCTCTTACAAGGATGAACTAGAACGAATCAAGAAACCAATGCTCGAAGCCCTAAAGAACAAGCTACCTACACTCACTATTGACATTTTATCTCGAATTAAGTTTGGTACTAAACTCCAGTGTGTGTTCAATTCAAATCATATTGATCTCTATCAGCGTGCTAATCTATTGGAACAACTCTTTAAGACAGATATTGGGCCGATACTCTGTGAAATGTTCATTTCCTATTGGAAATCTGATTTTATTCGTGAACAAATTCACAATTACGCTAACTCTATCTTTCAAAATCTTTCTAATCTAAGTCTCACTGATTTAGTAGTGACTAGCTTTTGGAATCTGTTTACTTCTTTCCTAACTTTGATGGTCTATAAAATGAATGAAGATTTGAATTTGGAAGTTCTATTTGAGCAGCATGAGATAGATATTTTATCCTACGAGTATGTCAGGCAACCCCAAGTGCAACAAGCGTTTTGCAGGAAAGAAACCAAGGACTTGTTTTTAGGAATACTCAAACATCTTAATCTTCCTACTATGGAGGAGGTTAAGAATATATCACACATTTTAGACGCTCAGGTGATGAACGCTGTTCACATTCCTAAATTCCCTTTCTCCAGTTTCGTTGCGCGGAGTTTCGATAATGCTATTCAGTCAAGTATCCAGGAAGTCAATAAAAACATAACTGTTACGCAATTATCGAAATCTAGTCAAGGTACAAACAAGCACAATCAAGAAGACCTTACTAAACTACTCTCAGATCATCTGATTAAGAATATCCTCCAATACCCACTCATTCATTTTATCCTGGATCATGTAGGTAAGGAAGTGTGGCTGGATTACATGGAAGACTTTGCCTACGACAATATCTCAATCTCTTCGACAGATTTATTTGAGAAACAAGAGAATAATACTAGTTTTCTAAACTTAGTTCGTTTCTGGGGCAACGACTTTGATCCGAAAGATACTTCCAATGCTCTGCTAAAGTTACATATCTCTTCTTTCTCAAACCCTCCTGACTTCAGTAAGCTGCTCTACATATTCTCTTCTCTAGAAACCCTCGATGATTCGGGTTTGGACACCCTGGAAGAAGGCATGCAAAGTATCATGCAAGTATCAGCTCTTTCCATTTTCAGTTATTTCATTAACACACTCTACAAGAATATTAGTAAGATTTTACAAACTCGCCCCAACTCTGCCAACATAGACAACTTCAAGAGGTGGGTCAGGGTGTACATTAACCTAATAATTCAGTTTTCTGGATCAGCTCACTCAGACGTGCTTGAATGCACTCTCACCAAACAACAGAAACTCAAATTCGCTCACATACATTCGCTCTTTTTAATAGCAAAATACTATCATATCAACGACGAGTTCTTAATAAATGCTTTTGATTTAGCTATCTTTATAAAGCTGCAGCTGAAAGGTGCCTATGACTTAAAAATGATTTTCCATAAAGGTTTGGAGAAAGTAGAAGATGCCTGTAATACAATTGAAGATGCTAAGATCAGAAGTGAGTTCAAAGTTCAATTTGCAGAGGGAATCCTACATCACCACATAGAACTAAACGATCATATTGATGATGATATAATCTCTTGGATTCTCCGCAGTGCCAATAGGCAGTACAATTGGTCTGGACCTGGTGCTAGACAAGCAGTGGTTAAATCACCTGTGAGAGAAGTGAGAGAAGTGAAAGAAGAACGAATAATCGAGCCGGATCTTCTAACTTTTAGATTCTACCAGTATTTGATCACAAAATTCTTATTAAGTGAGGGAGAGGATAAGACTCAAGACACATCAATAAACATAACACAATTCAATCGGGGGGTGAAACAACTTATTGCTCTCGAACTCTTTACACACTACCAAGGATGTGAACCTACAGAGTACATTCCGTTCTACTACGCGGCCCCTAGGTCTTTCATTAAGTGCTCAGCTGAAATACACCCAATTATGAAGCAGCCGTTAGCACACCTGTACTACCAGGTATCTCTGGACAGACTCACACAGTTGCATGGAGACAAGAATCTCCTCACTATATTTAAGATATTTCATAAGTTTTTAGACACAAATCTATCCATCGACAAGGATGCTTGTTATAAGGTTATCGCCCGAATTGAAAAGCAAGCAATGTTTCAAGTTATCCTACAGTCTTACTCGGAACATTTTATATCAAACCCTTCCAATACAGTTCTTCAGTTAATTGAGCAACATCCTGAGTGCATTAAAGAAATCCATTTACACATTGACGATCACCATTTTGGTGGTGGTCATTTAGGTGGGCACAGTTGGTCCATGCTTTACCTAATTTCTAACAAGTTTACCTCCATGGAAGCGTTCGAAGGGTACTTAAATATTCTTAACTATTCCAAAGATGAACTTCCATGGGTACACAAATGTATTAGTCAATTGAAGAAAATTGAGAAACAAACAATCCCGCAATTTCCATTCATGAACATCAGAGATAAGAAATACAAATCCTACAAAGATTGCTATGAAGTATTGCGTAACATTGCGTATGCTACTGAGACAGCTGAGCAAGAGAAGATTATAGAAGAACTGTCTCAATTGGTTAACAAGGTCGCACATGACAATAACAAAGTCGCAAATGACAAAAACGGAATATGCAATCTCCGTATGTACTTCTGGCTGGGTATATATCAAGAGTTCTATCTGAAGGGTATTTATTGTGAAGAGTTGTTCCGTGCTATTCAATCTAACAAATTCGCTCAATTAGGTTTATCTGAGGGAAAGAAAAATATCATTTTGTGTTTCCTTCACACTGATTGTATGATTAGGACTTCTGAAACTGTAGAATCACTCAATCCAGACGCACCTATCTACGAGTTTAAAGGAAATGAAGTAAAAATGAAGCAACGAACTGGAGATAAGAAATGCTTTATATTCGATTTCTTTTCTCTCAATCAGAAGGAGCATGATGCTATCGTGTTACGGAGTATCCTCTGTAATCTAATCGCGATTTTCATCGGCCTTCCAGACAACACATCTCACCTGTCTACTTTATTCTTGAACCCCCAAAGCTTGACGGATTCCTACATAGTGTCCAATCTCTATCCCAAACCGATCAGCGCAGCTCTCAAGTACGACTGTGGCTGCGAACTGAACGAGGACGGGAGCTATGGCCGCCCGGATTACTACAGTTTTGACCGAAAGAGTTTCACACTGCATTCGTTCTACCTTATGACTTTAATGAATTTCGGAGCCTTCACTGTGAGTCTCGTTACACAACCCACGGCCATGGATAGCCTAAGTGGACACATATTCTCTGAGTGGAAGCAGGCAGGGCTGTACTGCCTCAGCCAGCTGCGCACCATATGGCTGCACATGCAGCTGCAATGGGACCTGACGCAGGAAGAGCTGGGAGAATTCCTCACCAACTGCTTCTATGACTTTTACTTATTAGCTCTAGTGCCTAACTCCCCGTTATCTCCAATGGTATTTAAATCTACTGAAGAGGTGGAGAAGTATGAATTCGCTATCCACACACAGGTCTATGATAAGAACTTGAAACGCACTAAGGAGCCACGCCCCCCACACCAGGCAGTTATATCAGACTTCTCTACCAACGTTATTTCTTTCAAGAAATGGTATCCTACTAAAATAACATTCCTTCATCTCCAACATACGATTGAATCTTGTCGTCCAGTTGATATAAAATTGGATTCTACTGTAAATAATTTCGCGATTCTTCACAGATTTATAAGCGAGAGAAAACGGTTTCGTATCAGCTCCATTCTAATTCCGAATTTATTAAAATTTTATCATCTCTTCCATACAAACCTCAACTACTTTATAACGCGTAAGGAAGCCGAAGAGAAGACTATTGACGAAGTTATCACTGATATCAACAAAAAATGCAAACTTCTCTTACATGTAGAGATAAAGGAGCTGTATGAGAGAGTGCTATACTTCTACAGAGTCTATGTCAAGGTGTGTCGCGGCCTGATTGGGTTTGGCCCGTGTGCTGCTATCAGGAGAGAGGACAAGTTCATGCCTCTTGAGAGAAACACGAAGTTCATACGTCTGCTCAGTGTCACTGAAGAACCGGAAATAGGCGAAGATGCCCTCTACTTGGTCATCCAGGATCTGGTAAGCTGTATAATCATATTTTAAGTGGGTAATATATACTATATATAGTACTCCAGTGAATGAACTGACTGCGTATTTTATGCATGAAATGTTAGCTATAAAATAGATTACTTAAAATTTAGATGAATAAGCCATATCAGAATTTTTTAGAAATTTTACTATAATTCCTAGATCACCACACAGAATGAATTTCTTCAGACAGTAGCTGAGACCAAGAAGTTGCTACCCTGGCTCTCTTGCTATGAATTGGAAACCTCTACTATCACACCAACCGAGGAGAGCACTAGGAATGCTTTTGTTTCTGACCTCACCCCTAATGAGGCCAACCTCTACTGGTACTTTATTGCATTTCTTTTTTCAATGTTCTTATAGCTTTCAAGAGATGCCGCGTTTATAATATGTTATGCGTATATGTTAAATTGTTAATAATATGTTTATCTGGTTACTGTATTAATTATTATTGCCTGCATAGGACTTCAATGAAGGAGATTGACGAAAACTCGCTTGAAATCTACGAGTTGATCAGGAGTCGCACCACCTACACTCCCTTTCAGAGCGTGGACACCTGTCCCTACGACCTGCACGCGTTGGAACAGGACATATTCTGGAAATACATTGCATCTAAGCCAAAATTCAACACACAAACTAATCTCATACACAGAGTGTTCAAGTTCAAAGAAATTGTAGTCTCCAATCTACCAGAGTGAGTTACCGATACAAGCAATCTGAAAATGTTATTTTATTAATTTCCTTGTGTGACATGTATAGATTTAAATTATATTAATTTTACTTTAGCCCTCTGAATTTGCAACAATTCCTAACTCAGATGGAGAGCTATCTGTCTGACAAATCTGCTAGATACCTAACTGGGCTCCCTGATCCCATTGTACAGAACCTTGAGTACCACTTCCATACACTCGAGTACGTAGACTTCTGTAGACTGCTCAATGCGCTCAGACAGACGTTACAGCGATTAGCGCAGGTATTATACTCTACATATTGCAGATGTCCTTTGGCTACCATTTTATAACTAGAGGCTGTATATACCAAACTTATACTATTGTAGGGCTCTATACTAATGAAAGGTAAAGAGGATGAATTACTGCACATGTCTATCGAGGAATTCTTGGAGAAGCAATCCCCAGCTAACGATCCTGACATATCCGCATTGAAAAACGCTGGATTTACAGAGTAAGATTTCATTATCGTAATTATTTATAGGAAATATAATTATTAATGATTCCTTTTGTTTGTATCAATTGTTTGAGATCCGTCTTAAGTGTCTTAGAAATCCCCTTTTGGTATACTTATCCTCATCACATTTTAACTAATTTACCTTATTTCCAGGCTGTTAACAGCAAAAGCAATTTTTGTTGTTAACAACAATTCTACCATCCCTACTTATTTCGTGTATTTCAATAGATTTTCTGATCAACAGACTAACATATTGGCTCATGAAATAAGAGTCGATTTCTTGTATTCGTGTATGAAGTTCTTCCTAATTAAGTTCAATTTCAGAAGTTACGAGTATTGCAAGCTGCCTTACTGTGTTAAGACTCCCCTCCCCAAAGATCTCTCTTCCCAGATATCTAATATAGGGAAAGAGCTAGCAGGTTAGTTTGTTAAGTAATCTGTATTTCGTTTTGAGATTATAGTAGATTCAATCAAGGCGTATGAATGTTTTGTGTTCAGCTTGTGTCCCGTGTGACCCACTCTATACCGTAACTAAACTCTGGTTTACTATTTGTGTATATTTTAAATACTGCATATGTACTTCTATTCTGAAAGCTGGTAATCCCTTTCCGCAGCAATGGGCTGTATCCCCAACCGCTTTAGAGCAATCCTAACCTCGCCTCAGAGCGAGGGGTCCGTGGGTTACAATGGTGACTACCTATGCTACTTACTCTGTAATACAAGATAGGCCAGAAGATAGCACACAACCGTAATACCCACATATACTTATAATAACATATCACAACTATACACTATAATATACCTATAATCCTATTTTAGTTGTATTTCAAATTATAACATCTATTTTAGCTTGCTATTATTTATTGATTATATATAATACCACACTATTATGGCCGGATGGCGAGAGAAATATGAAGAGATTTGTGCTGAAGACTCGCAACTGGATTCGGACACTTTTAAGATTCTCCTAGCGACGGATGTCCATCTGGGCTACGCTGAGGACGACCCCATTCGCGGGAATGATTCCTTTGAAGCCTTCGAAGAAGTGCTCATGCTCGGGACACAGGAACAGGTCGACTTCGTGTTACTCGGGGGAGACTTGTTTCATGAAAATAAGCCCAGTAGGCCAACTCTCCACAGATGCATGTCGCTAATGCGGAAGTATTGCTTCGGGTCTCGCAAAACTCAATTGTACCGTCACGTTGGGACCGACACGGATCCCGAGCCTTTTAATTATGAGAATCCGAACCTCAACATATCTCTTCCCATATTCACTATTCACGGTAACCATGACGACCCCACTGGACCAGGAAACATTTCCGTCCTGGACTTACTCTCCGAGGCTGGACTGATTAACTACTTTGGAAAGTCTGACCAGGTTGACAAGATAGAAGTGGAGCCGCTAGTCATAAGGAAGGGAACCAGCCTGCTTGCTTTGTTCGGACTGGGGGCTGTGCGCAATGAGAGATTGTATAGAACATTCTCGCAGAATAATGTTCACTTCTTGAAAACCCAAGAAGACACTTTCAACCTGTTTATTATCCACCAGAATAGAGTCAAACACGGAGATAAGAGCTACATAAAGTCGGAGTTTATTCCTACATTCATGGAACTTGTGTTTTGGGGACACGAACACGATAACCAGATTATCCCAATCAATGTATCAGGGGCCGATAAACCTATTTATGTAACTCAACCCGGTTCTACTGTTGCTACTAGTCTCGGTGAGGGAGAGGCTGGCGAGAAGAATGTAGGTATTCTATATGTGAAACAGAAAGAGTTCAAAATCGACCCTCGAGTGCTCCTGTCAGTTCGCCCCTTTATAATAGAAGATATGTTCCTTGACGACAGGGTGTCAGATTACGATGATGATATGATAAGCCAGTATATCTCAGCTAAAATGGATAATCTACTGGATAAAGTGAAGTCGTTATTCCCGAAAAGTGACAAAGAGCCACTGCTCCGAATCCGAGTTTCGCTCTCCAAACCCTACAACCAGAACAATGTTAAGCGGGATTTCCTTGCGAAATATTCTTATAAGGTTGCTAACCCCGGAGAGGTGTTGTTGTTTTCTAAGAAACAGAAAAAGCGATCTAAATACATGAAAGAGAATCCATCTGAGGACTCGATGCTAACTGAGTTTGAGGACCCCTACGTTGCTGAGGATAGCATCATAGAATTATTCAGAGAAATCGCTGTAAACGACGATCTGCATTTCCTAGGCTCTGAGACACTCTCGCTTGCTTTGGAGGAATTTGTTGTGAAGGAAGAACCGAGGGCGATGCAGAGGTACGCGACTAGCATGGTTAAGAACGCAAAGAAGATATACTTAAGCCAGATTGAATCGAGACCAGAAATTGATTGTGAAAAACTGGAGTTTCGTCTGATAAAGAAGGAGCTCGAGAGTATCACAGATGTCTCTGCAGAGTACACCGGAGACTTCAGTGACGAGTACAGGAGCGGAGAAGACACCAAGGACCTCATCGACCTCTCCCAGCTGAGTCCCACCAGCTCGGGGGGCACCCGGACGCCCGTCACCTCTCCACAGCGCAGGGGCTATGCCAGAGTCAGGAGGAGCATGCCGGGGCGCGTGCACTCGGGGGTAAAGACACGGAAGCGAACACGAGATGTGAGTGAGAGTGTAGACGGCTCTCCGTTCCAAAGCACAGCTAGAGTCTCCAAGCCTCAGAGTCAGAGAGGAGGTCGGAAGAAACAGAAGATTTAATACATTTGTTCCTTTTTTGATCTTATCGACACTTAATGTATATTATAAATGCTCAGTTGTATCGTTTGTTATCAGAGTCAGCAATGGGGGTTTATAACTCGAGCTTTATTATTTTTCTTATCTAAGTTTCTTCTTATTGTATGTAGATAATTTGAGGAGCAAAGATAAGACAAAGAAGGAGCTGGAACAGCTACTGACTACTCTGCAGCACTGCGAACAGACATTCATACAATCTCCTCAGGTATAATTTATTAATCTCGATTAGAATCAATATTATTACTATATTTACCTACTGGCTACAGAGGCGTAGCTAGGCCTGCATGAAGGTGCGGCACTTGTAGATTATGGTTGCGGCATTTCCGCACTATAGTATTATACTAATGGGCATTTTTGTGGGCACAAAATATTTAGGGTGCGGCCTGTGCCCCAAGTGCCGCACCCTGGCTACGCCTCTGACTGGCTACTGTTTTTCTATGTTGATAACGAAGGTCAATAGGAATTGAATAGTGTCAGGCGGGTTAGGTCACTTTATAACAGAATACATTAGCAGACCTAACTGGTTTATAAGTAGTCACCTGTTTTTAACTGAACCTGCCAACACGACTTTGGGGCAATCAATATTATTATTGCTTTTGTTGGTCAATGGTAAGACCACTCATTCATTCAGTAGAACGAATGCTCACCCCAGGAGGTTATACATGATTCTGAAATTATGGCAACCCTCCCCCATTAGGGGGTCAGAGATTATCTCTCTGGGAAATCTTTTGCTCTAAACACTTCAGTTAGAGGCAGTTTTTAATGGGGTATAAAACCAATATTTTCCAACCTTACACAACTAACCTCCATTAAAGTTAATTATTATCATATTTTAGACATTTGTCAGGGCGACTTTATTGGAATTTCAGTTCTACGACAAGGATGACATAGTAATCAAACTGTTCCCAGAGACCATACAGAATGCTCATTACGTAGCACTCGTGGGCTCCCTACAGAGGTACGTTATCGTATTATGGAGGAATTTGAAAATAATTTGAAAATAATTATATAAATTAATAATACAAAAGGATATTATTTAATTAAGTATTTAAAGTTGATACTCTAGGGCTTTGACTGTTATGCGGATATAACGATACTCTATGTTGTCTCCCTCTTCGGTCGATACGAACTGAACAAACTCGTCTCCAGCTTTTAGCGTGTACTTCCCCTGTCTGCTCTCTGTTTTGAATTCAATATTCGCTTTACACTTGTGCAGTCCCATCCCTATACAGTTCTCTCGAGAAATCGATAATTTGCAAGCGGGACAAGTTAGCTGTTCCAGTTGGTAGCTGAAGTCCACGCATTGCTGCGGTATGCCGATCTGGATAACCACGATATTGCCTTGAGCTTGGCACTCGCTTCTATTGCAGTAGCCAAGGAAGTTGAGGCCTGAAATAACCACGTGGTACCGGGGGCCCACCCTAACGATTTGCCTTCTCTTTATTCCTTCCACAGAATCTGAATTCTTGTCATAGCGTGTTATATCTGCGAAAAGGATCTTGCTCGTGTTGGCCATGCCGCCCCCTGGGATTGCAAGTGTCATTTGTAGCTTAGAATTAATCGGGATGTTGCAGAGTGAGAGCGTCTTGTCATCTTGCTGCAGTTTGAATCCATGGAACAACAGTCTTATGTGTTCTATCTGGCAATCAAACTCCCATTCAAGAACTGTTTTAATCTTAGCGATAGTCGTCACCGAGAAATCATTTACGAATATCTTGCAATTGCGATTGTCCAGAGTTTCAACCTCGATGTAGTTCCTAGGATCCTCTTTTGGTAACTTTGATTTTAACTCTGCCATGTAACTGATATAATTTGCTCACTTCTTATAACTAGGGAATCCTTTATATAATTATATATTTAGGGCCTACTATATTTACTTATTCTCGCTGCATCATATTGCATGTTTTAGTTTGTAGTCTATGTTGGCCTGGCCCGATTGTAGATCATGGGTCTTTCTATGAAGGTGATTTTTAGAAAATTAGAAATTTAATAAACTTTTAGGATGTTCTATACAAGTCTGATTTATGTTTGTGTTTTTTTGTTATCCAAATCTGCTATATCTACTGTATTTTTCCCTCAAATACTCAGTTAATAAATAGTAATATTAGCTAATATAATATTACTCTAATTCCCTAAGTGGTAATATCGCTTCCTAGGGTATTAAAGATCCAGAAAATAGGATAATAATTATTTTACGATCCTTTGGTAATTTAATCAAGCCAACAGGTCTCGTCTTATGCACGAGTACGAGTAAAATCAAAATGTGCATATTATTGTAAATAACGGATATAATAGTTTGGTAATAATTATTGATTAAAAAGAAATTAATTTTGTCATTATGTAAAATTGGCTTGTATTAATCAAGAAAGGATGTTCCAAGTTGATTGAAAAAATTGAACGGTTTCCAAATGTGATTTTTGACCCGTGCCCAATATTATTCGCTCCTTATGCAATTCCCTAATTATAGAAACAATGTGTTCTAAATGAAAAGTATTTCGTACCGATGAACTATTTGTTCAGAATAGTAATAAATTATTACTAATATACCTAGTATTGTTCCATTCTATAATTTTTCTGGAGTTCTTATTCGGATGTCTGTGTTATCTTATCATATTACTTTGTAGCTGTATTATCGATATAAACCGCGAGCTAGCAGAAAGACTGGAACAGCGCAGAACCAACACGAACGAATGGAAGGAGCAGATTGTAGATTTCTGGCACATGCTGCCTCATTTCTGGGAAGTGGACAGTGCGTTTGGAGAGAACCCCGACTGCAGCTACGACTTTAGTGTCGTACATTCGGACCCGGACTTGTCTTTCCAGTTCGCACAGCGCACCGGGGGACAGATGTACCAGTCGGGCGGAAAGGAGGAGGAGGCGGTGCCTGGCATGGAGGAGGACCTCACGGGAGACATCGATATGGGGGCATCTTATGATTTCAGTTTTCTATAGACTTTGTGAGTTCATTCAGTTAGGGTGTAAAAGCAGTATATGCTGTGGATACCGGTTATAAGAACATATTCTGGGAAAGGCTCTATTTATTTGTATTATAAGAGTATTGGTTATAAGAACATACAATATTCTTATAACCGGTGTCCACTGTATACAATCAATTGTTACAATATAATATTTTGGCTTATTTATTGTAGGTTTCTAAGCAGAATGTTTACATCACTTCCCAAACGCTCCATTTTAAGAATTTAGATGATATATTTTATGCGGAATATTGCATGCACTAATGGTTTTGCTACTCAGAATAAATAATAATATGTTTTTTTCAACTGTAAATAATATTGTAATCGTTATGCTCAGATTTCATCCTAGTTGAGACTGCATTTGTTAAAGAAATTGTATTGTTTTATTATTATTATTATTGTTGTTTTGTTATGTTTATTTATTAATTTGGATAAAATTTTGCTTATGATATCATATTATACCAACAATGTTGGATTTAGTCATCCTTGTTATAATTATTAGAATATGAGATAAGTCGAATAACCTATTGCCATTTTAGTATTCATTCTAATAGCTATTCATTGTGTTCTTTACTCCTTAAGAGGAGCATTTATAGGAATTTACAACTTCGGGATTCCACTATCTGTAATGCACTATATAATCCAATTATGCTATGAAAAACTATATAATTATTTGGTATTCATAAATAACTAAGAATTCTGTACAGTACTACGTATTTATAGTTTACGTAATATGATGGACTCTGTTCGAATTGGCATGTCGGTCAGTTCTCCAGACCTCACTTTCCATAGCGACTCGGGAACCCCTAATGAGCTCAAGCTTTCCTCCCGCGTCAACACATCTCTCTGCACCAACAATTTTGATGACACAGAGGACGAAAAATTCAAGAATTCGTGGCTCCTTCGGTTGTTCGAATCCGCTTTCTTCGACATGTCTATAGCTCTCGGGTATCTCTTCAACAGCAAGAGCCCCCCCGTGCAGACCTACCTCTGCTCCCGCCTCTACAACTTCCCAGACAAACAGCTGGACTTCTATCTCCCGCAGCTGGTTAACTTGTATCTCCAGGTGCACGAGTTGTCGGCTCCGCTGGAGGCCTTCTTCTCGCACAGCTGCTGTCGGAGCATCGTCTTCTCGCTGAAGCTAGCCTGGCTGCTCAACGCTTTCACAAGGGACTCGTGGATCCCCACTAAGCTGCAGGCCAGGGGCACCCGCTTCATGTTCCTCATTCTCTCCGAGCAGATACACAGGAGCTCAAACGGAGTCGTAGCCAGTGACGCACAGCAACAGGTGCGGTAGTACAGTAAACAAATAGAGAGACTTATTATTGAGAGATAATATAGTTCATACTAATCGAACTCAACTTAATACAGTGGAAGCCGCTTAATCAGAACGCCTTGGGAGTAGACATTTATTCCCGATTAAGCGGATTCTACTGTACAACCTTATTCAAGTTGTTAAAAATTGGGTTAATATTGAAAATACGAAAAAAAATTCCAATAAGCAGACCTGACTGCATTAGTATAACATAACATATGCTGTTTGCTATCAACTGTATTACCCTGTCCCTACGCAGGCTGTGCTATCTGTGAAGCAGTACAGCGAGATGGGCGGGAGAGCCTCTCCGCTTGACTTCAGACTCCCGCCCACGCACCACTCCTCGCACCACAAGCGCAGTCAGTCAGCTGACCTCAAGTTCGGCCTCGCGTTCGACAACGGCTGTCGCTGCCTCTACCCGCGGGACTGTCCCCTGCCCGACCAGCCCCGGTGTCCCTGCCAGGCGCACCACCTGGCGGCGCAGAACGCGTTTCTCTTCTCGCTCTGCGGTCTCTCCCAGAGGATGGTCTCCGTCAGCGGGAAGGAAGCCAGGGCCCAGCAGCTGCACGTGGGACTCACGCAGATCAGCCTCAACCTCCCGGCCAGGGTCTGCGTCCCTCTGGACTTCAAGGGAGTCAAGACTCACCAGGTAACATCCTATCCAGTTAATTTGTAGCCAGTAGACGTTCCGTTATCCTATTTACTGTAGAACCTCGTAGTACGAACACCAGGGACGTCAAAATGCGTTCGCATTATCTGAATTTAGTATTAACCAGTATCATTTATATTGAAGTCTTTGAAGGGAACTAAAATAGTGTTCGTATTAATCGGAATTTCGTATTATCCGTGTTCGTTCTAACGAGGTTCTACTGTAGTTGTTAATACTTGTTATGGTGATTTGCTATAACCAAAAAACTCCCGTTATAACGAAATCCAAGGAACCATTCGTTTACTTTGATATAAGCGGAGTAGAATCATCTACTTTACCCGTTTAGGCCCTAGGAATATACGTATACGACTTCGTTATAAGCTTGTATTCGAAATAACCGACTTAATTATGACTAGAGTCTACTAGGTAATTATATTAATTTTAAGAGAATTGTATTAGTAATAACATTGCCACTTAATTCCCTCCCTTATCAATACCTTTCTATTGCTACAGGTGCTGCGGATCCCAGGAGGAGAGGCAGTGCTGCTCAACTCCCGCAACAAGGCCCCCTACCTCCTCTTCCTGGAGGTGTCAGAGGTCGAGAGCACCTTCTACTCCCCCCTCCCCTCCCCCTTCTCCAACTCTGCCAGATCTTCTCCCAGCCACAAATCAGACCTGTCTACCTCCCCGCCCTCCCGAGACCCGATTCCCGCGAGCATGCGTCGCAACCCCTCCTACCAGACCATCCCCGGCGCGGCCAGCCCCTCCCCCTGCACGGGGGAGATATTCTTCCAGCCGTCCGACATCCGCCGGCGTCTCTTCAAGGAGTCCTCCGCGGCGAAGACGCCCTTCTCCGCGCAGTGCTCGGACCGCTCGGCCGTCACCATGCGCGAGCGGCTGCAGCAGAAGGAGGCGCGCGTGCGCGGGAGCTCCCCCTACTCGCACCTGCCCGCCTGGAGGCTCGTAGGCGTTATCGTTAAGACGGACGACGACTTCCGCCAGGAGCTGCTGGCCGTGCAGCTGCTGGGGCAGTTCCTGGCGGTGTGGCGCGCGGAGGAGCTGCCCCTCTGGGTGTACCCCTACTCGGTGGTGGTGGTATCCAACACGGCTGGGCTTATAGAGCCGATACAGGACGCACTCTCGCTGCACCAGATAAAGTCGCAGACCTCCGGCAGCCTGCGGGACTACTTCCAGGACCAGTTCGGGCCCGAGCAGTCGCCGCTGTTCCTCCAGGCGCAGAGGGAGTTCGCCAGGAGCTGCGCGGGCTACTGTCTCTTCTCGTACTTCGTGCAGCTGAAGGACAGACACAACGGGAACATCCTCCTCGACTCCTCGGGACACCTCATCCACATAGACTTCGGATTCATGCTGTCGATAAGCCCGGGCAGCAACCTGGGGTTCGAGCGGTCCCCCTTCAAGCTGAACAGCGAGTACGTGGAGGTGATGGGGGGCGCCAGTGGGGAGAGTTTCGCGTACTTTAAACAGCTGATGCTGAAGGGGTTCCTGGCCGCGCGCAAACACATGGAGGGAATCGTGCTGCTGATAGAGATTCTGCAGACCGGATGTCAGCTGCCCTGTTTCTCCGGCGGGTCCGCTACGGTTCGGTGCTTAAGGGACAGGTTCCACATGGGCGTGACAGAGGACAACCTTACGTACCTCGTAGAGAGCATGGTAGACAGGTCTATCACTTCTTGGACTACCAAGTTATACGACAGCTATCAGTACTACACCAGTGGGATTTTGTAATGTAGGTATACTGGTATAGCGTCTCTTCAAATTCTTATATTCCTCATAACTCTGTATATATTTATATACTAACTGTATATGCTTGTATTTAAATACATCACTTTTTATCTCTTCTTTGAGTTAATTAATGAAATCTTATTACTTCCCTTTCTATATTCTTATTCTTTACAGGAATCAGAGCTTATTTTGGTTAAGAATGAGCTAGAATTGTTTATAAACCCTAATTGGAGGCTTGGGATGTGAGGCTTTTTGTTATTTAATAAATTGCTATGCAGCCTGCAGTACAAGTGCGATCTATTCCAATTATTACAAATTGCACTTGTCACTTGTCTACAATTTAGTAGTCAAATCTCAGATAAAATTTAGAAACTGTGCAATCTGGACACAAATTAAACATGTAAAATCTGCAGTGGCGTAGCTGTAGAATTTGAAATTAGGGCTGCAACGAATATTCGAAATGTAACGAACGAATATTCTAATATTCGTTCGTTTTGATGACTAAGCAATAAAATTAAAGACATGTTGTTGCCCTAAAATATTCAACGAATATCCATTTCATTATAATATTATTCCAAACGAATATTCGTTCAATCATTTCGAACGATAAATCACAAGTTACATTACTCTATTATCGGCAACAATTTTTTGATATTACATAATTACATTAATAATATGCTTTTTCTAATGACAAATGATATTCTTTACGTAAATATTTTTTATAATTATATAAACCAATGGCTATGCAACCTATATTTAGCCTAGCGTCACATTTCCAAGCAATATAAAAGGTTACCTAATACCAACCATTTATTCTATAGGCTTAGCTAACCTCACAGTAAATACATATACTGTTTTCAATCTTACACAGACTTCAGTTTATATTTCAGATCATACTAACTAACTTATTGTCAATACATCCAAAATGACTATGAAATGGGAATTCAAAGAGACATATACATTCGGTTAGTAGCTTGTATTATATAATTCGTTGTTCCGTGTATTATAATATTTTCTTTATAGAAGCTAGATGCAAGGAGTCCGCAAAAATTCTGATGAAGTATAACGACAGAATTCCTGTGAGTTATCTTAGCAATCTACGTTTATTAGAAAGTATGCAAGGATTCGCCTTATCAGTATGCTCTTGTTTGTAGGTAATTGTAGAGAAGGTCCCCAAGTCTTCCATTCCAGATATTGACAAGAAGAAGTTCTTGGTACCTTCCGATCTCAGTGGTCAGTTGCTAGTAAATTAGTAATTCATATTCTATTTATAGATATTTTAATTTTATTATTCTAACAAATTGCTAACTATTAATAATTAATAATATTTTGTTAACTGACTGAAAACTTATTTGAACTTTCAACGTACTTTTTATATATAATTATTATATGATTTCTAGTCGCTCAGTTCATGTACATCATTCGCCGGAGGATCCAGCTGCCTCCTGAGAAGGCGATGTTCTTGTTTGTCAACAAAGTCTTACCCACAACCAGGTACACAATTAATTAGTTACAGCCCCAAACCATTATAGGCATATATAATCCTAGATATATTCTGACATTACATTCACTAATAATAATTCATCTGGTTTATTATTTATAATTTGATTGATCTCTGAGATAATTCATCACTTAAAAGTTAAAAGCTATATCTTACACTACTATTTAATTTATGTTAAAATACCGATAAATTACTGCTAATTTTCTTTTTGACTATTATACAAGTAAACGAATAAGATTACGTATAATATGACGTGTACTGTGTAATTAAACCCAAATGATTTCCTATGTGTTTAACCATGCATGTGATAAATATATGAATGTACTTAGCGCTCCTATGGGGCAGATCTACGAGGAGAACAAGGACGAAGACGGATTCCTGTACATAGCGTACAGCGGAGAGAATACATTCGGGGAATTACTTTAAACAGACCTCCTCTTCTACTGATACTCTTAGCTAACTATATTTGTGTGTGTGTTGTCTCTCTGACTTGTGTGGGGGCTATTACACTAATTGTATGCTCTTAATGAGGAACATGACAGCATACGTTGTACTGGTTTTACGCACTGTCCATGCTTTTATTCATTAAACATATAATGTATTGTCTTATGTCTGTGTTATGATATGTTATATTCTATTGACTTGTTAATATAATATTAATTACGTGTTAGCTAAACCTCGACAGGGTATGCTATTGACAATCATATTGCAATAGACAACATTCCAAAATCCAGTTTAATTTATTTTCAGGTGGAGTTGCCTAATAGCAATTTTAATATAAGTTGCATTCCAAATGATTATTTATGTTAAATATGTATGACGAGTTCGCCTATTAGCAAAAATTTTTGTATGAAATGCCACTTGCTATTACTTTACTTCCATTATGTATCAACATATGTGAGTCACGTAATAGCAAGTTGCATAGTCGTATCTATCTGGATGATCTCCGTATACGCTTATAGTACTGGTGCCATATGGCCATATTACAGTAACCAGTGTATCTTCGAGATCTAGCAATTGTAGTAACCGGCTATTATTTGACAAATGTTGCTGTTTAGAAATAACTTTTGTTTTTAATGAACTACCAGAAGTGCTTCTGTATTTCTTTGGTAATGAAAGGATTCTATTGTTATGTATATAAATCAAATTTATCAAAACAGCGCCTCATATTATACTGACTTTAGTGTCTAATGACACGAAATTACCACCCTCCTCGATCCTCCTAGCCATTATCAAAATACCATTATTATTGCAAAAACTTGTATTATATGACAATTTGGTACATAGAATTCGGATACATTTCCAAAATTAGTGTAACTTGTACAGTTTACTGTTATCGAGGTGTCAGATAAAATGAGTTCATTTATCAAGATAATGAGAGGAATTACCCGAAACATGACATATCATTATGGAGGCGAAATTTAACTTCAAAACCTCCAAAAGTAACAATATAGAGAGTTGCTATAATTTATTACACGTATAGGGTGGGAGAACTAGGAAATTAGAGCAAATTAATGTCCGTATAATGGATGGAGTGGTAGAATTTGGTATTTTGAGTGGTATCATACCGTATTACTATATATAACTTCGTTATAAGCGGGTATTTATTTTATCCTATTTAGTTATAACCGGAGTTCACTGTTATTTAATATTATTTGTGACACTAGGCTACTCATAAGTAATTGAGTATCTACTTTATCCGTATGTATGTTATATCTCACAGCTTTGAGTCTGTAGCTGTTAATGTGAGTAATCACAGTTGTTATCCGAGTGTGAAATGGCTGATATATTTTCAGACAATTTAGATGACTTTGAGAGTTCTCCAATAGAGAAGGCTAGTCTATGGTAAGCCAGCATTACACGAGTTTGTGTTAGCTCAACAGATGTAATTACAAACCGATCCATTCTATTTATATCCTGCGGCTTTTCAATGATCCAATTACAACGTTGTTTCTCTACACAGCTGTCTATGCATTCCTATCAAACAAATGGTTCTTAGACTGTAGTCGATACATGATAAGTATGTCGGTAAGAATGAGTTATTGTGACATAACTCGAAACATTCCATTAGTTGGCATATAATGGTATTTACATTAGCATGTCTGTATCTATATTTATGATTGTACGAACACCAGGGACCGTCATAATGCGATCCCCTTATCCATTTCGTATTAACCGATGTCATTTGTATTGAAAAGCTTTGAAGGAGACTGAAATAGTGATAATTATCATAACTTATCATAATTATACTGTATGTCAATTCTCATGGCCTATCAATACGTATATTGCTTTGCAGCTTATAACACAGTTATAGGTATCCCTAGCTTCTAGTAAGGAACTAGCATTTATAAAACGGCAGGTTTCTTAATACTAATTTCCTTTTGGACAAATTAATTACTAATAGAGTAACTGTTATTATTACAAAAATATTTATATTATTATTATTGTTGTTGTTTAGGACATCAATACTGGAAGATGTCTCTAAGAGTTCTACTCGGATGCCTGAGTCCAAAAACGTAATATTATTAGGTGAGTGAAGACTCTATAGTATATGATAAGGCCGTATAAAGTAAATAACTTGTTTATCATCCCCGCCCGCCCCAATTTTACTATCCGTCCGGATCTATTTTATTATTATCTTAGGAACATAATTGTACAAAATATAAACAATAAACTTGTGTAAAGTACCTACTATGCCTGAATTTTTAATAAGTCCTATATTTTAGAGCATTACTTTAATTATTTGGGCATTGTCATGTTATTTTCTGATTAAATTAAATATTTAAAATTTTCTTTTGGCATAGGATGATGTTATTTGCATATTAATGGAAATAAAAAATAAAAATAAAAACCCGTCCGCCGTCCCAATTTTCTCGAAAAATATGGATGATAAACAAGTAATTTATTTTATGTGGCCTAACTATTGTATTCTCTTATTTAAAGAATTTCTGTTAAATATGGATATTTGAGTGCAGTGCAGTGTGCACATAAACGAAATTATTATTTCGGTACTATCTTTGTTTGAGCCCTGAGAACAAGCCCGTAGCTTATCCATGGTTAATAAGACTCGTGTAGGTACCGAGAATTGTGGAAAGACTGCTCTGATTGAGAAATTAATTCAGCGGAAGAAGAGAGAGTTCGCGCTTCCTCAAATAAAGCAGAAGAATGCTCTCTCTTTCAACCACATGTCTGCGGTAGACGAGGCTACTGAAGGTTTGTTTGCTATTAATATGCAATTAGTTGTGCTTTCACAAACCGGTATCTTATGTTGTATTCTTGTTATTTTATCAAACCTTCATCTTGGCTAATTATAGCAATTCAAATGACACGTTTTAATCTATCTTTTAATTTGCACTTAAATCCGATACCAGCGTTATTTGCACTGTCATAGTAAGTCACTATTAATGTATTACTTAAGGAATTAATATCTTATTTCGGCCAACACCTTTTCTAATGTAATTTTCATTCATTGGTAAGGTCATTGTTTATATCATAATTCACTTTTTCGAAGCCAGGTTTTTTATTGAAAAGGTGTTGGCCGATATATAAGAAATCCGATGTGTTTATAATAATACTGTGCTTTAACAGATGTGTTGGCTCAAATGGCATTCTGGCACGTGAGCGGATATGGAGACTTGAAAAACAGTTTCCAATTCATTTTAAAACAAGATGTTATCTCCAAGAGTCTGGCCATTGTCCTGGTGGACATGTCCGAACCATGGACCATCCTAGAGAGTCTCGAGAAGTGGACAGCTATGCTTAACGCCTTCATAGATACACTGGGGGTAAACCCACGCAAGCTCAAGGACTTAGAGGAGAAAGGTAACCTTCTTAGAATTAATTAATTAATTAATATGAAATATCCAACAATCCCAACTATTTCGAAACATTATTATATTGGCTTACTTATACGTATATCGGCAAACAATCTTGAATATAAAATCGTCGTTAAAATGACTTTACCAGTGCATGGAAATTACATTAGAAGAATGTTGGCTGATATACGTTAAGTAATTCCTAGATCCAATTATATATCCCCTAGAGATTAAGCTCAAACAGTTTCTACATATTATAAATGTGCTGGCATAGTCTACTTAACAATTGATAAATACGAACCGTAAACTGGGACGACTTAAGCCACAAGGTTGTTTTTGCCAAAAACTTAGTTATGTATTTCAAACATATATCAACTGTTTATCAGATTAAGATAATCAGATAAATATAGTTTTGTTTCTCTAGCTCTTCTGAACATGGGAATTAAAATGTATTATTTATGAAGATATTTATAATATTGATAATGCATTTGGATCAATGGTCAAATAAAATCACAAAATAACACTGGCATTGAAATTTCACTGTTTAATATGCGCTCAAAATGCCCATAGAAGTATAATTCTAGTATCTTAAATGTATTATCAATTAATGTTGGACCTATCTACTTGGCATATGATTGATTTCAAAAATTTCCTGAATTTAGTAACTCTTGGGCCAAACTAAAACCCATGGGCCTAAGTCGCCCCAGTTTACGGTATTGTGTGCATGGTCTACTTCACAATTGCTAAATATAACTGTTCTCTATCTACAGTTGTATTGGAGTACCAGAGCTACACAGACCCCTCGGAGCCCGGCCTGAGGATCGCATCTCCGGGCGGACAGCAGACCGGGGCCGCCTCTCCCTCTCAGGCCGGCCTGCTGCCTCTGGGAGACAACGTGCTCACTCGTAACCTCGGCATTCCTCTGCTCGTTCTGGTTACCAAGGTGAGCACTGAGCAGACATACTAGTTATGTTTCAATGTTGAATCGTTGATACAATGTATTGTGTAGACAGATGTAATGGGAGACTTGGAGAAGGACTTTGATTACAGAGATGAACATTTTGATTTTATACAGCAGAAAATAAGGAACTTCTGTTTAAAATGTGAGCTGTTTATTTTGTTCTAAATTCTAATAAACCTTTTAGTCCCTAGTTCATTCTTCATATCTTATATTAACCTTGTTGTTAGTAAATTGATTAGAATAAGAACAAATATTATACATATTGACACCTGTCTTGCTTTACCTTTGTCTATTCCCTGTAGATGGAGCGGCTCTCTTTTACACGTCAGTTAAAGAAGACAAGAACATTTCTCTGTTGTACCAGTATATTGTACACAAACTGTACAGACTGCCGTTCTCCTACACTGCATCTGTGGTGGAGAGAGACAGCATATTCATGTGAGTAGTTTGTTAATAGTCAATTGCCTTATTTGTAGGCCAATACCTTTCAATACAAAAACCCGACTTTCCAAGGTTTCATAAATAAAAAAATAAAAAAATAACCTTTCGACCGATATTATTCATTGTTTTGAGTCCGTATTATATTAAAAATATTCCAAATTTTATAGTATTTCCCACTTTTCTTACTGTTATATTATTTTGAAAATCTCAAAGTAACTCTGCTTCTCCTCTAAAAATATTTATTAATTTTAATATTATACCTGATCAATTTAGCGATCCTATATCATATATTGACGATTATTGTCATTATTAATTGTTATCTAACATTATGTTTCCCCTCTACTGCAGCTCAATTCTATGAAATGTTCCATAAATAACTAATAATATGCTTGTAAACTCACTATTCTCTAAATCTTAGAATTTCCCATTATCTTAGTATGTAGCATATCGAATGTCTTAATAGGACTAGTTTCACAAATATATAACTTTCTTAAAAATAATCAAAATCAAATAACTTTATTTATTGATAATTAACTACTGAGACATGAAGCTTCTATTTCTCATTATTCTCGTATTAACTCTCTTTGGAGTAAACGTGCAATCAGAGTGCGAGGAAGGGGAATTAAGATTAAAAATTCGGTGGGGTGTTCTTTATCTTATACAAATTTGTTCGGATGTTACTGGCTCTTTAGACTGGACTTACATTTGCTATGATTCGGATTGGGATGTAAATAGTGTCAATGTCTACTGCGGACAACTAGATTACCTTAGGGCTGAAAACGTGCCATCAACAGATACTGGTTCCTATAGAACTACATTCAAATATTTTAGTGGTACAACTAAAATCGAAAATGTTGATTGTGAGGGAGATGAAGAAACGCTTCTCAATTGTGATTTTGGTACAACCACTTCTAAATGTCAATTAACGGAATATAAACCATCAGACCATTGCACCAATGAGTCTATTCTACCCATCACAAATTCGCCAGTTGATACTAGTTCAACTGTTTCCACCATTAGTATCACAAATTCACCAGTTTATAGTGCAATTGTTCCCACCATGAGTATCACGAATTCACCAGTTGATAGTGCAACTGTTTCCACCATGAGTATCACGAATTCACCAGTTGATAGTGCAACTGTTTCCACCATGAGTATCACGAATTCACCAGTTGATAGTGCAACCATTTCCACCATGAGTATCACGAATTCACCAGTTTATAGTGCAAGTGTTTCCACCATGGGTATCATGAATTCACCAGTTTATAGTGCAACTATTCCCACCATGAGTATCACGAATTCACCAGTTTATAGTGCAACTGTTCCCACCATGAGTATCACGAATTCACCAGTTTATAGTGCAACTGTTTCCACCATGAGTATCACGAATTCACCAGTTTATAGTGCAACTGTTCCCACCATGAGTATCACGAATTCACCAGTTTATAGTGCAACTATTCCCACCATGAGTATCACGAATTCACCAGTTGATAGTGCAACTGTTTCCACCATGAGTATCACGAATTCACCAGTTTATAGTGCAACTGTTCCCACCATGAGTATCACGAATTCACCAGTTTATAGTGCAACTGTTTCCACCATGAGTATCACGAATTCACCAGTTTATAGTGCAACTGTTCCCACCATGAGTATCACGAATTCACCAGTTGATAGTGCAACTGTTCCCATCATGAGTATCACAAATTCACCAGTTGATAGTGCAACTGTTTCCACCATGAGTATCACGAATTCACCAGTTGATAGTGCAACTGTTTCCACCATGAGTATCACGAATTCTCCAGTTGATAGTTCAACTGTTCCCATCATGAGTATCACGAATTCACCAGTTGATAGTGCAACTGTTCCACTATTATTTTAAACTCACAGAGTGAAACGAAACATACAAAATCGATAGATACAATTCCAACTGAGAATCCTTCCAATGACGATTCAAGTCTTAAGTCTTCCTTCGAATCTCTCCAAATTGTACTCCCTGTAATTGTGGTCGTTATCTTTGGTAGCATTGTCTCTATTGTGCTTCTTATTATTACCCTCGTGTGCTGCTGTTCCCGTCATCGGAAAAAGAAAGATTCCGATGAGGATTCTAATTACTGTACATTACCAGTTATTTATGACTCCTCTTCTATACAGCAGTACTCCAATGACATCGAACTTCAAAACGGAAACATTCAGTTCATGACTT
This sequence comes from Hexactinellida sp. DTS-2022, assembly GCA_028753945.1. Taxonomy (NCBI): domain Eukaryota; kingdom Metazoa; phylum Porifera; class Hexactinellida; species Hexactinellida sp. DTS-2022. The sequence continues at coordinate 1,356,377 of JAPNXP010000017.1, read as the reverse complement.
CTAACATCTATGCCAGTATTTCCGAGCAGTACAAAACTAACATAGACTACGCATTGGTTAAGCCTACACAATTAGACAGTGAGTACGTTGACACCTTATGCGATCCGAGTAGAGATGCGTACTATATGCTTAATAACGGATTGTATGACGGCATGGTAGAGGGAGAAGTTGGAGATTCCAGCTTGTACGAGTGTCTGCCTGGGTATAATCCATTCGTTCCCGATGTTTCTCCCTACGAAGTCCCCCGATCTGATAGCATAATATCCAACGAGTATGCTGAAGGAGCTAGTTTTATTGAGCCTCCAGATAACCTCCCTGAATTGGAAAATGTGTTTGGACACTGCATGCACGAGATCGATAGAAAGGAAATAAATCTACAGACAGAGTTCGCATCCGGTCAGTTCGGCGTTGTGTACCGGGCTGTGTACCGCACCCAGAGAGGAGACATTCCCGTCGCCATCAAGACCCTGAAAGAGACCTCCGACGCAGACACCAAGGTAGCATTCATGCGAGAAGCCGCCATCCTAGCTCAGTTCCAGCACCCGAATGTGTTGCGACTGATCGGAGTGCTCACTGCGCAGCAGCCATACATGATGGTCACAGAGCTGCTCAAGACGGAGCTGAGGGACTTCTTATTAAGTGTCAAAGCTTCAGACTCTCACAAAACTGTTGATATTTCTCCTCTCTTTCTGAAGTTCAGTACTGAGATCTCTGCCGGGATGGAGCACCTGTCCGGGAAACACTTTATCCACCGAGACTTGGCCGCTAGGAATGTGTTGGTGGCGAAAGACCTGTCTTGCCGCATCGCAGACTTCGGCATGTCTCGGGAGCTGGTCTCCGACAGCGAGTACTACACCTCGTCGGGGGGGAGGATCCCTCTCCGCTGGACAGCCCCCGAGGCCGTCTTCTACCAGAAGTACTCGGAGAAGTCGGACGTGTGGTCGTTCGGCATGACTCTGTTCGAGATTTGGTCCCTGGGAGGGAAGCCGTGGGGCAGTGAGGCCAGCAACGAAGAGATAGTGGAAGGTCTCTCCGAGGGCCGGAAGCTGTCCCCTCCCACTGGCTGTCCCCGAGACGTGTACTCTGTGATGGTGGACACCTGGAGAATGGACGCTTCCTCCCGTCCCACGTTCTCTGCTATTCTCCGCCAGCTGACCGACATCCATCTCTCTGTTGCCCCTCCTGTCTCTCCCGAGACAGACCCTGCTCTCTGTCTGGGGAATGACCCTCTGCTCTCTAGGGACCATTTTCCTGATCTGCAGACGGTGCATTGATCTGTTTAATCGTTGCTCCTTAAGTTTAATCTCCTTGTTCGTTTATGATAGGACTGTAAAATACTACTGTGTAATACGAGTTCCTAAGGTCTAATTTGTTATTATTCTTTTTGACGTTTATTAATTCCTACTTATCTACTATGATCATTAAAATACGACATATTTCATTATCTCTATGGAATGGTTCAAAATAATTTAGCTTATTTCAACCCAAATTCACCAAAGAAAAGAGTATTTTTGCTTTGTATCATCTAAACGGGATACACTTTAACATATATATTCATTAAAACTTGCAAAATTAGTTTGAAAATTAAGTCTATTTTACAAACTGAGTTTTACTGTTATTTATTCAAGCCAACAGGATTTGACCTAGTTCTATAACACGGAATTTTTCCCGTGTGAATTAATTAAAATAAAATTTTGTGATAGTAACCAAATTTTCTTCGAATGACCAAATTTTGACCCAATTAACCGAAATATTTTGTATTACCTTCCATTCGTATGTTTCTGTTCCTGTAAAATGACTCATTATGCAGAGTCGGCTGTCGATAATGGTATAGCACACGTCCTCTCATTATATTACAATTTCAAATGAAACGACTGAAAAACAATCAAACTAGGAAAGATATATAATTTTTTAATAATTTTTGTTGACAAGTTCAGTTAGAATATTCTCTCCTCCCACCTATTTGTTTTTCTAAACTCTTCAATTATTAGCGTAATAATATACTTGTTTTCTAAAATAGTAGATGTTACGCAACTTCTAATTAATTACCCATGAAATTTCAATTATATACCGATAATCAACTAATTGACTATAATTGTAGTAGCTACTAGCTTACTAATTACCCCACTACTTGCATATCAAGTATTTATTCAATTTACAGGATAAGTATCCTTTCGAGCTCATAGAATGACATCGTTATATTCGTTCTTACCATGTTCATGGAATTCTAATTAGATTTATTGTAATATCTAAGTTCTGTTTAGCCATTTAACAACTATTTATTGCCTCCCTTACCTAGAGTGTCAATGTACTAGTTGTATTACCGAGTAGTTTGATATTATTGCTAGGTCGTTGGCATATAATTAGTAATTAACCTATTATAATACTATAGTACTAATTAACCTCTGGATGTTGTGCATACTTTGCACTGAAGACAAGTGCAAAGTATGTACCATTTATCTGAAATAATATATAAATATCTTGTCAGTCTGAAACTTAATCAATAATTGTGAAAAAATGCGTATTAATATGAAGATTATTTGTATGCTAACTCTCCTGTGTTCGGTATTTCTGTGCAATGTTAAAGCTGAGTCTTGTGAAGAGAGAGGTGCCTTGAGGAGAGTCAGGTCCTGTTCGATTTGCTTCTTCAGGTATACACTGCAGGTGTGTGTAGATATAGCCGATGATAATGAACTGGAATGGACATTTATCTGCTTTGGTGATTCCTGGGACTTGAATAACACACTTGTGTATTGTAGACAGAACAGTTATGCTGGGGTCAGTGATAACTTCACTCCTGACTCCAGTTTAGTACCGATTGGAAGAGGACTGCATAAGTTGGAGGATGTTGTGTGTGATGGGAGTGAAGATACCTTGCTAGACTGTAGTTACAGTATTACCACTGAGGAATGCCTCTTGCCTCTATACACCCCTTCAAACGACTGTGCAGATGAATGCATAGTGCCTAATTGTGATGAGTGTAGCAATGACGGTTATTGTTATATTGGTAGCTGTGTGTGTACTCCAGGGTTTTCAGGAGAATGTTGCGAAACTGAGTCACAAAGTATAACTTACCCTCTTGTCAACACCTCTTTCACTAGTGCTACTTCTGATCCGAACTTGTCCGACATTTCTACCTCCCGCAGTACAGCTTTATATAATCCTGTTTCTGTAACCAGATTAATCGACATTGCCAATTCAACAAGCGAACCTCTCAAAGACTCAACCACGCTTCTACTCATCCTACTCGTATCGTTATTTGGCGGATTGCTTATCACCATAGCACTGTCTGCAATGTTTACTCTTATCTGTGTGTTTATAATCGCAATTTCGAAGTTAAAGCGTGTAAAAGCTGCCGTAGAGAACTATGAAATTCCTAACTTAGCTGTCACTAGAGCTGAATTTAATTTCACTACTTCATTCCAGTTGTCCTCTTCAATCACTAACCAAAGTAGTTTTGTGAGATCCAACGGAGCGGAGCACTCTGCCTGCATTCAGGAACCCCTGTATGACGAGATCGTGCTAGCTAACCAGGGGGCGTGTAACCAGGAGGTTGAGTCGTACTGCAGTCTTTCCTTAGAGGATAACTCTCTCTACGATGGGATGGTAGAGGGGGAAATTGGTGACTCAGATCTATATAAGCAGTATCATCGAGTTAATTGTGAGATATACGATCGTATAGCCTCACTGGAACCAGTAGCCCTAGGTCAGAACGAGAATGAGTATTACACAATGCAGGATAGATTATACTACATAGAGCCTCCCACGAGTCTCCCTCAGCTGGAGAACGTATTCGAGCACTGTTTCAACGAAATCAACAGAGGAGAGATAGAGGTGGGAAAGGAGTTCGCATCCGGTCAGTTCGGCGTTGTGTACCGGGCTGTGTACCGCACCCAGAGAGGAGACATTCCCGTCGCCATCAAGACCCTGAAAGAGACCTCCGACGCAGACACCAAGGTAGCATTCATGCGAGAAGCTGCCATCCTAGCTCAGTTCCAGCACCCGAATGTGTTGCGACTGATCGGAGTGCTCACTGCGCAGCAGCCGTACATGATGGTCACAGAGCTGCTCAAGACGGAGCTGGCAGAACTCTTGCTTAAGTTCAGAGTGCTGCTAACCGCCACTAGCAGCAGCAGCAGCAGCAGCAGTGGAGCCAATCTGACTGCTCAGAAACTCAATCTCCCGAACCTGCTGCTCCGGTTTGCTCAGGAGATCTCTGCCGGGATGGAACACCTGTCCGGGAAACACTTTATCCACCGAGACTTGGCCGCTAGGAATGTGTTGGTGGCGAAAGACCTGTCTTGCCGCATCGCAGACTTCGGCATGTCTCGGGAGCTGGTCTCCGACAGCGAGTACTACACCTCGTCGGGAGGGAGGATCCCTCTCCGCTGGACAGCCCCCGAGGCTGTCTTCTACCAGAAGTACTCGGAGAAGTCGGACGTGTGGTCGTTCGGCATGACTCTGTTCGAGATTTGGTCCCTGGGAGGGAAGCCGTGGGGCAGTGAGGCCACCAACGAAGAGATAGTGGAAGGTCTCTCCGAGGGCCGGAAGCTGTCCCCTCCCACTGGCTGTCCCCGAGACGTGTACTCTGTGATGGTGGACACCTGGAGAATGGACGCTTCCTCCCGTCCCACGTTCTCTGCTATTCTCCGCCTGCTGACCGACATCCATCTCTCTGTTGCCCCTCCTGTCTCTCCCGAGACAGACCCTGCTCTCTGTCTGGGGAATGACCCTCTGCTCTCTAGGGACCACTTTCCTGATCTGCAGACGGTGCATTGATTGTACCTTTTGTGATTTACATATTATGCCAACTTTATGTATATTAGTTGAGTATTTTCTTTTTACAATAACCTGTCTTTCCAACTGAAAATACTGTTCAAACTTTATCTAGTCATACAGTAAAACCTCCAAAAGTGAACACCTCCGCAATATGAACACTTTTTCTCGGTCCCAAATTTTCCCCATTGCTTTAGACACACGTTATGATAGATCATGAAAGTGAACACCTCTCAAAAATGAACGTTTTGGCTGGTCCCCAGGGTGTTCACTTTCTAAAGGTTTACTGTAGTTATATTTAGTAAACTACTAAGCCAGGTCTACAAAGGTTATTCGGATAAATTTGTTTTCTTTCAATACTACTCTCCCTTCGGTCTCGGTTGCTTCGTGATGGATAACTCAACCGCTACGCGGTCTCGCTTTTTTCAATAGACAATAAATATTTTCATTAAAAATGTATAAATATGTTACATTTGGAATCAAACCTCTATGTTCATTTTAAATTGTGAATAATTTGTTTACCTATTTTTGTAAACAACAACAATAAATATTCATATTAGAATTCTTTAAATGCGAAATTCGTGTTCAGCATGCTTGTTTACTTCTAATAACCGTTGGAAGTTAATCTCTATCTCAATTATAAATGCGGTTTCTATTCCCCTAGCTCTTTAATACAATCCGGACAAACAAACAAACACACTCACAAACAACAATTGTACTTTATAGTATTGATAGATTTGTCTATTTTATCCACTATTCGTGGAGGTATGTAGGATAATCTCACAGGTGGTGGGATCAGTTACCCTATCTGAGGGCACGGTTGTAATTGGATTTCTCGAGCAAGATAAGGAGGCTATAGAGTGTAGGGCGCCTAGACCCCCATGCCACTGTTTGTCACTTCTATGAATATTAATAATGGATTAACTTTAGAAGTCGATTGGAAATGGTACAGCTATTGATTAAACTTATGATATGGAAGGAAATAATAATACATAAAATATTTCAGAATAGTTTAAAAAGAGGAATTAATGAGAACTGAGATTGGAATGGTCTGTCAATGAACCGTCTGTAGATCAGGAAAGTGGTCCCTAGAGAGCAGAGGGTCATTCCCCAGACAGAGAGCAGGGTCTGTCTCGGGAGAGACAGGAGGGGCAACAGAGAGATGGATGTCGGTCAGCAGGCGGAGAATAGCAGAGAACGTGGGACGGGAGGAAGCGTCCATTCTCCAGGTGTCCACCATCACAGAGTACACGTCTCGGGGACAGCCAGTGGGAGGGGACAGCTTCCGGCCCTCGGAGAGACCTTCCACTATCTCTTCGTTGGTGGCCTCACTGCCCCACGGCTTCCCTCCCAGGGACCAAATCTCGAACAGAGTCATGCCGAACGACCACACGTCCGACTTCTCCGAGTACTTCTGGTAGAAGACAGCCTCGGGGGCTGTCCAGCGGAGAGGGATCCTCCCTCCCGACGAGGTGTAGTACTCGCTGTCGGAGACCAGCTCCCGAGACATGCCGAAGTCTGCGATGCGGCAAGACAGGTCTTTCGCTACCAACACATTCCTAGCGGCCAAGTCTCGGTGGATAAAGTGTTTCCCGGACAGGTGCTCCATCCCGGCAGAGATCTCCTGAGCAAACCGGAGCAGCAGGTTCGGGAGATTGAGTTTCTGAGCAGTCAGATTGGCTCCACTGCTGCTGCTGCTGCTGCTGCTAGTGGCGGTTAGCAGCACTCTGAACTTAAGCAAGAGTTCTGCCAGCTCCGTCTTGAGCAGCTCTGTGACCATCATGTACGGCTGCTGCGCAGTGAGCACTCCGATCAGTCGCAACACATTCGGGTGCTGGAACTGAGCTAGGATGGCGGCTTCTCGCATGAATGCTACCTTGGTGTCTGCGTCGGAGGTCTCTTTCAGGGTCTTGATGGCGACGGGAATGTCTCCTCTCTGGGTGCGGTACACAGCCCGGTACACAACGCCGAACTGACCGGATGCGAACTCCTTTCCCACCTCTATCTCTCCTCTGTTGATTTCGTTGAAACAGTGCTCGAATACGTTCTCCAGCTGAGGGAGACTGGTGGGAGGCTCTATGTAAACAAATGTGTTTCTATTAGAACTTTTGTTTACATTTATTTGTGTTTCATAGTCTGGAAAGATATTCTTATATTTGTAGGCTAGTTCTTCATACACTTCGATCTTTATTTGACTTAGCCTATCATACTTCTCATAATTCGTGACTTCTCCTTCCACTAACACTCCGTACAGCTCGCCTTCTACAGAACTGAATTCGTCTCTGTTTAGAACGTCGTTTGGTGCCAAATACGTCTCTTCTTCTGGTGCATTATCTGTTATTGTTTCGTGATCAGTGATGCTCCAATAGTTTGTGAAAATTTCTTTAGAATCAAAACCAATAAACCTTATATTAGCTTCAACGGAATAATCTTTTACTGTCAACACGTGTAGTTGGATATCGGTTGTAACTGTGTCTCGTGAGTTTCTTCTTTTAATTCTCCGATAGAAATTAAGAGCAGCAAACCCACCAGTTATCACCGAAACTATGAATACGACAGTTCCCACTGTAGCGAATGGAATTATTAGCGTTGAGGTTAAATTTGTTTCTCCGCTGTATTCGCATTTTCCTTGAATACAAACTCCCCCCGTACAATTAGTGCCATTCACACAGTACCCTCCGTTGCAGTTGCTATCTGTTTGGCATTTTCTGCAATTCTCACTCGTATTTACTCGCGCATACGAGCAATCACTATTGGTAACTCTGTGGTTACATTCCAACAGGGATTTCTCATATCCAGTGCAGTTGTATAGCATCAGTTTCGAACTGTTCCCTCCCATTCCCGACACAGCCTCGATACTTCTCTTGCCACTCAGCGCCCCTCCTAAGTAGCCAGCTTCTCTGCAGTATACGTCCAGTGAAGACATGTTCCAATTATCCCCACACACATACAGCCAACTCTTGTGGAGTCCATCTCTGTAACAAATTTGTATAGCGTTAGTGTAGTTAACTGTTCTGGTGATTCCTTCCTTCGTACATGTCTCACTTGCTATCGCGCCCCTCCCAATAATACAGATTGTTGTTAACTGTAGTATAAATAATATTGCTCTATTTTGTGTGATCCAGATCTTCATAGCTGAATTTATAAATAAATATAAACCAACTTCAATACTCCTGTTTATATATCTTTCTATAAAGTATTGAGATTATTAATTACGATTAATATTAAATACATCTATCATAGCATTCTTTGATTCTTAGGAAATCTATTAACGAATTTACTTGCATCAACTTTCTAATAATAATACCAACATGATGTATAGTTGATATGATTAGCGTTCAACCTTCGAGCATTTTATATAATTATATATTACTATTCTATTTGTTTATTCTTTATGTCCTAGAATTGATTATGATGTACTCATGATCCGTTTGCCTAGAAAATAGATGATATACGTATCATACATTCTTTTCGACCAAAAAGCATTTATTTACATTCTACTTTCCTAATCTTGACTTAATTATTATTATGATGGTTAATGATTTCTATTAAAATTCTTAATAAGCGCATTTGTGTATTTTTCTTGATATCATTTATTAGTTGATTGGATGGAAATTTTATTTCTAAAACACAAACAACAACATCCAGTGTCTTGGGTTTCCGGTTTAACTTTTCTTTTTTCTGTTATAATTATAACAAAAGCCAAGACTTACTTTCCCTCATTTATTTTAATTGATTTGAATTAAATAAATTTTCTACAAAAATTTAGACCTTCCGGATGGGACAATGGGAACAAGATTGCATTTCTTAATGACCATTTGCGGACAATCTCTGTTGATAAATCTTTCGAAGACGTGATCATGAGACCGGGATTTATTAAGGTATGTATCTGTAATTGTTAATTAATTGTTGGTAAGTAAACCTTTAATTTACTAATTAGCTTGTATAAATATTATGTTTTAATTGAATTGTTAGCTAATTCTTTTGTCGTTTAGCCTAAATTGGATCAAGATTATGCGGAGTGTGATGAGGACCAACTCTTCTTGATTGATGTAGAGGTCAGTTTACTTTATTATCTCAGGATTAATTATGCAGAAATTAACCTAAATTAACTTCCAATTTGAAGTATAACCTTCAGGTCTATGTATACATTATTCTAAATTTTATTAATTACGTATATAGTATTATCTCGTTAATACAAGCAAGCATAGCGAAATATCAGTTAAGGAGTACAAGGTTTATTGCATGACTCCGGTTAATAATTTCGGGGGTGTTCGAATAAGCGAGAGTCTACAGTAAATATATATTTACATTTTGTTTATGCCTAGTAGTGTTGTAAATTTCCAAAAAATTTGTTTTCTATGGAAATTTCCGGAAATTTCTGGAAATATTACATATTTCAAATTATGCTTAGGGAACTTTATTTGAAATTGCCTAAATTTTTGTGCTACTTAAGTTCGACTTCGACTGTCTTGAGGAAAATAACAAGCACACAGTAACAACTCTTCATTATATATATATGGTTTATCAAAATTAAAAAAACTAGGTATATTTAATAATTTTTGATGTAAAATTTCTGGAAATTTGGCAATTTTTTGCAAGTTTTCGGAAAATTTCCGACCTTTTACAACACTAATGTCTAGCATTAATCCTGTATTGTGGACGTGGAGTACCTTTATATATTTTGATACAATCCACTATTCCAACGATATACTGTATCAAATACGTAGCATTTTCCTATTGTAATTGCATACTACTTAGAATAATTAATACTCATTAAATTGTGGCAGGCTTCACAGACTTCTCATCAACCCATTACATTTTATCCTTTACTCTGTGACATATAAATACTCGTTGCAATCTATTAGAATTGTGAGCCAAGTCCCCAACGGTCTCCACTTGAGCCAAAAGCAAGTGGTTGGTTCAAAAGTTTTACATACAATTAGGCCCTAATTCACCTACCCACTTACAAACATCTAATTTACCACAATATCTAGCTAATCAACATACCTATTACTATTATATTATACTTATATGAATAAATCCTACCCTACAGTACTGACTCTAGTAAGCATCCGTGAGGCCACGTGACCGGGGACAATTCGAAACTCACTTTTTGCTATTTTTGTTAATTTCTGTTAAAAGCAAATACATACATATTAATGTATTTCTTATACTTGAAGTATTATTTCTATGGAACAACAACAGCAACAACAAAGAGCAATTTTTCAATGCCATCAACACAAGTTTCAGTAACTAGGATTGATTATTATATCGGCCAATTTTCGTGCCCTTCCAAGGTCATTTATCTAACACTAGAAATTCACCTTTGAGAAGTTGATTTTATATTAAAAAGGTGTTGACCGATATATAAGTAAACTCTTTAAGCTAAGTAAACTCTTAATACCTATAACTGAGATATCCAGGCTAAGTTATATTGTCGACTCGGTTATTCCCAATTAGCTGCTGTCACACTGCATCCAGTTAATTAATTATTTCCACAATTAGGCCAATATCGAGAGATCAGAGAAGACGCCTCACAGAGTCATAGGCACCCCTCCTGTTCTCAGTCAGCCCAACATTGTATGTACCACTTTGTTATTAATACCAAATGTAGTTATAACCCTAATGAACTTATCATAATTTATTTCAAACATTAATTCTATTTTAGTCCAAAGATCGAGGCGCTGGTTCTACAACCACACCATCAAGGGTATTAAATTATTACAGTAGAACTTGTCTATAACTGCCACGTAGAATAGATCTCACAAATTATTTCTCATATTATTATCAACCTGTGTATAACGGTCACATGTCCTTTGGATGACCTTTATTACTAATTTGCTTTATTTATAATGTTACAGGCAAAATTGAGTACTAAACTTCTCCTCCAATATATATATAGTACAATACCACGGATATTAATGGGTTCATTAGGTCCCAGCCGGTGCTGCTGTGAACCCGAGAGAGCCTGGAGATTCTATGATTTCCCAGTTCTTCAATGCCCTCCTTACCAAGAAGGGTACTTCCCCCAACAATGTGAGCCAAAACGCATCGTCCTCAACCACCAACAACACAGCACTAGACTCATCTTTATAGCCTATCTCCCAATCACATCACAGACTGCAAGTCACAGAGCGGGTTCCTAGCTTTTGTACTATATTTGATATATTCTTTATTATTGTGCTTGTCAGAGAAATTCGTTAATAACTCAATTAGCTTATTTGGCAAGTATATTAGTTATTATTTGTATACTTATATTATACTACGAGTTATTTAAAGATTACACTTATGCCTTGTGCCCTTGGATTGAACTAGCTGTAGAGTTTATCTCTAATGTTTACTTGGAATTATAATCAAGTTACGTACATATATTGATTAAATGTGTTAACCAATATACATATGCTAATATGCTATACTACACATTATTTTACGAAGTTGACTATAATTCATGATTATTCAATAATTCGTGAATTATTCTTGGTAGAGAATAATATATTATTGATTGTTAAAAAAACACTAAAATTTGATTCATTTCGAGTTCTCAGCGGTATATCATCGAGTTAAAACCAATCCAAATAAATGGACGCAGGGACTATCGATATTGTGAAATTGGCTAAGAAATTAATAAATATTGATACAGTAGAACCTCGTTAGTAGGAACACGGTTAATAAGTACTCTATTTCAGTTTCCTTCAAAGCCTTTTCATCCAAATTCTATTGGTTAAAATGCTATTTTGATTTGTATCTATAGTTAAAATCCTCTAATTAGAACATTCGCTAATTCGATGAAAATTTATTTTTCCCTTGAGAGTTCGAATTAACGGGTTTTGACTTGGTATTTCTAACGGCCGCAGCATTAAATTTCATTTATTAAACCACCTGAATCAAATCTTGCCTCAAATTGCGTGATTATTTCTAACATTTGGCTTACAAGGCCCTCATGTCCTACTGTATTTAGAAATGTTATTGCCAAGCAGATTCTTACATTCCATAGACACATTGTTGCAGCTGATGAGTTTGCTATTTGAGTGCATGTACAGGTGGCTAACTTACCCACTTTGTTGTGTAATGGTTATCTCAACTATACTATAAGTTTATTTTATTTCACTATATCACTGCACGTACTAATAGTGCTTAATTGCTGCTCATACACTTCCAATAGGATTATCCTATTTATATAGGTCAATACTAAAATTAGTTGAAATTTGAAAGGTATTTTATTTATAATCCTATCTCTGCATATACAATGCAATGTATTACAATAAGATTGTAATTGTGAGTTTAGTTTTGTTGATCTCTTTCATCCGAATACACGCAACTGAATGTGACCAACCTGTCTTGTACCAGATCAACAACAGTGCGGGGTTATGTGACGTCACTTGTGCTCCGTATCCACAGTCCAGTAACACACTCCACTGTAGACTGAAATTCCCATCCCATTCAGTTCTGACAGTTGTCTTAGAGCAGACATACTGGGTGACTGGGATTGGGATTCGCAACTCGGACTCTGAGAGTCTGACTGCTTACTCATTCGCCTACACTGCTCTGGACACAGAGCTATTGTCCGTAGACATCGCTACTCTATATAACTCGTCGCTGCCTGCTGGCGGCCTGGCGCGGGTCGGGCGGGGAGAGCATCAGCTGATCAGGTTACAGCGGCCGATTCTAGCCAGCTCTCTCTCTGTGAGTACCAGCATTCTTTATACATATACACATTCGATACAACAGTATATTACTGCGGTTATTAACAATTAATAAGTACACTTTTTAATTTATAATCAATTAAGTTCAAAAAGTTATCGCCTGGATTAGGTACTATACTGAGTAGAAAATAGGTTAATTATGTTTAGGTATTATTTAATTTATTAACACATTGTGGTTAGTGGGTTAATTATTTTAGAATTAAAATTTCAATTAGAGTTCAGCTCAGGTAGATTCGCGAGAAATTAGCTAATTATAACAACAAATGCCGCATTGCAGCTGTACTAAGGTTCATAAGTGTACACTAATTACTGTTATGGCTGGTAATTAGCTTCTGTAATTCTACTAATATTTTGTATTACTTGTGGCAAACAGTATGCTTGTCTATAACAGTGGTTCTCAAACTGGGCACCGCGAAGCCGTTTCAAAAGTACCTCAGTATTATTGCCACATCAGTAATTTACTGTTTGTAGTTGGGCTTAGAGGCTCCGAAGTGATATACAGACTAATACAGTAGAGTAGACTCGTTAATTAATACGAGCAAAGATGAAATATCGATTTAGGCGAACAAAGTCAAATTTTCCTAGGCCCTAGCATATACAAATGCATTCACATGGTTCCGGTTTATACGACAGATTTCGACGGTCCCCTTGTGTTCGTATTAACGAGGTTCTAATGTACTGCCTAGTGCCTACAGAGGGATCGACAGTTATGATTATTTGTAAAAAGTTTGAGAACCCCTGGTCTATAATGCATTGCAATGAATTGAGTTACCTGTCTATAACAATAGGTATTTGGCTATGGAGCAGTTGGTTCGGAGAGCTGTGTGTCTATACAGCTCGTGGGCTGCCTCCCTCCCGTCCTCTCCTATCCCATCAGCAGGCATAACCTAATGCAGGTGAGAGTAGCGACACCAGACAACCTTAATGCTGAGAGTAGCGGAGTGGAGTATGGCTATTTGTACGGAGATAAAGGAGTGTTGAATAACGGTGAGTGCCTTATTTAAGTTATATTCTTGAATTAACTGCCTTAGTTATTACTCAGTAGACAACAATTTGAGGATTACATATACGTAATATACTAGTATACCGACCAACACCTATTTAATATAAAAACCCGGCTTCGCAAAGGTGAATTTATTTCTTGTCGATGCCTGAAATACATTAAAAAGGTGTTGACCGATAAGTAATTTCATCTCTTTAATATGTCCCCGATTACACTCCTTTCATTATATTAATATTCTGTACGTAGTTTGATGCATTTGGTTATTATATACATATTACATTTGTACGTTCCATTAAACTCTCCCTTATCGATCTATAATACTGACTCTATTAAGGTGTTGAAGAAGTTGTATCACCAGACTGTACCAACACAGAGTGCTACAAATGGATCTCCTCGCATCACCCGGCAGGTCTCCCTCTCTCATTCGCCTTTTACAAACCCGCTAGCATTAAGACCATACAGCTATTCCACTTCAGCACAACTGACTCTCCTATTGTATCTATAACGGTACACTCCCCTGGTGCTGTCCCCCCCTACCTCACTGCACACAGTGTACTCACATTTGAGTATCCTATTAGCACGGATTATATACAGATTGTAGTTAACTTCACTAACACTCTAACACTGACAGAGATAGTATTAACCGACTCGGCTGGAAATAACGTGTTGGAATCAGAAGTTACTATCTCAGCTGTGACGTCACCGGATTACCTGACTGCTCTCATTGCCACTAGCAGCGCCCTCCTATCGCTCCTACTCATAGCGGCCTGCACTATTCTGGTGCTGGTCCTTATTGCTTGCAGGAGCTATCGAGAGCTTTCTAAAATAACGATTTTCTACAACACGCTCACACCCGAGAGCTTCGCTATATACACTTCCATCAAACGGATTCCTAAGAGCAGAGAGTACGTCAATGTATCCCGCATGTTCACTGATACCGCCAAGCGAGCTCAGGAGGGGAGGCTGCCCAAGTCCTCGCAGCCCCTCCCCAGGATGCCGGACTGCCCTCGCGCGCTTAGGTGCGCTAGCGAGAGCTCCTCTCTGGCGGTGGGGGACTACGAGAAGGTGGAGCAGGTTCTGTCGGAGCACGAGTCCGCGAGGAACAGCAACAGCGCCAGGTACTACATTCCTTCTGGCGCCGCTAAGCCCGGCCTGGTTGCTACGCTATCAAACCTAGCTTTCTTCAACCGCAACAGGTGTACCATAAAGTCTGGCGACACGAGTGTTGATGACGTCATCATATACTCTCCCAGCCACTCACACAGCGACCGTGTGGCTAGCCCGAGAGCTGACATGTACAGCGACTATAGCACCACCAACAACCAGGGGTCTGTGTTGATAGAAGATGTGCTAGGGACTGAACACCTGCCCCTCTCTCTGTCCGTCAGTAGCAACCATCTGTACAAACTGGCCGCGCTAAGGGCCAGTCCCACGCACCCGACAGCTAAATTCCAATTCACAGACGAGTCAGACCTCGGGCCCAGCATCAGTGCAGAGCATTTGGCTGGGATAACTCTGTCGCAGTTAAACGACTCTGTCAGCTCTGATAGCGTGTAGTATTGCCAGCCACTGTATGCAATGACGAATTGGTTTTACGGATTTAATCAAAGAACTAATTGTTGGTTTGAGTTGAATATTTTTGACAATTAACTATTGCCTACCTTGTATTAGTTTTATTAATAAGATATCACAATTCATTCGTCATAATTTATTAATTTAATTACCCAATTATTGAATACCTGTACTCATTTTAATATAAGCGATTTAATTGGTAACATATTGAGTGGTGTTTAGTTTTTGCTTAGCATTCTTATTCTTCTCAGGATAATTGTAGATCAGCTGATTACAAGGAATTATCTAGGAGCGCGAGACGCTCCTTTTGGAGCATGATTTGGGAAAATTTGAATTTAGATCCGCGAAAATTTGGAATCCTCTCATATAGCGTAACATTAATTTGTGATTTAGGCGTATGAAATTGGATCTGGTTATGAGTGTATTTACAAATGGCTGTATAATACACTGGCTGATTAACTTGCTTACAATTTGTTAGTTAAAACTTAGAATATGGATATATCGATTTTACATGTTACTATATTATTACAAACATTAAGGAATAATCATGTTCTTTTTTAAAATTACTGTTTATCTCCCAAATTAATTAATTACACTGTTAATCCCTCAATTAAACGGATCCCAATACTCTACTGTTTGTGTGAATATTAAAATACAAATGCTTTTAAGAATACTTTAGAATAACCTCGATAATGAGTACAGAAGATCAGGAATATGACGAGTTCAACAAGGTATGTTAATGTTACTCTCTAATTGCTCATGAGTCGTAGCAGTATATTATCTTGTTGTGGTCCCTATCAATATACACTAATATAGTACAGGGATATTAATATTGTACTATGGTTAAAACACCTCCATCATTGACACTAATGGTACACGCAATTGATACATGTATAATTGACTTGTCTAATGTACCTATGGAAATCTATGTTGCATGTTGAATTTGTGTGACATTTACTGTACAACTAGAGTAAACCTCTAAAAGTGAACACCTTCAAGAAATGAACAACTCTAAAATATGAACACTTTTTCTCGATCCCAAAAATTTTCCCATTGTTTTAGACACACGTTATGATATATCATGAAAAGTGAACACCTCTCAAAAGTGAACTTTTGCATCGGCCCAGAGTGTTTTAACTTTCTGAAGATTTACTGTACAACTATCTGTATGTGTTATGGTGTGTTCTTAGGATTTGATTGAAGAGCTCAAGCTTAACAGGAAGAAGAAGAAGAAGGTCCTTAAAGACAAGCCCCTTCTCCCGAGCCCGGACCCGGAGCCCCAGTCCCCAGTCGAGAATGGGAGTCCAGAGGAGCCGCCCCCCGCCTCCCCTACTCAGGACGAAGACATAGACGACGGTACCTAGTATTCTGTAGTCCCATTCTATATACGAGTTGTATCTGTACTGAAGCGTATATTCTCTTTAGAGCCTCCAGCTCCTGTCCTCAACCTACCTGACAGGGTAAGCTTATTCTCTGATTAATTAGGAATGTTAAAGCAATATGTACAGTAGAACCTCGTTAGTACGATCACTCTTTCAGTCCCCTAACAAAGCTTTCAAATGATATTGGTTAGAAATGCGCATTTTTACTGTCCTTTGGTGTTCATACTAACAAGGTTATACTACTGTAATTCACATATTATTTGGTAAGTGTTTCAATGAGCCCTGAGCCTACCGCCACCTGAATACAGCGTTCTGTTTTACGTCGAATGGTAGTCAGCATAGGCGCAAAGTTTTACAAGTCTGAGGTTAAAGTTGGGGGGGGGGGGGGGGCGCGGAGCAAGTGTAGCGAGCGATTCTTTGGTGGTCGGGGGGGCTTGCCCCCCCGAATAAAAAAATTGATTGCAACAAATGACATTTTTTTAATGAATTATACGTATATTACTATCCTAAATTATATTGAACATTTTATTTTTTATCCAGAGGGCACGGTAACACCCACACCATTAATGTTGCTCCCTTTCAACTTTTTTCTGGGGGGGCCACTGGTAGTCAGGATAATTACTGATTCCAAGCTTCCCTTGTTGTTGTTGGCGTCATTATTCGAGAGATGCGTTTTTTGCTTCCATTAATGATTGATTAACTAAATTCACAGCATACTTATATATTAACTTAGCATTGAGATTATTAACAAATTCACAGCTACTTATATACTATATTTGTAGAAGAAACCTCCCAGAAATCAGCACACTTCTGCGCACATATTAGCTCCCGTCGCTCCTCTGTCCAATATCGCTATTATTGCAAAGTACGAGGACTTTCCTAAGAGGAAGAAACGAAAGAAGAGGAACGTAAGTGCTATGAATTTAACTTCAATTCTCAGTACATTTAAATGTATACAGTGGACACTTGTTATAAGAACACTGTATATATGTATGTTCTTAATACTTCTTATATTCGATACTTTTCAAATAAATTAAATTAACCGGCATGTTCTTGTAACAGTGTCCACTGTATGTGTATTTTGACTATGGACATGTACTAGTGCTGTTGTAGCTATCACAGTTATCATTTACGGACGAATTCAATCAATTATTGAGTTTCTAATCGAAATTTTAACATTATTTTCTAGGATACTTTATTTGATAATGTCGATATTACTGACATCCTGGGGCTATTGGGACTGGATAAGAAAGGGAAAATATGTGAGTTATCTCTCTTCAATACTACAAACCATTAGCAATTTGTCTTGTACATACTGTATATAATAGACTCTCGTTAGTACGAACACCATAAACCGTCGAAATTTATTCTCATTTCCGGAAATTCGTATTAACCGGAGTGAATTGATGCATTTGTATATACTAGGAGAATTTAATTAAACTTTGTTAACTGACATTTCGCCTTATCTGTACAGCTGTATTGGTATTAACGAGAATCCACTGTACTGTATACATATATATGTGTCAATATATTATGCCTAGCCGTATCAATCTGTAGTTGAAGCTAGCAAGACAGGTTCCCAGCGGGACCACTACGACGCTCTACAGTCCTACGGCTTCTGCAACAGGGAGTACAGCTATGACGAGGTAGCTAGCTTCTATACGTTTGTAGCAGGCTAGAAGAAACTCCGACTTAATGGTTTTATTACAGATTTTCTGTTAGCAAATAATGGCCATACTGTCAGTAATCTATTTATCTCGCGTCATAATTATACTGCCAAGTGTTGTATTACATTATTATTAAGTTTTAGCAAGGTATACTTAGTTAATAACTATTTTTAGTTTATAGTTCTTCCCTGACATGAATCTCATTACTCTGCAAAAAAATTGTGAAAATATTCTCTAAGATTGCATTATAACTCTAGACACTGTATGTTGCTACCCACTAATGGCTATCCATTCTTTAGCTACTGGCGAGAGCGTTCGCTCTAAACCCTAAGAAGGGTCCGGTGGAAAAGAAGAAGTTGGTCATCAAGCCGCTACAGGTGGTGAGAATAGGAGCCAGGACTTCCTTCGTTAACTTCAAGGACACCTGTAAAACGTATGAGATTATCCGTTGACAATACAGTCGACTCCGCTTAATAGAGTCACCTCGGGACCAGGTTACTTTGACCCGATTAAGCGGAGATATCTATTAACCGAAAATATTGTAGGCCAAACTCTGTCCTATACATCCTGTAAAATTTTGATCCCATTAAGTGGAGAAATGTACTAACCGGTTACTATTAAGCGGAGTCGACTGTATTTACTTCTATTTATTTATTTGTTTATTTATTAATTATTTATTTATTTATCCCAGGCTACACAGACAGCCGAGACATTTGTTGGAGTATCTGATGACTGAGTTGGGAGCTTGGTGTGTTAATATATGCAGATATATATTCTATAAATGGTTCTTCCATATGTTATTCCAAAGCTTGAATATTGCTGACTTACTTCTAATATGTATTCACTTTTCATGACAAGCCATGTTTTGGCCCTCAAAATGATACAAGTTATATAATATGATGATATATCCCCAGAGCACTTTCTATTAAATACAGTTCACTCAATTTTATTTGAAAATCGATTAAGACAATTTTTTAGACAAATTTCCAGGAACCTTGTCTGCTTATTACATTTATAATACCACATTCATATTATTTAATTAATGCCAACTAATTATGCATACCGTAATGTGGTAGGAACTACATACTTTAGTATACTAAACAACTACCAATATGCTGACACGTTATTCTGTTTATAGCGGTGCTATTGATGGGAATAACCAGCTAATCATAAAGGGAAAGTTCAATGGAGCTCAAATAGAGACAGTACTGAGAGCTTATATAAGTGAGCATAATAATACCGTATTTATGGGAAGTACTATTACTTGTTGTTATTTACCTTAGGAGAATACGTCATATGTCACACATGCAGGTCGCCTGACACTGTCCTACAGAAGGACCACCGTCTCCACTTCCTACAGTGCGAGGCCTGCGGGTCTCGCTGCGCTGTGAACAACATCAGACAGGGATATGTTGCTAACGTCAGTCGGAGAACAAACTAAGAATTATCCAGGAGATTAGTAATTATAATTAATACGTATAGATAAATTAGTTCATATGTAAATGTGTATAGAGTCTGTTGCCACAGGTTATGTACTCTCACAGAGTTATGTGTCGGATTTCTGATCACTTAGAGTGGTGTAGAATGTCAGCTATGATACTTATGGCAAACATGAGTTTATTCTAACACAATTCTAATGTATTCGGGGATTTTAGTTAGCTAGATTTTATAATATTATTCCCTTAATACTATTGTCCAATAAGTTATTTTGATATTACAACGGACTAGGCTTTTATTGGACCAAAGTTAAGCCTTAACTTATCTGTTTAGTTACTATCGCTCTAATTGATTGAACCTATTTATTTAGGCCACTGTTAGTTGGAATCTTGTTTCAGCTCCGCCGCCCGCGTCAGATATCACTTCCGCACGAATATTGTCATTATTCCAATTATTCCACTTATTACACTTACATTTCAAAGTAATGTCACTGTTCGTTGGCAATTTTTTGGTAAGATTAAATATTAATAGACTCTAGAACAGCCAGAATTAGCAATTAACAAAAATCAGAAATTATAACAAGCTTTATTACCCAAAGATGGCATATTTCGCCAATAAGCACTCACAAATTAGAATATTTGCTCTGATAATTATAACTAGTGTATCGTTATCAAATAATGAGATAATTCTAATGAGATGCCGCCCGCCCGCATCCTCAGGTAGACTTTGTATGGATCTGAAACAGTTTACCATTAACACTGGCCTAATGTTGCGTTTGATTAAATCGTAGACCACCTCAGATAAAATATTTCTTTATAAATTAAAACTGTTGTTGGTGTTTTCTGGTTGCACAATAGCTTTTTTTGAGAATTTAATTAAAATTAATGTAAGAATAAATAAAGACCACTTTGTATTATTAATTACTACTTGTCTCTAATATACGAGAAATTACAAATTCCAATTTGTCCACGTAAGAATAAGCACTCGTAATATTTATCAGTTTTTAAAATTAATTAAAAAATCGACTGAATTTGTGGTTGTCTACCGACCTTTAATTATTTCAGCAATAATATTTATATAGCTTTAGTATTACGATATTCAGAATACTTGTTTCTACGACTTTATACTATTTCTACACAATGCACACTGTCCCATCTTACTCGCCCAACTATCCTTATTATACGCCGCGATACATTAACCAGGGAGATTCCCCGGTACAAGACAACGACCTGGTAGAGACCACGCGTGTGGTGACTCGCGTAACTGCGGCTTTTCACACGAAACAAGAGTACGACTGTCCGGACAGCCCAGACCTAACTGGAGACGACCTCGTTAACACTCTTATAGTGGGCAGCGACTATAATACACTGTTAGAGCACGAGCGTTCGCCACCAGATTCCCTGCTGAGTCTGCCTCCTCGGATTGTAGAACTGCTATTATCCCTCGAAAACTTATCAAACTTCCTCTCCATCTCTGAGAAGCAGTCTCTGTCTCATCAGCTGACCAAGCTGTCCTACTCCCTGCAGACTCAGTGTCTCTACCCCGACGCCAACACAGAGTATGAAACGTCCATCAAACGTAGTCCCTCCCCTCCCATTTTAACCCCGAGGAAGCCCAACCCTCTGACCCCCAGTGTGCCCATCCTAGCACCGCAAATGTCGACCCACACCGCCACCTCTGACTGGAGCGGGCCCGGGAGCTTCCCGACCTTCCAGGACCAGAGCAGACCCACCAAACTCAGCATACAAACCCTCCCTGCCTCCCCTCACCACCAGAGGTCCGCCAGCGTACAATATGACCAGAAATGTCTCGTAAAGCAGAAAAGCGATGACGTAATATACGCTAACACAAGTTCTACTCCCATCGCCTCCGAACTTCCCCCGCATAAAACTAACCTGGCCCCTCCTCTGCCCCCTAGAGACCACTCAGGATCCGAGTACCAGAATCTGCCCCCAAGCAGAGGCTCGAAGAAGAAAGGGGTTAATTATTGACTGGAACAATAGCTCAATAGGCTATCTCATTCCAGTACTTGAAATTGTAATAAAATGTGTGTATATTATTTGGTTTAATCGCGTTTATTTTGTTTATTTTGTAGATTTGATTGATAAATTTTCTGTTTTTTTCAACTTATATAACTTTGTCTACTTTTTATCTGGAACTTTGGGCGGTATAATTCCTTTTCAATTGAATTCTTTTATATCGAAGTAAATTTAAATGTCCCAAAAGCATTTCGTATTTTAACGGAGTTAATATATGATTTAACCCAGGGACTTAAACAGCTTTTCACAGTCGCGCTCCTAAATACATTTACAGAATTTGGCATACGCCTACTTTTTTTCGTTAGTACAAAATCTTCTCAACTACATTAAGTAACTAACATACATATAGTATAGTATAATTAGAGTACGTCCTAGATATAATTATATCGAAATCAAACACGGAATCACAACCACTGAATACAGAATTTCCCTACTATATATAATTACCTTCTATGTACATATTACGTATTACTCAATTAACTTACAATGAATTTCCTCTGTTCGATTAAGTAACGCTGTTTCCGCCCATCGAGATGGAGTGAGTATATACAACACACTACTCGTTTATCCTAGTAAGCCAATATTTTCAGTTCTATAAGGAGTGTATATGTAAGCTATTTTAAGACTACTAGTGCTCTAATATAAGGCTTCTAAGTACAGATTTTTTTTGAAATTCTATATTTAAGCTCCCATATAGAATAATATAGTACTAAAAGCTTACTTTTGAAGAATTGATAAAGATTACAAAAATGTGATTCGGTCTAATCCATTCTATCAGATCTCCTTGAGGTCCTCTGGGAAGGTGCTAATATCAAAAAGTCAAATTTTTCATCGGAATTGGTCGATTCTAGGAAAAACGGACGGTTTTTTAACATTTGAGCCACATTTTTGCTCCCAAAGGTGTCTAGATTTTAATTAAGTACGAAATCGGGCAATCGGAACTGAAACAGGTCTTAGTTTACATATTATGGTGCTATATTCCAAATCTCAGCGATATAACTTCAAAAAGTTCCCCAAAACTAAGCTTTGAAAATAGTGGCATGCTATAATTAGTTACGGTGGTTTTCAAGTGGCAGAGAGGATTTGCGACACGTCTACAGCGAAGAATATTGATTCGGGAAGGAATTAAAATCGGCCATCTTGCTGGAATTCAATCACTGATAGTGCCTGAAAGTTAGAACTAAGCTCCAGTTAGCTTTTGAATTTGGATTTTCTCAATTTTGATGATTACATGACACTCCTTATATGGGCATTCGAGATTATTAGCAAGGTAACCATTTGGTTTTGAGTGATTTTTGACTTTGCAATGATTTAGAAATGATATATCAATGTGATTAGTAATTTAGAGCTAAGCTCTAGAGTCTCCCGTTTAGGAGATACAAATTTGCATGTGTCATCAAAATTGGTCACATTCACACTACCATATAGGGCAATATCGAAAACGGTGCGTCCTAGGCTCACAAAATGTATTATTCACATATGGGAAACCATGTGTTCTGATCATTTTTCACTAGTCTAACTTGAATTTATCTCTTTTCCTCTCTGAGTTACAAATTAGTTAAGAATCCGTACCCTGAAGACCGCCGAAGGGCTATAACTTTTGCAATTTCCACTTTTATCTAAAAATTTTTGTTGAGTTTTGCAAAAATTTTGTCAGATTATCATATGTCTGAATATTGAAACGTTATAAATACAATAAATAGTTATTTTAACGTGGGCAACACCTTTGGAGTTATAAAACCGCGTTTTAATATTAAAAGCTACTCTACTAAAACAGTCATAACTCGGGAAATAATGTTCGGATCGATGAAAACCCAAGTCTCCTCGATAGATACCATCCTTCCGCAGTGTCTGTAAAAATATCGTAAAAATTTGAACATTTCAAATTACAAAGCGAAAATGGACGGAAACAGCGTTACTATTTAATTCATACTATAATTCTTCCCCCTTCGTAAAACTCGACCTCGAGCTTTTAGTTTAGCACATAGTCACCAAACTTAGTTGGCAACTTTCTTGTCCTTTGTGGTCGTCCTGCACTTTTTATTGGCGTGCTAGTGTTGACTGGATTCAGAGCATTGCCATTCAAATTAATAGAAAGGTTTGATGAATTCGCCTGATCGCCTTGTATCGATGAATTCATGTTTCCGAGGTTGGAATCGTTACATGATCTGTTGAAACTGGAAGTTTCCGCCGGTAATGTGGATATTCTGCCGGACTGATTATGAATTTCCTCATTTGGAGTTTCGCTAAGGTTGTTCCATCTAGGTCTCTCTAAAGTTGAGTGGGACAGCGGCGATGTCATTTCACACTCGATTGGCTGTGTGTTTGAATCTATTGATTTTTCCCGTTGAACGTAAGGTCTAAGTCTGTTTACATGAACTAACTTGTTTCGCCCATCTGTATTTCGTATTTCTAAGCTGAGAGGTCCTTTTACTTCAAAGACTCTCCATCCTCCTTCCCATCTATCTCTCAGCTTACGAGCTACTCCGCTATGTGGAATAGACAACAGCACATCATCACCAGTCTTGAAAAGTGATAATTTAGAAAGATGAGATCTTTCATCATAGAACTCCTTTTGGCGACTTTGTGCCTCGATAGTGTGACCTTCAACAAAATCTCTCAATGTAGCCATTTTCTTACGAAGAAATGTCTCATATGAAGTTGGATCATGTGTTGCAGAATCTTCCGTTTGGAAAAATCCCAAAGGATCACGTCCATACATGAGCTGAAAAGGCGTAACCTTAGTAGTGGCATGCTTTGTTGTACGATAAGCGTATAAAACTAAAGGTAAGTACTTCTCCCATTCCCAACTCTCCTCCACATAACATCTCAACATTTGTAAGATGGTTCGGTTGCTCCTTTCAACTAATGAGTTTCCTTGGGGGTGATAAGCAGAAGTATGTGTCTTGTGTATCCCCAATGCTCTACAAGTCTCTTTTAACAATGCAGATTCAAAATTTGTTCCTTGATCTGAATGAACATATTCTGGAATCCCCAACCTAGAGAAGGTTTGAACTAATAGATTAGTGATGGTTTCCGATTTCTGATTTTTCATTGGATAAGCCTCTAGCCATTTTGAAAATGTATCTTCTACCACTAGTAAATACCTATTTCCCTCTAAACTGAGAGGAACCTCTAACACATCAACTTGCATCATCTGTAGAGGCCTTCCACATGGAGTATTTAGCAAGGGTGCTTGAGTAGGAAGTGATGGCTTGACTTTTTGGTACTTGTCGCATGAGTGAACATATTCATTCACTGTAGTTGACATACCAACCCAATAGGCCATTTTTTTCAAACGATCTAGTGTTCTTTCCACTCCTTGGTGTCCTGCTTCATCATGTGCCCCCTCAAGGAATTATTGTTTCATTGTATCTGGAACTATTACTACACAATGTAGGTTTGAAAAAGGCTCTACTTTATAATTTCGTAACAATATTCCATTGTGTAATAGGAGCTGAGACTGAATTTGTTTGAATCGATTAAAGTCTTGACTATTCCACAGACGTCCGATAAATTGTTCTTTTCTAGGTACGGCTTCCATTTCAAATATGACTCTCCCTATTATCCTGTCATTTAACTGTTGCTTCCTCAATTCTTCAAAGTCAGGACCTAGTATTACTTTGGTTGCAGAGCAACTTTCCTCTCTGTTTTCATCGTGTGAACGTGATAATGCATCGGCGTTGATATTTTCTTTACCTCTTCTATGTATAATATCAAAATCGTACTCCTGTATTAACACACCCCATCGCCATAATCGTCCTACAGCCTTTTGAGTGTGTAACCACTCCAATGGTTTATGGTCAGTAATTATAGCAAACCGTCTTCCGATTAGGTAGTGACGGAAGCGTTTGAGTGACTCAACAATAGCTAGACATTCTTGTTCAATAGTACTATAATTCCTTTCCGCATCTCGCAAAGTTCTGCTATAGTAAGCAATAACATGCCCATCCTGCTCTAAGACTGCTCCTAGACCGGTCCCACTGGCATCTGTATACAATTCGAACTGTTTGCTAAATTCGGGGCACTGTAAAACAGGTGATGAAGTTAGTATATGTTTTAACTTCATAAAGGTTGCTTCCTCCTGACTACCCCAAACGAAAGCTACTTCTGATCTGAGTAACCGATTCAATGGATCTGCTATTGTTGCGAAATCCTGAATATAACGCCTATAGTAACTCGCTAGTCCTAAAAATTGCTTGACTTGCTTTTTGCAACTAGGACGAGCCCAACTATTTATAGATTCCACTTTAGATATCTGCGGCTCCATTCCTGCAATTGAAAAGGTATGGCCTAAGTAGGTTACTTTGCTCCTTCCTATCTCACATTTCCTGCCTCTTAATGTCAAATTGTATTTCCGCAACCTGTCGAATATTTTCCTAAGTGCATTCAGATGTGATACTTTATCCGGTGAGAAGACCAATATGTCGTCAATAAAATTATCTTTAAGCTTTTCGAGACCACGTAACACTTCATCCATCATTCGTTGGAAAGAACTTGGCCCTCCAGTCAGCCCAAATGGCAATACATTAAACTCATATAACCCCATCCCAGGCCCAGGGGAGAAGGCAGTTTTCTGTTTGTCACTTTCCCTAATTGGAATTTGCCAATAACCGGAATTGAGATCCAATTTTGTGAAATATTTCATTCCATGCAATTTATCCTGGGCTTGATCAGGAAGGGGAAGTGGATACGCGTCTTTAGATGTAACTTTATTCAATCCTCGATAGCCAATGCAGAATCTGAGAGAACCATCTTTCTTCTTTACCATAACGGGAGGAAACAACCAAGAACTACTGGAGACTCTGATGACCTTTCTCCTTAACATTTCTTCTATTTGTGAGGTTACTTCTTCTTGATAAGCTTGGGGTACCATTCTGGGGGGAATCCTAACCGAGCCAGCGTTGTTGTCTGTTCTAATTTGGAACTCTTCTATCCTTGCAATACCGGGAACAGATGAAAATAAGTCTTTATATTCATTAATTATATCCATGAAATCGTCCTCCACGATGGGTAGCCATGGCCTACTTAATATACGGCTAGATATGTCACCGAGAAGGCCATAAAACGAGAAGGCCAGTTTCAAATTTTCATTTTAGGATAAACTATGCCTCCTATTGTTGTTATTTGGGTTGTATATGGGGTAATCAACCATTGCGAGTCCATTAGAACCACTTTTGAGAATCTCAGATTTGTGGTTAAGCTGTTTAGGTGCAATTTAATGATGACGGTAACAATTTATGGTAAAATGAAAAATTTTTCAAATATCATAAATTTCAGTTTCTTCCTATTTTCTAATAATTTTATAATAGGAATACTAATATAGGGATATATTTCATACCCCAAAGACTACTAAATCACAAAATGGCGACATTTTAAAAAAATTTAAAAATTATTAAGCAACCACATGCTAAAATACAAGTAGTATCCGAATTTAAACTTACTATTTTTGTACATAAAACGTTTATAATTGCTGGTTTATATATATTCATTCTCATTATATATTCGGAAAATGTATTCTAAGTATATTAGCAAATTATTTTCATTTTCTCGCAGTTCTTTAGACTCGAATTTTACATTTTTGTATATTTGTGGTGTCATCATTAAATGGCACCTAAACAGCTTAACCACAAATCTGAGATTCTCAAAAGTGGTTCTAATGAACTCGCAATGGTTGATTACCCCATATACAACCCAAATAACAACAATAGGAGGCATAGTTTATCCTAAAATGAAAATTTGAAACTGGCCTTCTCGTTTTATGGCCTTCTCGGTGACATATCTAGCCGTATATTAACCCTCGGCTGGCTTGGGGTAAAAGGTATAAATAGAAAAACCCCACTTTCACTTTCACTTTCAATTGAAATTCAATTAACTTTCAGTTTCAATTTTACATTCCTAGCCAGACGAGGGTTAAGTAGGCCATGGGGTAGCTCATATTCCAGTATATTTCGGTAATCAGGAACAACTCCGTGACACTCCCAATCATCACTATCTCTTTCATCTGATGAGTTAACTGTAGTTTCTTCAAAACAATGTTCTGAATGAACTGGACAGATATTATTTGAGGTAAACTTGCACTCTCTATAAAATTTTGGGTTATCAAACATGACTGTTCCCAGTGTTGGACCTTTAATAGTTTTTAACTCAAAATTAATATCTACTCGGTGTTTTGCCAGAAAATCCATTCCCAATATGCAATCCTCCACTAATGGTGAAGCTACAATAAACTCCTGTGAACATTGAAGTCCACCAATAGATAATTCCAAACAAACTTCTGCCATCATATTTATCTCGTCACCTGTAGCAGTGAGCAACTTTCTAGCATTCTGGATTCTTGAAATTGAGTTAGAACACTTGTTAGACATATTTTCTGAGATTAAACTAACACTAGCTCCACTATCGAGTAAGGCCTGACATCTAACTTTTCCTACTTCAACAGATAATTTAGGTGTTTCCACTGACTTGCACAAGGCAACAAAGTCTTGGTCGAATTGTATTGAAGGTTCACGTGATTCCAAAATAATATGCGAATATTCTGGATAAGATTGAGTCATATATCCAATACTAGGGGTATCATCTCGACTCTCCCGATGAACCCCTCCTAGTTTAAAGGATTCCCAAACCGAGGCCTAGGACAATTTTTCATCATATGTCCAAATTGATTACAGTTATAACATCTGATGAGTCTCTCAGCTTTATGATCGCATTCTCGTGCTATGTGCCCTTGACCCCCACAAACATGACATCTAAACTCTCTTTCTTTGTTGAAATAGTTACGTTCAGGGCCTCTTCTAAAAGTACCCTGGCCTTGGAAACCTCTTCTTATTGAATTCGTTCTCCAATTTGTACTACGACGGACATCTACATTACATATTCTATTTGCATTGTCAATATAGTCCAAATTATCTAGACGTTTCGCTATCAACTTTACTGATTCGTTCAGCGTCCTTAGATCTATATTTTCATCACTATCCAAGCCATGTTTAGATTGCATTACTGAAACTACTGTTCCTTCTGTATGTACCAAAGATTCGCTTTCTAAACGTAAGAGTACTTGTGCACGTTTCATTGCTTGATCAGACGTCCTGATATCTGTGGATAACCGTATGTTTTCATAGATCTTTCTTGGAAATCCTCGTATGTATTGTTCAAATATGAGTTGCTCTTTTGCTTCTGTTGACATTTCAGGAAATGCCTTTCTCAATAATCCTTTGAGCTCATATAAGTATTTCTGAGGTGTTTCACCAGGATGCAGGGATCTATTCTGGAATTCACTTAAGGAAGTAAATTTAGTGTCTTCTGGCTTAAAAGCGCCCAATAACTTTTCTTTCACTGTTTCGAAATTCAACCTACTTTCAGCATCCAAAGTTTTGTACACTTCTAATGCTTCACCTCTTAAACAGGTAGCGACCATCAAGGCTTTCTTTTCTAACGTCCATTCATTCGCGAGCGAACATATGTCAAAGTGTTCAAGAAAATATTCTATGTCGCCATTTTCAAATTTCTCTACCTGCACATGTGCACTTGCCATAACCACTCTCTGCTACCAATTATAGTATAATTAGAGTACGTCCTAGATATAATTATATCGAAATCAAACACTGAATCACAACCACTGAATACAGAATTTCCCTACTATATATAATTACCTTCTATGTACATATTACGTATTACTCAATTAACTTACAATGAATTTCCTCTGTTCGATTAATTAAGTACTATTTAATGGACATACCTAATTTCCGGAACGGGACGGTATGGAACGGAACCATTCCGGAAAATCAAAGTACCTAAATTACGGAACGGTACCATTCCGGGAAATATAAGTACCTAAATTACGGAACGGGTTAGACCCCCAAGGTATTGGTTATTATAGACTTTAACAACATTTGGTCTTGCATTCTGATATACTATTTTGTACTAAATGTGCTAAATTATCAAGGTAAAATGAAACAAACCGGTGTAAGGGCGTTTAGGGACCCAGGGGCCGAAATAGCTAACCTATTGTGTTCTAGGGGTGCCCTAAATCGCTAGCGATTTAGGGATCCGCGTTTTGCATAGATTAAGTATATTGTTATAGGTTTAATCAATCTTTAGTTGATTTATCCCAGCTCAAGTACATAAATTAACAATTTAAATACCGGAACCCTATCTACAAATAAATTACAGGAGTGGTATTAGTTGGACTTTCAATTAGGTAGTGAACACAGGTTTCATCAGTATGTAATGCGTTCGTGCGTGAGAACATTTGGTGATGGTGGTGCTCTACACCACTTTGTCTACAGTCTACACGTCCGACACGTGTCACTTATACATACTTAGTGTTTAGGAACTTACATACGTTTTTAATTAATGATAACTCTCGTTGTTAAATGCACATTGTATCACTGCCCTCCTTCCTGAGTGCGACACTTAGTTAGTATGACTAATAGTATTGTAATATTTTAAAGGGTCGTCTGCGCGGGTCGTATGCGGGTGCCGCCCCCGCCCCGCAAAATATTCAGATCCTTTGTCCCGCATGAATGAATGAATGAATTAATTATTATCCCGCGCAGTGGTCTAGTCCCTATCACTGGACTGATCATCCCTACATTTAGCGATTTCGGACTAAGCGGGCCCTAAAACGCTATTGATTTAGGCCCGGGTGTAAAAGAATAAAAAATAGGAATTTTAGACGGGAAAGGAAGATAGGAAATTGGAATCACTAAATTGATTTACTCGGAGTCTCGGTAGGGCATCCACGGGGTTGCACATATCTTTCGATCGAGGGTTAAGTGAAAGGAGGTATCTTTGTTCTGGAAATTAGGGATCAAAATTAAAGGAATCGTATATTCCGGAAATTAGGCATTTATAATTTCCGGAATATTCCGGGAAATAGGCATTTGAATTTCCGGAATAATTTAGTTCCGGAAATTAGGTATTCATATTTTCCGGAACCGTTCCGCGGAATTCCGTAATTTAGGTACTTTGAATTTCCGGAATGGTACCGTTCCGTACCGTCCCGTTCCGGAAATTAGGTATGTCCTATTTAATTCATACTATAATAGTAACTAATATTGTTGCTCAATTCTAATTGTGTTAACAATAAAATACAATTGAGTTAACACAAAATACAATAAAAGGTTTCACAAGCGTCTTGGACTCATTCGCCACTTTGCGAATACCTTTTCTAGAAAGTTATTCATTTGACTCTCAGATTTACTCACTTGAGAAGTGCCCAACGGCCACACTATTTCCTTCATTGTAGGGAAATGTGGCCCTTCTTGACTTATACGGACAAGAGCAGATACATGATCTCCACTTAACGCTGCTCTACTGTCGCTAGCTATTCTGGTTGTATATGAAAAGCACCTTTCTACCGCGCAGCTGCCCAAAGGCATTGTGAGAAGCAGCACTGTTGCGTCTGATTTTAACTCGCGTCTGATTTTAACTCGTTACTATAGCAGTACCATGGATACTTTTTTACCGTCTGATTTTAATTCGTTCTAAATAGTATAGTATACTGCAGTAATATATTGAGCCTATACAATTAAATACAGTTCGTCTGATTTTAACTCGTTCTTGATTACTTAGTAATACTTTCAGTACTATATTGAGAATTATACTATTCATACAAAACATTAATTCTTCTCAATAATTAATCCCCAGTGTAAGGTAGATAACCTCTAGTTGCGTCAAAACCTCTTTGGTGGTCTTATTTCTCAAAGGGCGTACCGCGCAGAACTTTGAGAGATAGCAGGTAGTGACGAGGAGGTGTTTATAGCCTTCACTGTTTTCCTGCAAATCACAGACCAGATCTATACCAATGTGGTACCAAGGCTGAGCTGGTGGAGGGATTGGTTGCAGTTTCCTTTGTGGTTGAGGAGGTAAGGCTGATGTTATTTGACAAACGACAAGTTTTGACCTAAAAATAAAAGAATTGATCAACTAGGCAACACAGGATGTTTACAATACATTTGCATTCTTGCATAATTCTAACTCTATTTTAGTTCCAATAACAGGTGTCTATTATGAAGTTATCAAGCTTTATTCTGGCTAACAAATTCCTTCGCTTTTTGGGTGGTGAGTATTTGCAAATAATGATTACAAGCAAATTATGAAATCATACTTTCATTATTTGCAGTTTGAGTATTTGCTTGATTCTCGACTGGATTTGTATCCTTGATAATATGCCTTCAAGCCCTTCACCACTTAAAATTTGAATAAATTATATACTTAATAATTTGTACATGTCATTAATTACTTAATTAATTAATTGAGAGGGTATCTGTAAAGAATAATATTTTTGCAATAATTACGTACTAAATATGTTATCTACAAATGAACTTTGTTGATTGTCAGATTAGTAACTTACATATTGAGTTACATCTTTGTTCAAGCCTGCCCAAAAATATTTCTGTCTGATGGATCTTATAGTGGCATTGATCCCGGGATGGGCTGCACTATCATGGTACAGTTTCAGCGCGTCGGTTAACCCATCTTCACGCAACACCTCAATTTTGTCCTATTCAATAAATTTTATCGGTAATTATTTGTAATAAAATATTCCAATAATTTTATCATGACCACTGATGTTATAGGAAATTTACCTTGCATATCGGGTACAATTTCACAATCTTACCTCACCTAGATATTTTAATGTTTTGTTAGAGGTTATTTTTTTATCCGATAGAGCTTTGAAAATAATGAGTGTTGGTCGAAACAGGGAGAAATCGGATCAAAATTGACTTAGTTAGGCCAAATTTTGTGTTATAAGCCAAAATCTATCGGAAACTTAAAATATAGCAAGATTATTTGGAATATCGAATTTTGTGGTTAAACGCTTCCTTTTGATGAATGCCTATCGTAATTTAAAAAAAAATTAAAATTAAATTTTTTAAAAAAAATTAAAAAAAAAATTAAAATTAAATTTTTTTATTTATTTATTGAAAAATAAAAAAATAAAACTAAAACTATAGGCATTCATCAAAAGGAAGCGTTTAACCACAAAATTCGATATTCCAAATAATCTTGCTATATTTTAAGTTTCCGATAGATTTTGGCTTATAACACAAAATTTGGCCTAACTAAGTCAATTTTGATCCGATTTCTCCCTGTTTCGACCAACACTCATTATTTTCAAAGCTCTATCGGATAAAAAAATAACCTCTAACAAAACATTAAAATATCTAGGTGAGGTAAGATTGTGAAATTGTACCGAATATCGTATCGTTGTCGCCAATCTGAAATTGGTTGGCTCTCACACGAAAGTTCTTCTTGGCATGACTGCTGTTCTTGCCTTCAAGAATATGTGTGGGATACACATTCGAGGATAGATATCGAGATAAATCATCAACTCTTTCGCATTCATTTCAATGGATTGTTGTCTTTAATTCAATAACAACACATTCACATTTAAATACATTATAATTCAATGTGTACTACTAATATTGAACCCAGGACATTAATTTACTATAACATTTTATTGTAAAAGAATCAATGGACTTAAACGACATCCATGGTCCAAAATTTAACACTAATGAACAGGCCTTATTATAACGTAGGTCACGGATTGTAGACAATCTATATATCATCTCAAAATCTAACCCAATCGGCATAACAATATCTAATTCGAGGACTACACTAATAGGTAATCGTAATCAAGATAGTTGGAAAGTAAGCACGTATGATGACAAACAGGAAGTAAAGGCTCAATAATTATGACTTGATTATCAAGTTAAAGAGGGGGTCCAAATCTGTAAAGGGGGGTCCAAATCCGTCAAAACAGGCCCCCTCACTGCACTATGCACCCTAGCCTCAAATAACGAACCTCTAAACCAGTGGTTCCCAACCTGGGGTCCACGGATGGCTGTAGGGGGTCCACAGGATGTATTACGGTCAATGGGAGGGGGTCCACAGAATGACTATAGGGGGTCCACGTTTGAAAAAGGTTGGGAATCGCTGCTCTAAACCATAAAAAAGTACTTGAGCACACCTCTGCGTCACTTGTATTGATCGGGTCAGCAGTGTCAAATGTTGTACACTCCAGAAGGAAGCAAGCACTGAGGTGCCTCAACTCCTCCCTTGCACCCGACTTTGACACATTGTCCAGTCAGCCTGACTCAGACTTGCTATTTGGTCCCGCCAAATTGAAACGGTTCTGGAACAATCCAAGGAACACTCCCAAATCGAACATTGGGCTACCCCATCTCCTTCCAAAAAACCGAGACCAGCCAATAACCCCAACCAAAGGCCATTCACCCAAACACGCCCATTTGGATCAAACCAGTTTTTTCGAAAGGGTCCCACAGGACGATTGGGCTCCCGTGGGACCTATCAACCATACCGCCAACAATCCGGGAAGAACTTCCCCAAACCAAATTATCACAAACAATAAACGCATCAGGGGTCCTCCACCTGATGCAGCCTGGGGACCACAGACCCTAGCAGCTCGCCTCCCCTTCTTCATACAAAATTGGTACACATTAAACCCTGGGAAAGAGATAATCTCCATCATCCAGGGGTTAATATTACAACCAATATTCAAACCAGTGTGCACACAACCGCCGCCGATTATTATCCGCACACAGAAACACATGCTAGTCATGGAACTAGAGATCCAGCGACTACTGGTCCTTGGGGCTATAGAACGGACCGAAGTAG
This sequence comes from Hexactinellida sp. DTS-2022, assembly GCA_028753945.1. NCBI lineage: Eukaryota > Metazoa > Porifera > Hexactinellida > Hexactinellida sp. DTS-2022. The sequence continues at coordinate 1,322,150 of JAPNXP010000017.1, read as the reverse complement.
CAACTTTCCTGAGACCGAAGTCATCCGGCGGTGGAGACTTATTTTAAACTTGAAGAGTCTCAACAATTATCTACAGCCAATCCATTTCAAGATGGAGGGACTTCATTGTCTCAAATACACACTCGCACAGGGCCACTTCATGGTCAAACTAGACATGAAAGATGCATACTTGATAGTGGCTATGGCTCCAGAATCGAAGAAATATCTTCAGTTTATATGGAGCAACAACATTTACCAATACAGAGCAATGCCTTTCGGCCTAAATATAGCCCCGTACATATTCACCAAATTAATGAAAAAACCGATCTCAATTTTGCGAGGTTTGGGCATCCAAGTCATCATTTATCTAGACGACATTCTCCTAGCTGCGAGCAGCATCAAAACCGTAGAAATGCACTTAGCTCGAACAATAGACTTACTACAGTCTCTAGGCTTCCGAATCAACTGGGACAAATCGGTCACAACGCCACAACAAGAATTATAATTTCTGGGAATCACGGTCAACTCCAAGACCATGACGCTCAGTGTCCCCAAAGCCTCCATGAAGAGGCTACAGAACAAGTGCAAACTCTTGCTCAAAAATTCTCAATGCAAACTACGAAACCTACTATCTGTAGTTGGACTAATGAACTTCACGAAAGTGGCGATTCGGACAGCACCTGTCTATTACCGCTCACTTCAGTACGACGCCAATCAGGCCCTGAAATCCAGCAATTGAAATTACGATACCATTCTGACGCTGAGCCCAGCCTCCAGAGCCGACCTGAACCAAGGCAAAACTCCACAATCCTTCTCCAATCCTACCCAAAGAGATAGACATGAGCATCTCAACGGATGCGTCTCTTCTCGGATGGGGACCCAAACATGCCCTGGCCGCTGGTCAGCAGAGGAGAAGCTGAACCACATCAATTACTTGGAGCTCAAAGCAGCATATTTTGGGATAAAACTATACACCCAACCAAATACTCATGTCCTAGTACAAATGGACAACAAGACAGCCATACAATTCCTGAACAAATTCGGGGGGACCCATTCCAAAGCGCTGAACAACCTAGCAATCCTAATACTCAAGTTCGGAATTCAAATGAACATAACCATAACCGCCGAATACCTCCCTAGGAAAGAGAAAGAGAATGTAACAGCAGACAAGCTGTCTCGCGAAATCCCATACGACTGGGGAGATTGGAAACTACTCCCTGCAATTTTCCAACAAAATCCTCAGTACACTGCAACTGATCCCAACAGTGGATTTATTCGCGTCCCGCCTCAACACTCAACTTCCACGCTTTGTGACCTGGAAGAGGGACCCATATGCACTAGCGATCAACGCGTTCACTCTCAACTGGACCCAATTCTCTCTACCCTACGTGTTCCCCCCAACAATCCTGATAGGGCGTACCCTAACCAAACTGCTCCAAGATCAGGTAGAACTAGCAATCCTGATTGCACCATTATGGATAAGCAGACCTTGGTGGCCCCTACTACTACAAACTCTAACTCAGCCACCAATCCTACTCCCACAAGTCTCGAACCTCCTTACGAACCAACTGGGAGACAACAACCCTCAGACGCTTACGGGAAGAATGCGAATACTAGCCTGCACTGTATCAGGCAGGCCTTGCAAGCCAAAGGCATTCCGGAAAAAGCTATCACGATTATACTCAAATCGTGGAGTATTTCCACTGCTAAATCTTACAAATCGGCCTGGACGAAATGGGAATCTTGGTGCGATCACAGGAATCTCAATCCTTTATCGCCATCTACCAACGACCTACTGAACTTCCTCACAGACAATTTTGAAGATGGCAAATCGTGTAGCTGGGTTGGAACCCTAAGGTCTGCAATATCCGCCCACCTTGAAGTCATAGGTGGCTCACAATTGGGTAAGGAAGTCCTTATATGCAGACCCCTTAGAGGCATGGATGCCATAGAGCCAAAGAAACCACGATACGCCCACACATGGGACATTAACCAACTTCTCGAGTGGCTAGCATCCATTGGTCCTACAACCAACATGAAACACATCACAATAAAAACTGCCGCACTCCTTGCGATAGTTACCGCCTCCAGGTGCTCCGAACTAGAAGCTCTGGACATAAGGTTCATAGATATACACTCCGAACAAGCGGTATGCCAGATCCCAGGCTCGAAAACCTGGAAGAAGAAATCGATGAAGAAGGTCATTGTACCCAGGTTCTCAGGGAATGTGAACATTTGCCCCCTCTCTACCCTTAATTGAACTAGTGTTGTGCATTAAGTGACACAATAGGATTTATTAGTTAGGCTTTGTTACCATGTTATTTAGACACATCTTATTACATTATTTATCAACAATTCCTTATCAAATCCAGTTGGTATTCATTGGGCAGTTCAATAGAGATGATTAGTAAGAATACTAATATAGTATCATATTGTCCCACTTCATGCACAACACTAGTTCAATCATTGCAAACAATTTTACATGGGCGAAAATTAACGTAATATGATACACACGTAGCTTATAGCATATACGTAGTATTTAACAATTTAATCAAATTCCACTCGATTCCACTATTCAGTCAAAGATTCCACTAGATTCCACTATTCAGTCAGCCCCCGTTTTTCCACCATTTTCCACCATTCAGGCGTTTTCCACCATTATCCACCATTCAGTCGTTTTCCACCATTTTCCACCATTCAGTCGTTTTCCACCATTTTCCACCATTCAGTCATTTTCCACCATTATCCACCATTCAGTCGTTTTCCACCATTATCCACCATTCAGTCGTTTTCCACCATTATCCACCATTCAGTCGTTTTCCACCATTTTCCACCATTCAGTCATTTTCCACCATTATCCACCATTCAGTCGTTTTCCACCATTATCCACCATTCAGTCGTTTTCCACCATTATCCACCATTCAGTCGTTTTCCACCATTTTCCACCATTCAGTCGTTTTCCACCATTTTCCACCATTCAGTCGTTTTCCACCATTATCCACCATTCAGTCGTTTTCCACCATTTTCCACCATTCAGTCGTTTTCCACCATTATCCACCATTCAGTCGTTTTCCACCATTTTCCACCATTCAGTCGTTTTCCACCATTTTCCACCATTCAGTCATTTTCCACCATTATCCACCATTCAGTCGTTTTCCACCATTATCCACCATTCAGTCGTTTTCCACCATTTTCCACCATTCAGGCGTTTTCCACCATTATCCACCATTCAGTCGTTTTCCACCATTATCCACCATTCAGTCGTTTTCCACCATTTTCCACCATTCAGTCATTTTCCACCATTATCCACCATTCAGTCGTTTTCCACCATTATCCACCATTCAGTCGTTTTCCACCATTTTCCACCATTCAGTCATTTTCCACCATTTTCCACCATTCAGTCATTTTCCACCATTTTCCACCATTCAGTCGTTTTCCACCATTTTCCACCATTCAGTCATTTTCCACCATTTTCCACCATTCAGTCATTTTCCACCATTATCCACCATTCAGGCGTTTTCCACCATTATCCACCATTCAGTCGTTTTCCACCATTTTCCACCATTCAGTCATTTTCCACCATTATCCACCATTCAGTCGTTTTCCACCATTTTCCACCATTCAGTCGTTTTCCACCATTATCCACCATTCAGTCGTTTTCCACCATTATCCACCATTCAGTCGTTTTCCACCATTTTCCACCATTCAGTCATTTTCCACCATTTTCCACCATTCAGTCGTTTTCCACCATTTTCCACCATTCAGTCGTTTTCCACCATTATCCACCATTCAGTCGTTTTCCACCATTTTCCACCATTCAGTCGTTTTCCACCATTTTCCACCATTCAGTCGTTTTCCACCATTTTCCACCTTTCAGTCGATTTTTAGAAATTCCACCACTTTCCACCATTCAGTCATTTCGACGAAAATTCAGAAATTCCACCATTTTCCACCATTTTCCACCATTTTCCACCATTCAGTCAAGTAGTTTTCCACCATTTTCCACCACTCTCGGATGTTTTCCACCATTTTCCACCATTTTCCACCATTCAGTCAGACCCGTCACGTCCTCAACAATTGGAAGGTGGGTCAAAGAGGCTCTAAATAGCTCCGGTGTTGACACCACCATTTTTAAAGCACACTCCACCCGATCAGCCTCGACCTCCAAAGCCGCACTGGCTGGAGTACCCATTGAACAAGTCTTAAAAGTAGCAGTTTGGTACGAGTGTGAAGTTGGCTTAGTATTCGACCAGGGTCACTCCAGTCACATATTTGACTCACTTTTAGTGATCAGATTTGAATAAATTTACTATCATTGGAGAGAGGAGATACGGAGGTTTACTGTAATATGATTTATTATAAAAAAAAATAGTTTTCAGTTAGTTATTTTTATCATACAATTCAGGGTTGGTATTTCATAAAAAATCACTATCTCAAAATTTGTTTACAATTCTGAAAATTTGTAATCATACTTTGGAGAAATGGAGGTTTATGTGATTTAATTTTTATTTAAAATTTCCCAAAAATTTTGGAGTTATAAACATTCAAACTTGAATTTTGGAAAATGAGTGGAAGTATAATTTTGGAAAGTACATCGAGTAGGGTTAGTTCAAAGTGTCAATTCCTATCCAATATCAAACTGAATCTAATTTATTTTGATATCATTCGTTAGAGGAGACACGGAGGTTTACCTCAATGCCATTAGATTCTCGAATATTCACTTTATAACAGACAAATAAGTATTTTTTAAATGGTATAAATCTCTGTTTTTATCGTTTTCTCTTTTCAAACTTTGAGCTCAATTTTCCGAGATAAAATATAATCAGAATCGATTCAAACTTTACAAGTACTTTCTCTGATATATTATTATTCAATTCCCCGAAAAAAAAACAGGGGTCGCTAGTCATTTCTTTCAGAATTTTTTTTTCGTGGAAAACATTAATGAATTAAATTTTCATACTACAAGTTGTATGCGGCGAGCTCATAATAACTATACAACCTACATGCCTAAACAGTAATTTCTCATAAGTCGAATTTGCGTCACACAATCGTTAGTTCCACTTACACATTTTAAAAGGAAATAAGGTTGCGCCTATAGGCTATTCTTAGAATATATAAGTTTTTCCTAAGAATAGAAATAGATTTCCAACTTTACACTATTTTGTTTTCATTATTTTTTAAATCTTTATCAATCTTTTCACTTTTCACTTTTCTTCTTCTACTTCTATTTCTTCTTCCCCTATTTCTTGAATTTTAGTTCTCATCTACAATTCTTTCTTGATTAATTTCTTATTGTTCTCCGTCAATGATTTCTATTGAATTGTGGCGTGCTCGCATCGGTTTACATTGTAGCCGCAAATGCAATAACCATAATCAATCAACAACAGACCAAATTGATTCATCTGTTTCACTGATCTCGGCTCTTATTGCTTGTATAATAGCAATTCTACTCGTCATTGGCGGCATCGAGATGAATCCTGGGCCTATCACCCCAACTCAAGATACTCGTCACAAACAAGGTAATTTGATTGATATACGTTATGAATAAGGATAGCCTTTATTGTTATTTTTTAGAACTACTACCAGCAGAGATAAACTCTATTATCGACGCACTCCTCTCCACAACATTAACATTTGATCAATTGATCCAGTCCCTGTCTGTCAGCTACAGTTCGCCTAGTTCCATTTGGGGTTCGATCTGTAAGAAGGTTTACTCGTGTAACAAGCCTGTCAAGAGACACAGCTTGTATTTGAAATGGAGAAACAACTCTCATAACATAACAACCCTGGTGAGGGATGCTTTGAGCGAAGTTAAACCATTAGTAAGTCCCCCTAGTTCGGAGGAACAATTTCACGTGAGTTGTAGCCTTACAAACTTAACTATTCAGAGGAGAGCATCATTGGTAACTTCCACTATTCTTAAGGAAGTAAGTTTAAGTGTAGCTGCGTGTTCTGATTTATTTTCGGCACTCGATAACTTAGATTTAAGAAAACTTGAATTTGATTTAGTTGACGATAAACTTCTTATTGTGTGGGCATCTTCTGCGTCCGACCAAGCTATGTATGACCGGTTGAAAAGAGATTCTCAGACTGCAAATATGAGTTCTCTAAATAGTGATAGTCACGATGTGTATTACATGTTCAATACAACTGAATGTCAGCTATGGGTAGACGGTGCTATGTTTTATGGATTAACTTGTCCACAAAATCTTTCTGGTTTTTTGCAATTCGAGGAAACTTGCTATTTTGATGAGTGTTTTGATTTTATTCCCACGATAGTAAGTACTTATTGTAAAAGTTTTGTGGAATGTACTCCTTTATTGGTTTTGTGGTTGTCTGAAGTACAGCTTGAATGTAGTTTCTTGTATCAAATGTTTGGTAAGAAATATGTGTTTTTAAGTGGAGATGACTTGAGTCTTTTTATTACTTGGGTAAATGTGTTAAGAGATGTGTACAATGCTGATGGTGTTAAGTGCTTAGAAAGTAAATGTACTGATTTTTGTGTTAGAGTTGTAAGTGAACTTCCACTTCCTCGTTCTCACGATGTGCCTAATATTAAAACTGACAACTTTGAAACAGAAATGGTGATAGAGAGTTCTGAGATTGAAGTTCTAACTAATTTGAGTGGTAACTGTGGGGAGTTTTATCTCGAACTGAGTGAGTGGGATAATATTTGTATTACCAATTCTACTGGTATAACTTCATTGGTTAGTAATTGGACTAATATTTTTGCTGAAAAATTTAAAGATTTAGCCCAAATGTGTGTTTTAAAGTTTGTAAATTATTGGTTGAAGAAACCTGATAGTCGTAAGGTTAATAGTCCTTTCTTCAGAGCTAGAGCGTCTTGTAAGTTTGAAAATTGTCGATCTTATATCTTTTATATTGATGATGCACTAAATTTGGTAGATAATGACATACTTGTCAAAATTTACTCAGAAGGATATTTGTCACTTCAACATACAGATGGGCAGAGTGCATTTAGTCGACATCTATCTTGCAGTGAGCGTAGTAAAATGGGAGAATTATTACTTAATAATTCGGTTAGTAAAATTTATAATAAACAGTTTAATAATTCAAGTAATCCTGGTCTCTGTTATGGTAATTTTACTTCTCTTAAATCACAAGATTGTTTGCGGAAAGTTAAAGCTGAATTGAAATCTAAGGAGCGATTTTCTAATTTATATATGGAAGATATAACAGCAACCCAGCAGTATTTCCGTTATCTACTTCCTGAATCCCTCCTACCAGGCTATGTTCAGTATTTCGTACAGGATCCTTTCATTATTCATATGTATTCTTATAAGCAGCTGGAAATTCTAAAACTGATGAAAACATAGGCGTCGATATTTTTGGTATCCTTCAAAATCTGGGGGGGCCAAAAAAGGTTTATCTCTATACCTCATTGTTAATATTATCTCATTATTAATATCACTACACAATTAACAATAAATTAACAATTTGTTTTTTAACACCTTGCGAATGAATCTGTAGAATGAATAGTCGCATTCATTGTAAAAAACAATCAATCTATGAAACATCGAGGTTAATAAACTGGGGGGGGGCTGGGATACTCGGCCCCCCCAGTTTTAAAAACTAGGGGGGCCTGCCCCCCCTGCCCCCCCATTAATGACGCCTATGGATGAAAAGTAAAGATATTGTCTTGAATTTAGATGCGACTGGTTCTCTTATTTCTAAACCCCCTTCCTGTTCTAAGAAAATATATTACTATGCCCTTACAATACAACACCCGGAGTTTTCCACTAGTCCCATCCCATTAGCTGAAATGATAAGTAGCGATCATAGCACCGCTGAAATCTCACACTTCCTAAATAAATGGTGTTTGAGTGTAAAATTATTTAACACAATGGAGTTAAAAATTAAGAAAGTTGAGATAGATTTTAGTTGGGCTATGATACACAGTACATGTTTAGCGTTTAACAAATTTACTATTTTTCATTATCTCCAATATTGTTGGGAATTTATAGCTAATAATGAGAACTTAGGTGATAATATTATAACAGTCCTCCATCTCTGCTCGTCTCATATCATGCACAGAATTAGTTATAATTTAAATAGGAAATTCAAATTAGAAAAGGCTTTAAAAATAATAATATTGCATGTATTTGGTCGTATGGTTAATTGTAGACAAATGAATGAAATTAATCAACTTTTCGGGTTACTTTGTTATATTTTGTGTAGTAAGAAGCAAACTAGTGTTTATTGCACTAAATTAAACAAACTAGAAGAATGTATTAAGGCGGAGATTAATGTTAGTAATGATGCCCCCAATGAATTCGAGGATGAGACTGAAGTTAAGAGTAATGCTGTAACTTACAGAGAGAAATCCCCCTTTGGCAGACATTTTGAAATGATTTATCGTAATACCTTAGTCTCAATAAGCGAATTCGACAATAATTCGCAACTTGATCCTAGTGTATCTTATAACCCCCATATAGTTGAATTTCTTCTCACGTATTATATGCCATTGTTACCATTGTGGAGTGGGATAATTTTATGTACAGTTAATTCGTCAGAGAATGCAACAGACAGTAATGCGATTGTTGAGAATTGGTTCAGAATTGTTAAACACAGCATATTTAATTCAGAGACCGGGATACGAGCTGCTGATTTCATCAGAACAGTTTATAATAATATTGACGATAGGATCGCGGCGTTTAAATTTGCTTTCACTCCACTGGCTCATAAAGTGTTTAAAGTTAAGAAGAGATTACGCGTGGAGAATGAGGAGTGCAAAGAGGAGTGGTCTAGAAGTAAGAAGAGTAAATTTAGTTATACTAAACCAACTGTTGATAAAGTTAGTACGATATTTAAAAATTTCAAGTCTAAAAGTTTAAGTAGTAAAAATAAAAGTTTTAATGTAGAAAGTATAAGTAAACGTTCAACAGACAGAGAGGAAGCTACTATTTGTGAAGAAAATCCAGTAGATGTTGCTACAGTTATTAATGATATAGTGCGTGCAAGTGTAGTTGAAATAATTGGTGATTTAGATTTAGTAGAAATGGCTACCATGGAATATAAGTTACCGGCATTCCAACCACTTACATATCGGGGACAGAAGAAGTTGTGTGAAGATTTACATCTACAGTTGTTGGATTCTACAAATTCCATAAGAGATAATATCCCAGGCAATTCTAATTTAAAAGAATATGTTCCTTCGAAGTGTTTGCGAATTCCTGGAGATGGAAATTGTTTATTCGCATCATTGTCGTACTGGTTGACAGGAAATATTGATGGTTTTAATTTAATACGGTTGAAAGTTGTAGAGAATATGGTTGGTAAGCTGAAGGATGCATGCAATAAGTTTATTGCCAATAAATTTCCTAGGAGTGTAATTAACTATCGTAACGTGGCGGACTATGTAGTGAAATCTAATATGAAGAGGAATTCTACGTGGGGTACTGATGTGGAGTTATTTGCAACAGCCTTATTATTGCATACGGATATTTGGGTATTTAGTTCAGACATGGGTAACAAGTGGATGGTATTCTCAGGTAGAGGGGCTAAACTAATTGATACTTTGGAGTCTCCTCCAGGAAATAATGCAGGCTCTATCTATATTAATCATAATGGAGTACATTATGAACCAATATTACGGGTGGATTTAATATCTACGGGCAATTAATGAATTCACTGATTACCTCGTAGTCGTAGATATTAATTAATTAAAACTAGATACGTAATTAGAAAACCAAAGGATTCCCTTTATTAGTTAATGATTAATTGTCTTATGCGGAATGTTATCCAGGTTTAGAAGTGATCCTATTAAGGGTGCTCTGTACTGATATTTTGACACCCGACGACCTAATGTTTTTATTGCGTTTTTGGATAGTACTAATATATCTAAGATATCCCTGAAAATATTAGAGTTCTACTATGTATATATCCTTAGTTATGAACTAGACAATGTCAATATAGGCCTAATCCATACTAGCCAAAGAATTACATAAAATTTTTATTTTAGTTTTTAGCCCGAAACATGTCAATTATATATTATACCTGAGTCAATACTCAATGTTTTCAATCAGACCTAAATGTGCTTTTTCTTTAATCTACTCTATGTTATTGTCATTTTTGTGAAATTGGTCAAAAAAATCCCACTTTTTTGCATTAAAAGTTTACTAATTCAATTTTTTTGTATTATAATGCCCTTACAACCGCGATTGAAAACATGCGCCTACATATACTGAGCATTTTAAAAAAAAGTTTGACTTTCTAGGATAAAAATTAAATTTTTTAGATTTTTATGCCCAGTGTCTTTTTGGAAAAAATTTCGAATTTAGAAATGACGTAATAGGATCGTTTCTTCTGCAAAATAATTAAAATAAAGACTATTACTGCGAAGAAATAGTCTTCTAATAATATGTTGAAAATTTCAAAAAGATTCAACAATTTTGAAAAATTTCCATATTTGGGAGATTACGTCATATTTTATTAAAAAACACCATCATTTATTGAAAATTAAGAAAAAAAAAATCATAAAAGTCAATCTCTACATCATCTAGAGTATTCCTAGTAGTAAATTATGCAATTCTGAGATTCACCATATATGCCTAAATATCAGTACAGGATTGTCCGTGTACAGAGCCGGATTTACCATTAGGCTAAGTAGGCTATAGCCTTAGGGCCTGACGGACACTTATGAAGTGTCGCTCTTTGAGATTGAAAAGCTTAAAATTTCTTACTTCTATATATTATAAATATATTTGTCATTCGAACCTAAACAAAAATATTAACAGAGATTCGTAACTATACAAGATGGCACTTTTTAGTTTGTTAAAACAATTGAAATTTGGGGAATCGAACAATGTCGGTAATGTTTCGGGCCACTCGTGTGGTTCAGCCTTCGGGCCACGCAAGTCTAAATCCTGTCCTGTCAGTGTATAATAATATACCAACTCCAAATACAAAATTAAATATCACTAAGAAACTGTACCAGTAGACACCCCTAACTTTGGGATGTGGAAAAGTTATTGTATTGAGCATTCAATTATACTAATTGAATGCTAACTGCTAATCCATACTGGAACAACCCTCGAGTTTAATTGGCTAAAGGTTTTGACACCTTTTGTGATGGGAAGATGTGAATTTTGACTGTGCCGACTATACTATAGTATAGTGGCCCAGTTCTAATCTCACTGCCTTGGATGTTTTTTCTCCGTGTCGCCTCCACAGGCTAAACCATAAGTGCTAGAGCTCTAAGATTTTCAGGATAGGTGTCTGGTTGTTGATTAATGTGCATCTCGTGGCCCGATTTTTCAATTTCGACTCGTGGCCCGATTTTTTTAATTTCGAATAAATTTTTAACGGGACTTTCAGCTTTTTTTGTCCCATAAGAAAATAAATGCAATAACAAGAAAACTTTTAGAATCATTAGTATCAGAAAAGTATTTTGCAACTGATAGCTCTTCACGATTTTTTTAATCCGTCCTCATTTCCCACAATTCACCCTTAACTTTCTAAAATCGTAAATTCATTAATATTCAATTATGCAATTATTTCGTGGTTTCGATGAAGATCTACTATTTATGAATAATTCAATTAGATTCAGTGTTATTTCGATTCAAGCTATTGTTGATATCATAGTTACAATAAAGAATTCTAGTATATATGAATAATTAATTTACATTCAATAGCTATTACTATACAAATCAATTTATGATATCATAGTTACAATAAAGTATTCTATTTATATGAATAATTCAATTTGATTCAATAGCTTGCTACTCTATAAATCGATTTCTAATACATATGTGTGCTTGGTGCCCGAAATGTATTAGAGTGTAAGGGGGGGTTTATAACGCATTTATAATGGAAATATAGACTTAATCCCATATGTCATTCAAAGTAAGCGAGTATGCTGAATTCAATTTCACAACGATAACTGATATATAAACAATGGATTATTGAGATGGAATTTCTAGTTTATGACTATTCGTTTGTGTACTTGTTTGGTGCCCGAATTGTATTAGAGTGATAGGGGGGGGGTCTAAAACGCATTTATAATGGAAATATAAACTTAAACTCAAGATGGTTTAAGATAGAAAGAAGCATGAAATTTATCAAACGTTCCTTTGTCCCGTAACAAATTGATAAATGGGTGTAAACACCATGTGACGTTCATGACATGGCGAAAAAAATCCAAAATTGCAGCCTGTGTCGACAGCATGTTCCATTGGAGGCACTATCAATAGACCACCACCAAAATATAGTGCCACCAAAGGAACATGCATCGGCACAGGCTGCAATTTTGGATTTTTTTTAAGATATTAGAACTTGTTTGTACATACAGTATTCCCTACCCCCCCTGCGAAATTTCAAGTCTGTAGCTTTTACCAGTTCCTCAATCAATTCTGAACAAACAAACAAACAACAAACAAAAACAAACAAACATTGTGATTTAATATATAAGATAGACCAATTTTAGCCTTTCTAAACTTGAGTAAATCTGTGAATTTATTGAAAAGTTGAGTAGAATTGGAATTATTTTGAAAAACTTGAGTAGATTCGGAAAGATCTAGTTTATATTTGAGTGTCAGTAAAAGTTTAGTATATTTGGAATTTTTTTCCTTTAATTGATACTTGAAATTTGGTATCTTTTTGTTTCAGAATCCTTATACTATAGGATTGCCATGCTTTGACTATTTTACTAACCACAATTTAATTAACGTGTATACCTCTGAGTATGTATTTCTAAATATATACACGTACGTATATATAAGTTTAAAAAAATTCTGGGGAAAGCCTCCAGACCCCTTATAAGTCTATCGCTACGCCCGCTTTGTTTATTGGGCATCCCATCTTGAAACATTTCTAGATCCGCTAGTGATTTTTGTATGTATAGTAAGGCTATAAGCCAATTAGTTTCATACGAAAAAATTTTTGTTAGATCCGGCCAGTAATGATATGTCCTTACCGAAGTGTGGCCGGTATGCTGCAAAAATTGCGAACCCTGCTTTATTAATTAAAATATTTATCTTATTTTAGTTATTTATTTCAACTTTACATCAACAAATGACCTTATTTGCCAGTAAACCGTACTAAATTATAATAAGTACGTATATGCATTTACATATTCTAACCTCGAATGCTAATCCTTAAAGCGAATTCTAATATTTTACAATTTGTTTACCAATTTTGTCATAAGCAAACATGCATAATTATCACATCTACACACAATAATTGAGTTTTAATAAGATAGATTTAAGGGAAAAGTAAATAATATGGTAATGATCCCCGTCAATGGAGCATCTGAAATTGTTTGTTACACAAATAATTAACTTTTCAATCTCAGTCGAAATCAGGATTTCTGCACCCTCTAGATAAATCCCGTTCTACATAGTAAATACACCATCCAAATACGAAACAGCAATTAATATTCCAATAATTTGGAGACACTACAAAAACAATACATAAGTGTGACTAAAAACTAAGATTTACGAATAACTAATGAGTTTAGCAGAAAAGTCAGTAATTTGGGGCTCAAACTGTGGGACTTGAATGAAATCCCAAAGGGACAAATTAAGATTCAGAGAATTTGCAAAAAACACGATAGGATTTGTCGCTCGATAATACGCGCTCGATGATACGCCATACAAGGGAAATGGCAAAGGTGTCTAAAACCCGTTTTCGACTGTATGTACATAGTAGATTAAAGTGCATTAGAATGCACCGGTTTGAATGCCTATTATTATCTCCCTTTCATAGTGCGTTAATAATGAAAGGAGGTGACAACAAAACGGGGTCAAAGAAAAAGGTTCTAATTTGCCTCGGTCTCTTCTTCTTTTTGCTGTTAGGAGTGATAGTAGCTGCAGCAGTAGCCGTGGGTGTCTGGTTAGCACTGAGACCTCCGTCTGAGTTTAGCATAAGCGTCGACAGCACATTGAGTCCCGGACAGGCATTTTCTGAAGGATTCATTATTCTAGAGTTTTCTTTACCCAGTGGCACAAGGCTACAAGATAATATTATTGTCTATTTGGATGGTGTTGAGAATTTCTCTTTGAAATTTTTCCCCTCTACCCTAGAAATTCCAACAGATGGTCTCGAGGATGGAAACCACACTGTATCCATTGTAGCCATATCGCTTGAGAATAGCAGGGGTTTCGGGGAAATTATTGTACTCATTGAAGATCCAAAGCTGACTCTAGTCACGCTGGACTATCCTGGAGAAACATATCCAAATGCATCACTAACGATTAGAGTAGGGGTCTCAGGCAATGCATCACATTTTGTAGCTAACTTTACTTCATTATTTGGGCAAAACACCTTTTTTACTTCCAGCCAAAGTGGCGGATTCTTGATAGGCACAATACTTATTCCAGCAAACCTAACAGCAGAGGAACGCATCTATTCAATCCCTTTAGTAGTGTACAGCACTGTTGGACGCATTCTAATGATCCCAGGAATTGAAATATTCTTTCAAAATGGACAAACAAATCCATTTACAATCGAAGAAGGGATAATTGACATGCAAAGTTTTCCAACGGTCAACACAACTGATAGCACATTAAACTTTACACTCCCTCTAAGTTTATCCATAACTACAGGTCAAAGTGTACAGATTCCCATTCAAGTTGGAAATCCTAATGTAAGTGAAGTACTAGTTGGTTTCGAAGGATTTGGCCAGCATTTTATTATTCCCATTTCCTCCCTCCAAAATCAAAACAATCAACGTCGATCAACACACCAGGCGAATTCTGAAACTCAAACGCTCCTATTGATGATTGAACTCCCACAAGGTTCTATTGGTAGTGGTGAACAAATAATAATGTTGGTGCGTCTTAGGAATAATGATGGAGGGTATGGACCCATACAGAGTGTACAGTTTACTACTTCTACGTCACAACAGGGGAATCTCCATATTAGATTAACCTGGTATCTAGATGTAGACATGGATCTGCATGTAATTGATCCTAACAATGAAGAAATATACTATTCACATAGAATCGCATCCTTACAAGCGGGATTCCTAGATCTGGATTCTAATCCAGCTTGTAACTTGGATCATATCAGGATAGAGAACATCTACTATGAATTAGCAACATCAGGAACTTATACTGTCAGGATTGATCTCTACCGTTCTTGTGGTATAACTGAACAGATTGATTTCGAAGTTTTTGTTGAAGGTTGTGGCTATATAACTGAACCACCTGTGTCTGGTTTCTTTGTACATACAGATGAAGACAGCGGGGGCGCAGGAAGTGGAAGAGAAGTTCTAGTGTTCAATGTCAGTTGTCAAAGTTACAGAGTTGACGGTACAGTCTGCTTTACAACTCCTCTATCTACAGCTAACCCCCTAGGGAGTATAGTCCGAGTGGTAGACGATCAAGAAAATGTAATTGGGTCATCTCAGGTAGTGCGTGATGTCACTAATACAAATAGAGGAAGGTTTTCAGTCCCCTATCACCCCACAAATGAAAATGCTCCAGTTCACGTTGAAATCCTATCTTCAAACAATATGATAACAGTGACAGATCATGCGGGAAACGTACATGCATATCGAGCTAATCAATCGATCACTCCCAACTTAAATCCTACTGCAACAATAGATGTTTGTATTTTGTTGAGTGAGAGTTCTGGAGCATTTTTCATTATGATCACGTTAACACGCATGCTGCCTATATATCGCGCGTATGGTGGTCAAACTAGTGGGTATCCGCTGATGGTAAATTGGCAACGTTTAGAGTATGCCCTAGGCACTCAATATCCCGTATCTTACTACAATTCAGGAACACATACAATTTATATAGGTGGTGGTATTATGGATCCAGATGAGTGGGATCCCTCTGTCCTGTTACATGAAATGGGACATTTGATAATGTTTGGAACTGGTGCAAAGCTAAGAGGAGGTGGATCCCATGACGGCTCTCCCATCTATCAGGGTTTTGCATTTTCTGAGGGTTATGCCACGTATCTTGGTCAAAGAGTTATCGGAAATTTGAAGTACTGTGATGGTAGGTGGTGTTTTGATATCTCTAGAAAAGATCGATTAATTCTGGGTACTACAGGTGGTACTTCTTCCGGAGATATTTCAGAATGGCTGGTCGCTAGTGTAGCAACCAATTTGGATAAAGAAATCGGCCTAGGTGCTATGATGGCTAAAGCCTTAGCTGACCAACTCCAACTTGCAGCTAATTACGAACGTTTGGGAACTCGTAATGCAGTGGATCTAGCAGACATGGTGAGCTTAATAGTATGTAATTTGGCTGAAGCTACACGCAATAGAGCAGCTAATTTACTGAATGAATGCTTACTAGCATGGATTCAAGAACCGGGTTTCTGCATGTAATGAAACTAACAATGCGTTACCACATCAGTTTTACGCTTTTTACTTTTTAGGGTATTTATTCATATTTTTTAGGGTATTTATTCATATTTTTTAGATTTATATTTATGTTATTCTATTATACTACGTAGTATCTGTACTAATGTACGCTTATTAATTATTAAAATATTATTCTATCATATCATTTGAAAGCCTGCATAGGAACATAGTTAATATTGAATGGAGCAACTACATACTCAACATAAGTAAGTAGCAGTCAACAAGCCCAAGCTCGATTGGTTATTATATTCATAAAAACAAGCTTAATTATTAAACTTAATATTATTATGATAACGTGCCCTTCGGTCTCGGTCGCTTTGCGACGGTTTGGCGATTCACGCCTCAATTGACAGCCGCTGCGCGGCCTTACTACACCTCTTTACCGTAATTCATTTGAAATTGCTCTCCACCTAGTGAAATAGCAACTGTAGATGATGTGGCAGAGTGTTGTCCTGCATCGTATGAACTCGAAGCCATAATTTATAATTAATATTTGAATATTTAGGAATATATTTATTTCGTATTAGTTTGTTTTATACTAAATTACTAAACAACCCAGTATCAAAACTAATTCCGAATTTCCGATCGGATAATTGGTTGCCCAAATCGGATAATTGACCGAGAAATACAGTACTGTAGTCAATATAAATTCTAGCAATTTTCTCTGTTTGACGCAAATTCTAATTTAGTGCCAATTTAACTCTACTACAATTTAGTAGGGATTTTGCCACACAGAATTTTCGATATCGATTTTATTCTTTTTTCTATAGATTTTCAAATATTCACTCATTTTATCAGAATTTGGGCATTATATAATTATTAGAAATTACTTATATAGAGCTCTAGTAGAGTTCAGTTTTTCACTATGTGTATTCAGGCACTGAGAAAGGTCAGTTTTTTCCAGAGTTTGAAATTGACCTTTAGAAAGTAAGCCTGTGCTTTTAGTATGGGAAAAAATCTGAACTGTACAAAGCTCAGCTTTATATAAGGATTCTCTAATTATTTACTCTCTAACTTTGTATTAAAGTTGAAAATCGACACGGAAAAATCCCAAAAGGATCATTTTTGAGGGATAGTTTTTTTCTCTCCGACTTATACTTTTCGAGATATGCGAGCTATGCAAAGGTCACTTCCCGGAATTCTTGCGGAATTTTTTTGTACTATTTAACGGCGATATTGACCTCTAGTGCAGTGACGTCAGAAAGGTCAAAGAAATGTCCGAATCAAAATTTTCTTTCGGAATTGGATAGATAGTATATCAATTTATAGTTGGGAATGCTTATATAAGAATTTTGCATTATTTAACATATTTATTTAGTTTGGCACCCTATCTCCATAGGCCGCGAAGCGGCCGTTATTTGTATTACGTAGTATCTACCACGAACGAACAAAGGTCGCGAAGCGGCCTTTGTGAGAGAGTGATCCGTCGCAAAGCGACCGAGACCGAATCTCGATTGTTGTCGATTGTTCTCGATTGTTGGGTGTGTGTTTGTGTGTTTGTTTGTCCGGATTGTATTAAAGTGATGGGGGAATAGAAACCGCATGTATTATTGAGATATAAACTAACTTCAAAATGTTATACAGTCGAAATCGGATTATTTTGTTTTATCGGATTATTTGTCCTAATATTCGAGAAAAATTATGATATATATACCATTTTGCATAGATATCCCACCGGGTATATTTGTATTATCGGATTATTTTGTCGAACTATCCATGAAAAGAATTGTACAAAATAATCCAATTTCGACTGTAATAGGTAAACAAGTTGCCGATTTCGAATTTCGCATTTATAAATTTCTAATATGAATATTTTTGTTCTTGGTTACAAAATAGGTAAACAAATTGATGAAATTCCAAATCAACCTAGAAGTTAGCTTTCAACGGGTATTATAGATGCTGAACACGAATTTCGCATTTATACATTTAGAATTTGAAAAACAAGTTAAACTATGGAAATCTTATTAAGGGATGTATGTAACGTCCCTTTCCACCATTTTATGCCAGGAAAGGTGAAGATTAAGGCCGTACACCGGCAGTTAACTTGAGGTGCGTAGCACCGATCCGTCGCAAAGCGACCGAGACCGAAGGGCTCGTATTTAATTAAGACCGGTCCAGTTGGAACTCATGAAATCCTATTTGGCTAACCTTTCAATAGTTATTTATATTATCAATATAATTTAACCTGGAAACTAGATTCTCACTGGTATAATACGTAAACAAGTATATTGCGAAATCTATATTCCAAACTTTCCAAATAGTAAATTAGTTATTGTTTAGTATAGTCGACTACAATCTAAGACAGGGTTCCTCAAACTAGGTTTTTCAGGCCGCATGCGGCCTGAAACAACCTTATGTATGGCCTGATAGCCCAATATAAATTTATATTATGTGTGGCCTGAGAGATATTTATAATTTAATAATTTTCATCTGGCCTGTACACTTATACACACTGATTAATGTACTAGTAAACAGTTTTGACTAGTCCATTATGCACTTTTTGCTTAGAAATTAGTATAGTTCTAGTATTACAACAACATAATAGTTTTGTTATAAATTACGAAAAATTTCTCGATATTGTTTACGGCCTGACTGCCTGAGGAAATTTTTAAAAAGATTATGTGGCCTTATATAAATGAAAGTTTGAGGAACCCTGATCTAAGATACGGCAGAGATTTCATGAATAAAGCCAGATCACTCGTATTGTTGAGTAGCTAAGCTACCGAAACCAAAGGAACGATTAAACATATTCAATTCCTCACAGAAAGACTGATTGTTACCGTGACAAGTGTGACAGAAATTTTCCATATCCGAGATCAAAATAAGCCATGGAACAGACTATAATTATATGATGTCAAATATCGTATTTTTAACAATAATCTGTGTATTAACTTGTTTGCTTCGCCAAGGGAAATCAACCACTACGGAACTGTCTCTTTGATATGAGCACTTTATGGATACTTATTTATTACTAAACAACAACAACAACAAATAACTAGGATATAATTTTAGTTGTATATTTTAATTCATTAACTGTAAGAAGTTCAGTGATATGCTATGTTGTAGCATAAATTACAAGTCATCTAAGGTACATTTAAAGAGAGTAAACAGAATTTACAGACACATTAACTACAGAAAATATAATTTAGTAATACAATTTGATTGAGGAATCCCAGAAGTTATCCAATGTATAATAATTATTCAAACATACCTAATTGCTAAGACGTATATAAGAGAATGTACTTTCCAAATATTAAAAATTACAATGCAATTATTTTGGCTATATAGCATCTTTACCCTTATAAGCTTTATTGGAATAGTTTTAACAACTATCGTGTCTTGCTTCTGGTCTGTCTACCTGTTAGATGCTATTCGGCGCAAATGGAAGATATACAGACATGCACCGCGGTGTCTACAGGAAGGAGAATGTGATCTCCAACAACAAATACAGGCTTACAATTCTAAAACTGATTTCCTTAAGAATGTATTCCTCTTCTTTATGAACTTAGTGGAATGGACGGGGTTCATGGCAACTTTCTTATCATATCTTCCAAGTTACAAAAACCATTTTCAAAGCTTAAGTAATAAGAATCTATCTATGGAGTATTTATACTATGTTATTCATATTAAATTTCAAACAAATAATAGTCGAATACGAAGTTTTGAACTGTTCCTTGGACAAACAGGACCGTACTTGGGGAACATTAGCCTAGTGATGACTTTCATTCTAACCGCTAGTTTGTGCATGTACTTAGCATCGAGATATGCACGGAAGAGTTGGATAAAATCGGACAAAATACCCCATTTGATTAGCGTGTTCCTCTTCTCTGAGATCGTCATACAGATAACAAGATTATTTTGTTACACTAATTTAATTACTGCGTGGTGCGATACATTCATTATAACAGCATCACTCCTGATTGCCATCCAGCAATACAGGAAGCTCATCATGGTAATCAACTGGTTAATTGTGGATTTAAAAGTATGCCATAACACAGCCTTGCTAAGACAGGTTAGAATGAAGCGAAACTTCACCAGAATTTTCCGACTTATTATAATAGGAAGTATATTCATATTAGCATCCCAATATTTGGACAACATACTACTTACATCTGTTATAGTATTGCGGGAAAATCATAACTCACCCTTCTACAAGTCTTTATCGATCTGTGGTATATTTTCATAATACTATATTGCACTCATATTACATTGGTCATTATCGGAATAGCTTTTATTCTCCTCCCATTTATCGGATACGGCTTGTTAACAATGTGTATTATTCTATGGAGATTGTGCAAGGGAAGACTGGTTACAGAACTCACTATCGCAATCCCCTCTTTGACCCTCTTATCCGTAATGTGAAATAAACCAACTACGTATGTAGAATACTAATTTTGTAGTGTGAATTTGTAATATTATGTAGCAAGGTTAAAAATAATTTACATAATAAAAATTGCATAAAAACTAGTCTATCAAACTCTATCGCCAAGCATATAATTTGGCGCTAAATCAATACACAGTTCGAACCTCTTTATCGAGGGAGTCGATTGAATAAAGAATGAAACTTATTTATTTATAAATTTAATATTAACAATGTTCACAACACATACACTAAAATATAAAATAAAATGTACATTTAAAACCCTTTTTTGTGGATTTTCCTGTATTTAATGGCTACAAATTCCCTATTAAATGCATTATAAATAAATACGTATATAAACAGAAATGGTTAATATTTATACTCGGCACACTTCTTAGTGATGTCATAAAGCTGAATTATTTCATTCCCAAGCAGATAATGCTGAGAATCTGTGGAGCAGTCAGAAATAATTGAGCGAATAGTCTGCAATGATTCCTCATCTAGCATCTTCACATAGATGTCGGGCTGTTTGTACACCAAGTTGCACAACAACCACAATGCACAGAGTTGGACTCTCGTGTCTCTCGCGTGAAGACATTCCACAAGAAACTTGAGCGTGTCCAGGCTCTGAGAGCGGGGGGCTTTATAGTCGATCTGTCCGATAGCTTTCTCCGCTAGCCTGAGCGCCTCTTCGCCGCTCTCCTCCCAGTGCCACCTCTCGGCCCCTACCGCGTAGTAAGCAGACACGGCTATCGCGCAGGCCAGTGCGTCCTGGTTATACCGCTTCGGACTGGCGAGCACAGCTAGCACTGGGGACAGGAGCTGGTATGAGACGCTAGCCCTCTCGTCTTGCAGACAGAACTCTGCGATATTCTCCACTGACGCCATAATAAGACCCACGATATCTCGCTTGCTATCCTCTGAGTACTCCTCTATAAGTCGGACCAGTAGGTCGCTGTGTAGCTTCTGACTCAGCTCCATGCAGTTAGGCAGAGAGAGGTACGTTAGGTTCATCAGAGCCCCGCTAGCGTGTCTAATGTGCGTGTCCGATTTCTTCTCGTCCAGCTTCATCGCGATGAATCTCATGAGCGAGCTAACTCCACCCAACTTAGTTCCTATCACACCTTTCTGTGCTGGTTCTTTGCGGAATAATAAGCGATACAGGATCCCCAGCACTAGACCCAAGAGTGGTTGAATTGAAACCAGAGAAGGGTTCTCGCATGAAATGTTGATGACTGCAAATAGAAATTTACAGAGCGTGTAGTCCATTAGTTCGTTTTTGTTTTGCGGAACTCCTTCATGCACCAACAAGTTATAAATAAGACATACGTTAGTGGTAAGAAGAGTAAAGTTAGTGTGATCTTCGAATTCAGCAACGTTGATATGGTAGAAAAATACACTACAAGTATTCATCCCGTGTGTGGTTACATCTGGCGTTAGGTTGTGTTTCAACTCGACTATGAGTAAGTAGAGGCACGCAGTCCATTTCAGGAGAGAGGGTACATCATCCTTGAACTCAGGGGAGAAATAACGACTATTTGAGTGCTTAAGAAAGTACTTATCCAATGAGTTCAACACCAGATGAGCCATTTCGACTACACTCTCAGAGGTCAGAGTTATATGCTTGTTCAAAAAAGAATTAAACAGGGAGAAATAAAGATCATCCATGTAATCCGTGACGTCAGAATAACGCTGCATTGCGGAAATAATCTGCTCTCCGTTAGCGAACCCACTTATCTCTTTACAGCGTAAATTCGTCTCGCATTTCCATACCGTGAGAGGCGTTTGGTAAAGACCAAGAAACAACAAACCATCGCTAATCCCATCCAGATCAGAATTAGATAACTTTTCCAAACCAGGCCAAGCGGATAGGTCGAGGTGAGTGAGAGCTGTGAAACCGGAGAGCGCTAGGTAGAAGAGCCTCAGATGGGTGGGGTTAAGGGGCGCTTGCTGAATGTGTGTGTAGAGATAAAGCTCCTGTAGGGATGGAGTGGGAGTTAAATCTGTTAAAAAACAATTGCGGTATTCTTCCAGCTTTGTGGGGTCAATGTTTTGAGAAAATAGGTCCGGGAAATTGGTAAGATGGAGATCAAGAGACAACAGGCCCGGGAACTGTTTTACTAAGAGAGACAGCACTCCGAGAGGTAGCAAGTCCTCGAATTCTAGAGTGTTCTCGCTTATGTCTAGATGGGTGAGATTAGGAAAGAACTCCACAGAGGAGGTATGTTTGAAATTAGAACAAGATTTGAGTTTCAAAACTCTCAGACTAACCGCCGCTCTAGAAGTTGCAATGGACCGGAGGAGGGAGTCGGTAACGAGGGAGTTAGACAGGTTTAAAATTGTAAGTGAGAAAGTGCACATGTGTGGGAGTGTTTTCCTAAGATATGTTTGATCGTGTTGTGATGTGAACTCTGTTATGGAGCAGAATGTGTTGGTGAAAAGTTGATTGATAAACTCAACTGGGAAATTTATGTCCCTTTGGATGTGACTCAAGAGCTTATCGGATATCCAGTATGGAATAACTGGTTGATTCGAATGTGAGACCAACAGGCTTGATTTGAAATAATGTACAACTTGACTCAATACACTGTTCAACGACTCAATTGAACAGTGTGTAGTTTTACCATAGCAACATTTAAGCGAGCTGACAAGTGACAGAATACAACTGTCAGAGAGAGATAGGAGGTATTGAGGACGAATTGAATAATTGTTTTCAGTGTCTTCTACAACCAACCAGTTCATATTGGTAAATATTGATCATAACTATCAGATTATTCCAGCTTATATCTCTACAATCCTATTATGCAACTTGATATGAGAACTTTTATGGCATTACTGGTTATATACGTTTATAATAATTGCAGTATATAATAAATTCAATAGTGAATTGTTATAATTTCTCAAGTGGATTCAGCCAACGTCAGCAATCAAGTAATCAAATGGTGTCAATAATTCAATTATAACGAAGCTTATATTAATTCAAATAATACTTGTAGCAAGAATAGAAGAGAAGAATTAAATCTGAATAGCTGAATTTGGGTAGCAATCGATTGAAATCTATACGTAATAAGATCATACGATAAAGCCTGGTTATTGTTCGAAATGAGCTTCGCTGGAAACGGACTTGCAAACACTGCTTTATGCGCAGTCACAAATAGCATAGTATTAAATTATTAATACATAGTGCTACTTGGTGAAATTATTCTATTCTGTGTATTTAATTACTCATTATGGTGGTTGCTCAATGGTGAAGAATATCAATAGACTATTAATATTGCATTTCATACAATATCAAGTGCGTTGTGGGTTAATGGTTGTGGGGAATATGCAAATGAATATACTGCCAGTCTGCCATTTCCAGTATTCGACATCTCATAATATGTACCAAGTTTATTCTTCAACACACTATCTGATTACTGAACCCCTTTCGATCAGCAAGATAGCTACAATTAATACTAACCCATAGAATTTCATATTGTATCAACTTTTTAAACTTTTATTTCATCCAACCAATTAGCATCAGTAAGGTGTAATCCTTTCCTGCAGTCTCTTATGAGACTCAGTTTGGATTTGATATGATGAGCAGCCCCTTATGACTTCTGCTGAGTTAGAACGGCTGACACACAGGTCTGCAACAACCTATGTGTATCTCTGATCTAGTTACTTATGCTGGCTTTTCATCCAGGCAATTTTTTTTGCGCGCCTAGATTAAGGTTGAGATCGCTCACACGCGCCTAAAATACTCAATTTGTTTTACGTTATGGGAGCATCTCTCGATTTTCGCGCGCCTAAAAAATTTTACTCCCAGAATTACCCGCTTAGATGAAACCCTGCTTTTGTATGAGTTGTGTGCCTTCAAAGTTTGTATTTAAATAAATACGAGGAGCGAAACATGTTGACATTATTATATCTGTATAATATTGTATGGCTATTGGCTAGTCACCCACTACGAATCGCTTGAGTACATTCAGTCGTACAGTGCACTGTTCGCCTGATACAAGCCACATTTAGCACGAAATTTTGCTTGCTAATAGGCAAAATACTATTAGAGGAACAAAATTGACATTAAATGCTCGCTAGGGACAAAGAATAACTTGCTAATAGAGCAATTGCTATTAGGCGAAAACTACTGTATGTTATATTTGTATTATGTCTGGAAGTGAATAGGTTGAGAGTCTTGAGACAGGGACTTAATGCTAGATATAGGTAACTAATGCAAACTCTATACTGGTTACCGTATTGCTTCGAATAAGCTCCGGTTTGTGGACCATATCTATGCTGAAACTTTATTGAAAAATTCAGAAAATAATATTTAGGTCCGTTCTAATGGTTCTCATCGACAGATTACAACCGAAGTTGCCAAATCAATGGAATTACACTCCAGTGATCACTAATGTGATTAAATATTTATCATACTGTAACAACAACAAGTAGAGTATAATGAAGCTACTATAAGTCGAAAGAAATACAAATAAGTTAGGCTATTCCTAACTACGGATCTAAGCCTATATGTTATTCTGAAATATGTGGGAACTATGTAGTACTAAAATGTATGGGACTAGTACCCATCGTCAGAGTATGTACTAAGGATTTTTTTATAACTTCACATCTCCGAAAATGTACGAGTGTATTACGTCACCGAGCGATCACGTCCGCCAATTCTTCCTTTTACTACCCAGGTCTTTTATCTAACTTTGTAGGGATCGCATTAATGATGTAATAATTATTGTATAAAATAGCAACATGTTTAGCTACATACTTGAGGAATCTAAAATGATTTCTTAATGATCCTATCTGAAATGATAGTATCTAAAGTTGTGTCAGATTTGAGATTTACTATATGAACACATTTTTTATACTTCACATTTTGCAATTTATTACTACACAAAATCATTTATAACTTCACATTTCTCCGATCATCGTAGCATAAAATAATCCCTGTACTTATGTAGTCCTGATAATCTTTCTGCTTACGCATGCGTAGGGGATATCTTCTAATCAGGTCTTCTCCTTCTACTGGGTCTTTTGTGCTTTGGTTCCTTGGCGGGCTTGACCCTTCCTCCAACTCTTCGAGCACCACGTTAGCTTCGCTCTTCTTCCTGGGTTATGTCGTGACTGGAACAACTACCAGCTCTCCCACTGGCGAGGCTTATCCGTTGCTGGCAGGTCTGGCTTCTATTCGGAAGTGTCAATGGTGCTACTTTCCGGGAACCGTTTGCAGGGGCTTGCGTGTATCCACTTGCGTTTTCTACCTTTTTGGATCTTTACGCCAGTGTCCCTACCGTCAATCACCTTATAAGGGCCGTTAAATTTTCGATCCAGCGAATCCTTCATCGTCTCATTCTTCTCTAGCACTAAGTCTCCCTTTTTGAACTGTGGAGCCACAGTTCCTGTGTTGTGATACCTGATTCTCACTTGCTTGGCGATGCGGTCGTTCTCTCCAGCTAAGGCTTTCAGCTCCGCCGAGACCTTCTCCGCTCTTATCATGTGTTCGGGGTAATTCGCTGTCTTGTTCCATTGAGTTTCGTCATAACCGCGTCTATAGGGGATACGGGTTGCCTACCAAACATCAGCAGCTGAGGTATAAGAGTTTACCGCGTTATTAAAATAGAATGCAACCACTGGTATTAAGACCTCTGGCCAAGATACTTTTCGTAGGCTGCGTTCGATGGTTAAACACCTGACTACTTGTTTTGCTTGTCCGATGGCTCTTTCTACCAGGCCATTCCCCTTGGGGATGGTAGGGAGATGAGTGACGCTTCTCGATCCCTAACTCCTCACATAAAGCTCTGATCGCTGTCCCGTCGACATTGTGGGCTTGATCCGTTAAATGACCTTTGGGTACACCATGCTCCCGGATAATCCATCCGCGTTGAAACTCTCTCACTATTGAGGCGGAAGACTGGTCCTTCGGTGGGATTAGCTCTATGTATCGCGTGAAGGCGTCGACAATGCACATAAAGTACCGGAACTTGTCGTCTGACCAAGGTAGCGTGGCGATGTCCATCGCCACTAAATCACAGGGCCCAACTTGAATTATTGCAAGGGAACCTTCCCTTGGTTGAGAAATTGGCATGTTGGCATACTAGGCAATTCTGGCAAAATATGCGTGCATCTTGTGCCATACCCAACCAAAAATAGCTTTTTCTAAGAACTTGGGAGTGTCCGTTTTTGTCCGAAAAATCGGAAAAATGTTTTACCTGGGTGGACATTTCGGACCGAAATGTAGACATTCGGCCGAAAGGCATGACAGTCATTTCAAACAACCCCCTGGGTGTGTTGAATGCTGCTTTATCCACATCTTCCACCGTGACTGGCACACACCAGAACGCGGCTTTGATGTCAATCACTGTGAAATACTGGTAGCCATGTAGTTATCCAGCATAGTTTGCACCTGGGGGATTCCAAATTTCCATATGCGTCCTTTTTGGTTATACTATTGCGTTGGCGACCGTCTCTCTTAGTCACCAGGACACGTTACTAGCCCACGGTGAGAGATTTGTCCGAGCACTTCGTCGAGTTGAGTGTTTATTTCATCTTCCCATTTCTGAGGTATGCGGGTAGGCCTGGACCTGGCGGGGACTGTACTCCCCTTGTTTATTGCATGTTCGCACCCTGGAGCTCTACCTGGCTTGTCACTAAACAGCGCTCCTAACTCCTCTAACAACTCAAACAACTCGGACTATTTAATTGTAGTCAAGCTTGCATTCTTTGTTGTGGGGCTTTTCACCGGAAGAAACTACCTTCACTGACTGTGCCCTTGAAATTGGGTTCCCACCTACTGCTGTATCTTGTATTTCCGTTCTCGCCTTGCCTAGCTTTATGGTTTCGTCCTCCCAATCAAATATTCAGGCTTCTCATCTTCCAGTGCGCCTCGCTCGACTGTCTCGAGGTAACCTCTACCGCTTCTCTCTTATCTTGGTAACTATCTTTTACCAAGATAAGAGTTTACTCTCTAGCTCATATCATTCCAAGTTACAGTCAAAAATTTGAATATGCAACTAAATTCCTGCTATGATTATTTAACATTAATCAAACATTGGGTGCGGCCTGTGCACCAGAAAAAGCACACTCCCATCCCAAATGTGAGGAGTTTACTATTAATTTGTACTAATTACATGTTGAACGTATTTATTTCAAATGGAGAGCAACTTATTTCTGTTTCAAACTTTCAGTTGTAGAGGAACGGTTTACAGCAATCCATGTACTTTTGTTCCGTTGGTCGCTTGTTCTCGATTCTCTAGGAAGTTCCCATTCAATACCCCAGGTATTGTCTGCAGGTTTCACTTCCATGACAGGTAAATTTTAAAATGCTCATCTTTGGTTAATGCTCATCCAAGAAGCCCTGTAGTACAAATAACGGAAGTAGACTGTCTGTATTAAAAGTAGCAGATTATACAAAGTTTAATATACAAATCTCACACAATCTACAAATCTAATTAATACAAACTTTTACACCAATTATATCATGTATACTATAGTATAGTATTAGCCGATATAATAGGGAACACAAAATGAATCTAATCAGAGTTTTTAGAAGAGACACTTAGAAACACACTTATTCTAATTAATGTTGCCATAGCAGTTATCAGAGACTGGAACTTTCAGATCCAATTTATTTTATTTTTCCTCAGAAACGCTTACACTCTCTGAGTACAAAAACGACTTATTCTCATGTGCCATGGGATGGGTGGTATCAATTTGCTGGTATATCTCATTACCGTGTATCTGGGGCAATTGCATTTGAATATCACGCGAGTTTACTTTTCTTCATAGCACACACAAAGAAGACACATATTAGTAGAACGAGTATGAGGCTAGTGACAAGCACAGCTACGAATATGACAAGCACAGCTATGATTGTGTACATTGTATAGGATATACTCTGTTCAGTGTTTGTAAGAAAATCAGTTGTAGTAACTGGATTGGTAGAGGTGCCTGTGTTGGTGTCTCCACTCAGAGCTAGAAGATGGTGAGTAGTGGCGGAAATGACATACGCAGAATAAGGATATTGGAGCTCGACTCGCACAGTGTAGTTAACGTTTGGGACTAATCCTGTTATCTCAAGTGAGAAATTTTTTGTTGTACCAGCAAAAATTTCAAAATTTCCAAACTCAAAATATACGGAAAATGTCCCTTCTGAATTGTATTGGTTCATTTCTGACAGACTCCAGTTAACTAGCATTGAAGTTTGGCTTGTGGTTTCTGTAGTCAGAAACATGGTTGTCTGTGAGTAAGTTTCTATAAAAAGAAGTAAATATTGATGTTGAGTATGACCAATATGGCAAAATACTGAGAGTTAATGATGCGAAAGCAAACTTACCAACAGTTGATATGTCTATCTGAATAGCCAGTGTCCAGACTCCATCCCAGTTAGTGACATAGAACTTGTACAGTCCAGCATTAGACACATAGATTGTTCGGATTGTGATGGAATCACTGTTGACATAACTGCCATCTGGTGTCTGCCATCTTCCAACTAGATTAACTCTCAGCAGCACATTATGTGTCAGTGCAGGAATATCAGCTTTGTTGACAGCAGGAGGGAGGAGAGAGAATGTATTGCCACATCCATAATTCAATGTTATGACTGGTGTACCTAATAGACAATGTTAAGACTGGTGTACCTAATAGATATTTTTTTTTGTGCCGTCTATACTTTAGTATAGTGGTCCAGATTGAAATTGGTTAGTTTTTATGCTGTTCCGACTACTATGTATCAGGCCGTTCTTAAATCTCTGCCTTGGATAATTATTATTATAACGAGCCCTTCGGTATGGGTTGCTTCGCAACATTTGTTTGTTCGTGTTAGACACTATGCAAACAATAAAACTGACTATAACCAGCCCTGGGCACATATATTCATTGAAACAATGACAAATCAACTCTATCTGTTAGATATTACCCCAAATTGATGTCCCAAAAGAAAGTGGACTCCTAAAATATGGTAGCAGTTTCCATGGAAATTAATTAAGTACTTAAGTTCCATCTTTGAATATATCACTTCTTTAATACAATTCAAGATACAAAATAAATTGGAGAAATAGGTTATTGTTATTGTCACAATGGTTTAATAATACGAGCCCTTCGGTCTCGGTCGCTTCGCGACGGATCACTCTCTCACAAAGGTCGCTTCGCGACCTTTGTTCGTTCGTGTTAGGCACTACGCAATGCAATTAACGGCCGCTTCGCGGCCTTTCCCTCCTCTAAAAGACAGTAATATTAATAATAAATAAGTTAACCTGTGGCTAGTAAATTTCACACACTACTTAACGCGCGCTTAAATTCATTCTGGGTTGTGATTCGTTAATGTAATCTGTTTGGGAAATGATGTGTTATGTATGTTATTCTCATTACTTATTAGTTATTAATATTATATGATATTGGCTCAATAATTCTTAATTAAGGTAGCACATTTCAGCTCCATTAAAAGGTTAGCTTGTTAGCTCAAATAAATTGAAACCCGTGTCTGATAAATTATACCCAATTATTTATTTCAGTATATTGTATTGCAAAGTAATCTCTGCATAATAATGGTTTAAAGATGAGAATAAGACCGCTTCGCGGTCTTATTCTCACCATTAAACCATTATTATGCAGAGGTTAAATCCAGAGTTGTAAAATAGTTGATTTAATTGATAGTAATAATAAACATATCAATCTCATAATTAGACAGATCCTAAATCCTTGATGAATCAACTACTTAACTTAATTAATTTCAGTAATTTCAGTATAGGTTAGAAATTACGTAATCCCATTAATTGTCTTATTAATAGGAAGCCAATATAGGTGTAATAAATAAACAATGCATCAGAGAAGTTAAGTAGTCGAGTGCATTCTTGCTAACCAAACAAATCAGATCACCCACATAGTGCTAAGAATAATATGCTACATTGAACTAATAACTTTCGTTAATCACTCTTACTTGAATTGTTTGCAATAGAACACAATCGAAAATCGATTTTGCACTTTGCTATACCTGTGTTGGTACGATACACTATTTATGGTTGATTAGTGCAGGGACTAATTAATTAACTGTGTCACAGTCAGAAGTAAAATGGGAATTCGTGAACTGCTATCAGGTGTAGAAATTTAGTGTACGTCTAATGATTTGAATTTTCTACAGATCGGAGCAAAATTGGGAAGCTAGTACAAAATATCTGTTTTTCGCAACTGTGACGTAATAATCCCGTTATTTTGTTTCAAAAACCAATAGATCGTTGTCGCAGTACAAAATTACCCCTGTATGCAAATTTTCAGCTTTTTGGGACTCGTAGTCTTTCCAATTAATTACGGACAAACATCCAAACAAACACAAACACACATACAACAATTCCTCTTTTAATATACGAGCCCTTCGGTCTCGGTCGTTTCGCGACGGATCACTCTCTCACAAAAGTCGCTTCGCGACTTTTGTTCATTCGTGTTACACACGTGTACACCGCAACACAATTAATTAACGGCCGATTTGCGGCCTTACACTCCTCAATTATCACTCATATTAAATAGGTTAAA
This sequence comes from Hexactinellida sp. DTS-2022, assembly GCA_028753945.1. NCBI lineage: Eukaryota > Metazoa > Porifera > Hexactinellida > Hexactinellida sp. DTS-2022. The sequence continues at coordinate 1,290,954 of JAPNXP010000017.1, read as the reverse complement.
CCTGTGACTTGTAAATTACACGTACTCTATGCTGCTATTTGGGACCCAAGTATGTCAACTAATGAATGAATTAATTAATTAATTCATGTTATTTACTAACCCAGGATTTACATAGGAAAATTGTTTGTAAATAGTTGAATTACTTTGATAGTAATATTATGTATGCTTGTGATTGACGTAGGCTAAATACATCACGAATAGAAATAAACTGATGGAAGCCAAACTGGATTAATCAAGTATGCAATTTCGGAAATAATGTAGGTGAAGATTAAATCGTCAAACCTCAATATGCGCAATGACGCAGCAACTGGAGGTTACATTTTTGTTATAGCCTGGCTCAGATTAAATGCGAAAATTATAAAAAATTCTAGAGACATGCAATACATTCTGTTTTATAATGTGACAAAATTATTTGTCGATTGAACCAAAAGTGTAAGAGCTGAATCCAAATTAGTTCCTACGTGACGTCACACTCCCATAAATCGGTATACGTGTGTCTCATTGTATGTTGTGTTATCATCTAAAATTGTGGGCGAATCGAATAAAAACTGAAAGAGTTATTCCCAAATATGTGCCTTTATGACGTCATAATCCCGTTATTTCGCTTAGAAAACCAATAGATCGTTGTCGCAGTAAAAATAACCCATGTATGCCAATTTTAAGCTTTCTAGGACTCGTAGTCTTTCCTATTAATTCTGGACAAACACACACACAAACAAACACACAACAATTCCTCTTTTAATATACAGATAGATAGATAGATAGTTGCAAGTGTATTATTCAGCTAGTTTAAGTAGGAATTTATATTTACGATCTCTCCAAGCTAAACAAAAGTCATGTTGTTGCCCAAAAGTAGTCAACGAATATCCGTTTCAATCTGATATTCGTCCAAACGAATATTCGTTCAATCATTTCAACGAATATTCGGTATATTCATTTTAGCCCTGATTTTTTACACAAAATATTTATTTTCACAAAGTATTCCCTCACGTAGCCCTCTGTAACTTTCGGATTCTAAAACATTTAGACCAAATTGGTTCACTACGAACAATTGTTTGATATTTATTTAGCTAGTTATTATAAAGGAAATTCCTTTTTTTGAACCTTTTCCGAATTCCTGACCTTTTGGGATACTACATAGAATGCATGTGTCCTATCACTCCAACCTTTGTTCCGATTTTTAGTGTGCTTCTTCTAGTAAAAATACGTTATAGTAGGGTCATATTATAATTTTATACTATAAGATGCACAGTACTAAAATCGTTCTGATGGGCAGGGCAGTCGAGAGCGCGAGCGGGCCCCGGGTCATAATTTTGGGTGCGGGCCCCCTCTAGTGGGGGAGCCAGGATTTTAAGGGGAGCAAAGCTTGCTAAAGGGTCATTGTGCAGACATTTAGTAGTATATGGACAAAATAAGAGTCTAAAATGTAAAATCGATCACGTTCAACTCCACCAGCGTTCGTTCGTTGAGTTCGCTGGTCGTTGACAAGTACGACAAACAGACATGACACGAGGAATGTCCGGAATTCGCACTTTTAAGTGATTCATATTTTATGCTTCAATATTTATAACGAGCCCTTCGGTCTCGGTCGCTTTGCGACAGATCGGTGCTACGCATCTCAAGTTAACGGCCGCTACGCGGCCTTACTCCTCACTAAACAATTGATTACTTGTTAGTAATATTTGTCATAGTTGTATACTTATAATACCCGTTAAAAGCTAACTTCTGGATTGATATTGAATTTTCATTAATTTGTTTACTTATTTGTGTCAACAACAACAACAAATATTCATATTATAAATTTGTAAATGCGAAATTCGAAATCAGCATACTTGTTTACCCCTTATAACATTTGTTTACCAATTATAACATTTGAAAGTTAGTTTATATCTCATATCTCATATATACATGCAGTTTCTATCCCCCATCACTTTAATACAATCCGGACAAACACCACACAAACACACAAACACACACAAACAACAATCGAGATTTAATAATATAGATATCATTATTAAATTCGTTCCGTTCGTTCCGTACACGTTCAAGGGGAGACAGGTCGATCGTCGTTCGTTCAGCTCGTCCCTTAAATAGTCTTACGTTCTGTTTGTTCAGTTAAAGTTCAATAAGTTCGTTCGTGAACATTTCATTCCCTGGAAACAACACTGTCAGGGGAAGCGATGGCGCTCCCTGCTCCCCCATTGGCTACGCTATTGGCCCCCTCTGATAATATTTTAGTTCGGTTATCGTGAGATGAAAAAACTAGACGCAAACTATTACATTCGTATTATACATATTTAAAATGTTAAGTTAATGATACATCACGAATAGAGTAAACTGATGGAAGCCAGACTGGATTAATCAAAGTATGTGGAATTAATTCAGGTGAAGATTAATCAAGTTGTCAAATTTCAGGATAGTGACTCATGGGTTACAGATACAGGGTTGCCGTGGGTATGGGAATCAGATTTTCCCTTGTGGGGATTCGCATATAGATCCCCAGATGGATCCCCATGGGGATACCAGATGCAGATTTTCCAGAGGACTAGACTTCTAATTATAATTAAAAAATCTAAAAGTACAGCTGTGCCAACTGCATATTATTTGGAGGCACTATATTTGGTGGTTTAATGACTAATATTGCCTCCACCAGAATATGCTGTCTGCAGAGCTGTAATTATAATTTTTTTCTCCAATAGGATGGAAATAATATAAATGCAACAGCTCCTTTGTTCTCGTCAGCTTCGCGATGGATCACTTAGCCGCTACGCATTTAGATATGTTCGCTAAAACATCTGTATTATATATTATTAATCAATTTCGAGTTGACAAAGTCTTCACTCTTCAGTATATGCATGATCGTGAATGAGCATAGCTCTATCAAATACTCTATACAGAAGACTCTCGTTAATATGAACACCAGGGGATCATCGGAATTTGCTCGTATTATCTGGAGTTCATTTTAACGACATCAATTGCAAATTTGCAATCAACTACATACAAAACAATATATTGTAGGTTGAATTACATTTCGCTCAAGGGATAACAGAATCTAAAATTATATCTGTGCTGAAAAACAGCATTTTCATTTGAAGGTACTATCACGCTTCCCCAAAATATAGTGTCACCAAAGAAAATGCTCTCGGGACAGTTGTATTTTAGATTTTTATATACCATAAACTGCAGATACCTATAATGAAATCCAGCATCACAATAGTATATATTCTAGTTTCCCCTCCTCTCTGACTGACTACACAGCTGTAGTATCCTGTCTTGTCATTAGTTGCATAGAGAGTGCTGACTCCTGTTGTTGCATTAGTTGTAGCAGAGAGATTAGTACTGACTCCATTAAAATCTGTAAAACTCCATATTACTTGTGGTGTGTTTTTAGTCTCTGTTATACAGTAAAGAGTAGTGTTTCTGTACAGAAATGTGTTGTCTTTTAATGGCATGTATGTGTCTGGACTGATCTGTTCTCCGAATGGGCTAACTAACAATAAATAAGCTCAAATACAGTAGAACCTCGTTAATACGAACGCCAACGGTAAGTAAAAATATGTTCTCTTTATCCGGAGTTCGTATTAATCTGAGTATGAATAGTCATTATAGGGACTTGATTTGTGGAACTGTTTGTTCGTTTTATCTGGGGATTCGTATTAACCGTGTTCGCACTAACGAGGTTCTACTGTATTCTTATTCTCTAAATCCTTTTTATTTAATTAAATTGTAATGATTTTATTAAACTCCTGGAGTTTCAGGATAATAAATATACTGTTATTTAGACATTAGCAAATAGGCATCACCTTAGCATCACTTCATCTTATATCCACGGTTGCCGTGGGAATGGAATTTCCGTTCCCATTCCCATCCCATTCCCATATGAATCCTGTGGGAATCCCCATGGAAATCCTCATAGGAATCCATTGGGGAGTATAATATATACATAAAAACGTATTTAATTACAGCAGATTCGTATCAATAGTAAAGCTTATATTAATTAAGGATGACCTAATGAAACCATATGCGAATATCCCATGGGGATCCCCACAGGGGAAAATCTGATTCCCATTCCCATTCCCATGGGTATGGGGATCCCCATGGCAATTCCCATACCCACGGCAACCCTGCTTATATCACCTTAGCAAATAGTATTGCTTTATATTTGATTTTGAAGCTTTAAATATCATCATGGTTAGCATATGTTTTTTATACCAAAATGTTTAAATATTGATTACAAACAAATGAACAATAATTTTCTATTTACTAGTTCGAAGCTGGTGAACTGTTTTTGTGCTCCTATAATGGAGAGTATTTATTTTCTCCTAATATATATTCCAGTAATCTTAGTACATACAATATATCTATGTTATATATTTTTTATTCGAAGGGTTGACTGACCTGTTGTGCTACAGAAATAGCAACCTAGTGTAGCTTCACAATGTCTATCATTCCACTTTTGGTTTGACCATATCATTCCACAATCTTCTTTTTCTCCATTATTATTAGGTTCATTAAGATCCCAGTTTCTATATGTGTTTTCGCTACCATCTGCCCAGACAAAAGTATTCTCTACTGCATGTATGTTAATGAGTCCTATCCAACAATTAGAGACTCCTGGTTTGCTGTTGAACATCACTGTATTCTCTTCGAGAGATGTCACAGTAGCTAGGTCTCCTCCCCACGCTAGACACATTTCTCTAGCATCATGCCAGTCAATAGCAGAGCTAGTGAAATAGTTGTAACATCTCCCTTTATCTGAAATTGCATCGCAACCGCTAGAAGGAGCTACAAACAGTAGATCCAATTTAATTGACAGTATATTATTATGTCTCTTATGTATCATACGAGTCATTATTTTTCCTTAGTTTCGTAATTGATCATTCAACTACCGAGCGGCCAATTGATATTAATCCATGCATGCATGCATGCAATATTATTCCTGCATTATTTGTTTTATATAGAATTTCACATTTTAAAATATTGATCATCATTTAAAATTCTGTATTTTGGAAATCTAAAATCTAAATTCAATTTGTCGTCGGGACTCGGGACACATTCTGAAGTTTGTAAAACCACAATCCGTCTTTTAAACTGTGTACCTCTATAGCAAATAACAAACATTATGTGCACTCCTTCCCATTGACTATTAAAATTGTGAGTTCTTATGGGTCCCCTACTACTTAAATTTAGTAGATTAAAATTTATGAACTCTGTCAGGATGCATAATGCTGAATCGAGGAGTTGAAATTGTGATAAAAACTGAGTCTAGTGATTGGTCAAATTTCGAGGATTTGCTGTTGATCAACTACTTTTATTCAATCAACGTTTACAATTGATCAACTACTGTGCATAGTTTGCAATTGATCAACGATGGAAATTATTGTTAATCAATTGCCAACCTCTAATATACTCGAATTTCCATTATAATATTGATTGCTTCTCATTTAGGTTCACAATTGATCAACTCATATATCCATTGTTCAAAAAATTATATTTGTTGCTTATACTGTATTTTAATCGTAAGTATATTTATACTTGTAAATTAAAAAAAAGTTTAAAAATTACACTTGGTATCTACACCTAATAATAAATTTACCACTTCTCATAATTCATATATATTTTCTATAATCTATATTATTAAATCTCGATTGTTGTTTGTGTGTTTGTGTGTTTGTGTGTGTGCAGGAGGATGTCCTCATATCGCAAAAACTTGTCCTCGTATCTATAGATGTGAGGACAAAAACTTGGATATGAGGACAAAAATTTGGATATGAGGACAAAAACCGGATATGAGGACATTTACCTGCGTGTGTGTGTGTTTGTGTGTGTGTGTGTGTTTGTCTGGATTATATTAAAGTGATGGGGGAATAGAAACCGCAATTAATATGGGATATAAACTAACTTTCAAATGTTATAATAGGTAAACAAGTATGCCGAACACGAATTTCGCGTTTAAAAATTTATAATATGAATTTTTGTTGTTGTTGTTGACACAAAATAGGTAAACAAATTAATGAAATTCAAAATCAACCTAGAAGTTAGATTTCAACGGGTATTTTAGGTAAACAAGTATGCTGATTTCGAATTTCGCATTTATAAATATATAATATGAATATTTGTTGTTGTTGTTTACACAAAATAGGTAAACAAATTAATGAAATTCAAAATCAACCTAGAAGTTAGCTTTCAACGGGTATTATAGGTAAGCAAGTATGCTGATTTCGAATTTCGCATTTATAAATTTATAATATGAATATTTGTTGTTGTTGTTTACACAAAATAGGTAAACAAATTACATGTAATGAAAATTCAAAATCAACCTAGAAGTTAGCTTTCAACGGGTATATAGGTAAACAAGTATGCTGATTTCGAATTTCGCATTTATAAATTTATAATATGAATATTTGTTGTTGTTGTTTACACAAAATAGGTAAACGAATTAATGAAATTCAAAATCAACCTAGAAGTTAGCTTTCAACGGGTATTATAGGTAAGCAAGTATGCTGATTTCGAATTTCGCATTTATAAATTTATAATATGAATATTTGTTGTTGTTGTTGTTTACACAAAATAGGTAAACAAATTACATGTAATGAAAATTCAAAATCAACCTAGAAGTTAGCTTTCAACGGGTATATAGGTAAACAAGTATGCTGATTTCGAATTTCGCATTTATAAATTTATAATATGAATATTTGTTGTTGTTGTTGACACAAAATAGGTAAACGAATTATTGAAATTCAAAATCAACCTAGAAGTTAGCTTTCAACGGGTATTATAAGTATATAACTATGACAAATATTTACGAACTATGTAATCATTTGTTTGTGAGGAGTAAGGCCGCGTAGCGGCCGTTAACATGAGGTGCATAGAAACGATCTGTCGCAAAGCGACCGAGACCGAAGGGCTCGTATTTAATAATTATGCTACTAACTACCCATCATACTAACCAATAAACTATAGTTATCAATTTATTAAAAACACAATTGTTATTTGTTTGTTTGTTTGTTTGTCCGTAATTGATTAAATGACCATACTACCTAGAGAGCAGAAATTTGGTGGATAGGTGTAGTTTGTCATAGCGATAGCCGATAGGGTCTATTGGTTTCTAAGCGAAATATTGTTAGCATGACATCACAAGGTACCTTATTATAGGAAATAAACGCGCCATGAAATTAACGCGAATTGCTCCAATTCGCGTTAATTTCATGGAGCTTTAATTTCCGTCGCGTTAATTTTATGGCGCGTTAATTTCCTATAATAAGGTAACCTTTTTCCTTAATAACTTTTCCAAATTTGACTCGATTAGTATAATTTTATATAAAAATATATAACTCATAATGGAGGACCTTTGAAGAAATAACGTAGTCAACACATATTTTTTAAAGTTATTAGTTAAAATCAGGGGATTATACAGGAGTAGAATTGAACACTCCTAACTGTCCTAAGGTCACTAGAGTATGAATTTTGGGGGCTGACTGAATAGTGGAATCTAGTGGAATCCAGTGGAATCTAGTGGAATCCAGTGGAATCTAGTGGAATCTAGTGGAACCTAGTGGAATCTAGTGGAATCTAGTGGAATCTAGGGTGACTGAATGGTGGAATCTAGTGGAATCCAGTGGAATCTAGTGGAATCTAGTGGAATTACTAAATTTTAGTGGAATTGACTGAACGGTGGAATCGAGTGGATTTTCTAAAAACCGACTGAACAGTGGAATCGAGTGGAATCTTTGACTGAATAGGAATCGAAGGGAATTTGACTGAATAGTGGAATCGAGTGGAATTTGACTGAATAGTGGAATCGAGTGGAATTTGACTGAATAGTGGAATCGAGTGGAATCGAGTGGAATCGAGTGGAATTTGATTAAATTGTTAAACACTAGATATATGTTATAAGCTACGTGTGATCATATTACGTTAATTTTCGCCCATGTAAAATTGTTTGCAACGATTAAACTAGTGTTGTGCAAAAAGTGGCACAATATGTACTATATTAGTATTCTTACTAATCATCTCTATTGAACTGCCCAATGAATACCAACTGGAGTTGCTAAGGAATTGTTGATAAATAATGTTTATAAGATGTGTCTAAATAACATGGTAACAAAGCCTAACAGTAACTCAATAGTATTTATTTGTTAGACTTTGTTACCATGTTATTTAGACACATCCTATAAACATTATTTATCAACAATTCCTTAGCAAATCCAGTTGGTATTCATTGGGCAGTTCAATAGAGGTGATTAGTCAGAATAATAATATAGTATCACATTGTGTCACTTCATGCACAACACTAGTTTAATTGTTGCAAACAATTTTACATGGGCGAATATTAACGTAATATGATGGACATGTAGCTTATAGCATATACGTGGTGTTTAACAATTTAATCAAATTCCACTCGATTCCACTATTCAGTCAAATTCCACTCGATTCCACTATTCAGTCAAATTCCACTCGATTCCACTCGATTCCACTATTCAGTCAAAGATTCCACTCGATTCCACTGTTCAGTCGGTTTTTAGAAAATCCACTCGATTCCACCGTTCAGTCAATTCCACTAAAATTTAGTAATTCCACTAGATTCCACTAGATTCCACTGGATTCCACTAGATTCCACCATTCAGTCACCCTAGATTCCACTGGATTCCACTAGGTTCCACTGGATTCCACTAGATTCCACTAGGTTCCACTAGATTCCACTGGATTCCACTGGATTCCACTAGATTCCACTAGATTCCACTATTCAGTCAGCCCCTGAATTTTGTACGCCTAAAAGGTCAGTATTGTATTACTCTATGGGAACTTTCGGCAGTTTTCGCGCTCCTAAACGCAAACATATCCCAATTTATACTCCTCTAGGCGTATGGCGCGCTCCTGGATAAAACCTTGGTTAAGATGTGTCCTGTTATTTTTAATACTATATGTGTGATCTGATCTTTTTGGTTGAGAAAATGCAGAACTGCTTAATCCACTTAGTGATGCTGCATTGTTAGTTTACTACACTTCTCTTGATTTATGTACGTTATTAGTATTTATGTACGTATATAGTTTGTTCATTTTTGGCTCCTCACACTTATAATCTAAATTAGTTTTAACCAGTGGTGTATTCCTATTTTTAAAATGGGGGAACAGATTATAACATCGGTTTCGACTCAGAGACACCTGAAAAGTCTCAGGTTATAGGTTCCCTAATTATATGTGCAAATCTCTTGGAATGTGTCTATAGGACTCAAGTATAAGTATACTGTGATAATTTCGGTGAAATTAACAATTACACTCTCTAAAATTGAAAAATTTGAATTTCCGACAAAATGTTATTTTTAAATACTTCGTTAAAATTAGGTAGCGTGGGTTCACCGAATGAAAAAGTGGGGGTTGATATACCCTGGCTACATACTGAACTGAATTAAGTACATGTAATTTGTAAGTCACAGGTTTAATTTATTTGTTATCAATGATTTTTGAGTGATAAGGCCGCGAAGCGGCAGTTAATTGTATTCGTGTTCATAGTGTCTAACACGAACTAAAAAAGGTCGCGAGAGAATGACACGTCGCGAAGAAACCGAGACAGAAGGGCTCGTATTTGATAAATTAAATTGATAAAATACCGATTTTGTACACTAAAAATATATATTTTGTTTTTCAATTGCAAGGTAGTTAATCATTTGCAAAACTTAGTTGATCAAATGCAAACCTTGTCAAATTTATGAATTACAAAGGGTAGTAGTTGCTCAATTGCAACACCCTCTCAGGTCGCGATACGTCCTTTCGAAAAGTAGTACAGCGGGAATTTTACTGTATTTGAATGTGGTCCGGCGATCATTAAATAATTATATTATCAATGAATTGTGTAATTTCGAATAAATAGAGGTGGTACAGCAAAGCTGGCCATCCTGAAAAGTGGTACGGCGCTCGCCGCACCAGCCGTACCAGATATGCCGCCCCTGCCCTCTCCTGAATCCTTTTCCCAACACCACATAGTAAATTTTGATCCCAACATTGGTATCATTTAAATAAAATATGTATCAGTTAAGGTACTTTGGTTTTGTGTGATAATCGCGAAGCATGATTACAATACAGGACACCCTCGCTAATCCGAACAGGAGAAACCAAAATATTCTTCTAATAAATGTGTGAAAAAATCGTAAATTTGAATGGAAGTATAAAAATCCAAAATTGCAGCTGTGCCGACACATGCTCCTTTGGTGGCACTATATTTTGGTGGTGGTTTATTGATAGTGCCTCCAAAGGAACATGCTGTCACCACAGGCTGCAATTTTGGATTTTTTTTCGCCAAGTCATCAACGCCTCAAGGCGTCAAGAACCATTTGTTAATTGGGTAGAGTCACAAGGAACGGTAGATAAATTTGAAGTTTGTTTCTATCATAAACCATCTTGAGTTTAATGCCATTCATTCATTATGTATTGATAATAAATTATATTATTAGTTATTTATTTTAGCAATGTTATCCACGGTGAGTGAGTTAAGTCAACAAATTCCTTATATTATATATTATTTTATTTAATCCATTGTATAGTAGTATACTACAATTAAATAGAATCCAGCTGGAATTTATAAGTTAAATCAATATAATTATCGCGAGTTGAATCAATAGAGTAAAATTTAACAAGTTAAATCAATAGAATTATTACAAGTTGAAACAATAGAATTAGATTTAACACTTTTACTGAAACTGAAGTGTGAGTAAATAAAGAAATTTCAACCTTCATTTATGGCAGAAATTTAACCCATTATTAAAAATTTTCTTCTCCCAACAGACGCAGAATTTTATCGTGAATCCATTGGTGAAATAAAAATTGGGGGTTTAGTAAAACATTTTTTGAGTTATGGACCAGACAAATTTTGAAAGGTGTTAAAATGTGTCCAAAACGTGTAATTAAAAATCGTAACCCAAGGTGAAAATTAGACAGTCACTTCGCACCTACATGCCAGGTTGCAGTCCATCAACTATAAAGCTCTGACCAGGGCACCTGCTACGGAGAAAACAAAAATATTAATAATAAAATCCAAAATTGCAGCCTGTGCCGACGCATGTTCCTTTGGTGGCACTATATTTTGTTGGTGGTTTATTGATAGTGCCTCCAATGGAACATCCTGTCTGCACAGGCTGCAATTTTGGATTTTATTTTCGCCAAGTCATCATCACTATAAAGGTGTTAAATTATTTCAGAAAGGTGTTTCAGAAGGCTACGACCCTTAGAGTGGTGGAAGTTTCCATTTAGCTCACTTCATTTGAGAGATATTCAAGTTTCAGTAGAATATAATATGTGCTGAGTCAGCATTTTTTAGGTGCGTGTTGGGTGATCACCCAACTCCAACCAACCCATGCGAATTATATGATTCACAAAATTGTAAATACACATTTTTTTGACGATGTCATCATCACCTCAAGGTGTCAAGACCCACTTGTAAAGGTGGTATGTGGCATAAAGACCAATTGATCTATTGAAATTTTGTTTCTATTTGCAATAATTTCTGAGATTAATGAAATTTAGTTAATTAGTATAAATATTAAATTAACGTATTCATAATTTAACACCATTATTATGACAACAAAATAAATTCAATTCAATTATTTGTAATAATTATTAATTTAAATTGAATTTCATTAAAATTTGAATTCAGCGCACTCGATAACCCCAATAATCTAATTGGAACCGTTTCTATAAGTTAAACACAGATCGAATTAAATATAATTAAATATGTCAGTGTATCCATTGTGCAAGAATATTCTAGCAGAAGTAAATATAATCACATAATCTGTTGTTGTTATGGAATGTAAAATCTTAGTTTTCAATTAGAAAATAGAAGCCTATTCGATTTCACAAGTGGAATCAATATAATTATCACAAGTTGAAACAATAGTGTAAGATTTAACAAATTTAATCAATATAATAATCACAAGTTGAAACAATAGAATTAGATTTAACACTTTCAATTGAACTGAAGTGTTAGTAAACAATGGAAATTTGCAACTCAATTGTGGCACAAATGAAGCGGAATTTGAAAGTCGTGCACTGTGACAAGGTGTATAATTAAATTATCTATCGAATGCATATAAATTGAAAAGTCGCGCACTATTTATTGTTCCTTTTCTAACATTAAACAGGTGTAAAAATGTGTCCAAAAAAATGTGATCAAAAATCGTGATCCCAGGTGCACATCTGTATCCCATGAGACACCTGTCCTGGAAATTTCAGTTCTTAGTTAATTATGCTCTGTTCTGTGTAGACGATACGGACTAATAAAAAATCCAAAATTGCAGCCTGTACCGACGCATGTTCCTTTGGTGGCACTATATTTTGGTGGTGGTTTATTGATAGTGCCTCCAAAGGAACATGCTGTCGGCACAGGCTGCAACTTTGGATTCTTTTTTCGCCAAGTTATCAACGCCTCAAAGTGACAAGAACCATTTGTTAATTGGTCCGAGTCACAAGGAACAGCAGATAAATTTGAAGTTTGTTTCTATCATAAACCATCTTGAGTTTAATGCCATTCATTCATTCTGTATTGGTAATATATTATATTATTAGTTATTTATTTTAGCAATGTTATCCACGGTGAGTGAGTTAAGTCAACAAATTCCTTATATTATATTATTTTAGTAATCCATTGTATAGTAGTATACTACAATTAAATAGAAGCCAGCTGGAATTTATAAGTTTAATCAATATATTTATCGCAAGTTGAAACAATAGTGAAAGATTTAACAAGTTAAATCAATAAATTTATTACAAGTTGAAAAAATAGAATTAGATTGAACAGTTTTACTGAAAATGAAGTGTGAGTAAACAAAGAAATTTAAACCCCCATTTATGGCATGAATTAAACCCTTTTTAAAAATTTGTCCTCTCGCAATTGACGCAAAATTTTATGGTGAATCCAAAAAAATTGGGGGTTTAGTATAACATTTTTTGAGTTATGGACGAGAAAAACTTAGAAAGGTGTTAAAAATGTGTCCAAAATTTGTTAATCAGAAATCGTAACCCCAGGTGCAAATTAGACGGTCCCATCGCACCTACATGCAAAGTTTAAGCCCATCAACTATCAAGCTCTGGCCAGGGCACCGTCTATGGAGAAATAATAAAAATCCAAAATTGCAGCTGTGCCGACGCATGTTCCTTTGGTGGCATATTTTGATGGTGGTTTATTGATAGTGCCTCCAAAAGGAACATGCTGTGGGCACAGCTGCAATTTTGGATTTTTTTTGCCATGTCATCATCACCAGGAAGGTGTTAAATTATTTCAGAAAGGTGTTTCAGAAGGCATCGACCCTTAGAGTGGTGGAAGCTTCCATTTAGCTCACTTCATTTTAGAGATGTTCAAGTTTCAGTTGAATATAATAGTTGATGACTCAGCATTTTTTATGTGCGTGTTAGCTGATCACCCAACACCAACCAACCCATTCGAATTATATAATTCACAAAATTGTAAAAACACATTTTTTTAACGATGTCATCATCACCTCAAGGTGTCAGGACCCATTTGTAGAGGTATTATGTGGCATAAGGAGCAATTGAAAGTTCGTTTCTATCTGATATCATTTCTGAGATTAATGAACTTTAGCTAATTAGTATAAATATTTAATTAATTCATTGATAATTTAACACCAATATTATGTACAGTAAAATAAATTAAGTTCAATTATTTGCAATAATCATTAATCTAAATTGAATTACACTATCATATTTGAATTCAGCGCACTCGATAACCCCAATAATCTAATCGGAACCGTCTCTATAAGTTAAACACAGAGCGAATTAATTATGTCAGTGTATCCATTGTGCAAGAATATCCAGCAGAAATAAATATAATCAAATAATCTGTCGTTGTTATGGAATGTAAAATATTAGTTTTCAAATAGAATATAGAAGCCTACTCGATCTCACAAGTTGAATCAATATAACTAGCGCGCTTCGCTTGCTAGGTCGCTTCGCGGCAGAACACAACCACACACCAACCGCTTCGCGGTTGGTGTGTGGTTTATATACTCCTAATAATGATTATAAAGCATAAATAGGCCTAAAATAGTAGAATTTAACAATGTGAAATTTTAGTGATTACTTCATCATGCGATAATGAGTTAGCATATTGGCAATCTGATGTGACCAACGTGTTCGCATCATTATTGTACATGTTCTATTTAGTTTTCAGATTTTTCTCTCTTAATTAAAGGGCGCGAATTATGTGCAATTAAGTTACTTTTTAGGGTTCTCGAAATGTGACAATGACGTCATAACTTGTCGAGGTGTGAGAAATTTTGAGTGGAAACCTCAACTTGTTGGCGGGTGCCAAAAGTTACCCCTATATGCCAAAAATCACATTTGGAAACCGTCCACTTTCTTCAATCAACTCGGAACATACAAACAAATATATACACATATACACCCACCCACCCAGGCTTGTGTTTTAATAGTATAGATAATCACAAGTTGAAACAATAGAATTAGATTTAACACTTTTAATTGAACTGAAGTGTTAGTAAACAAAGGGAATTTGCAACTCAATTGTGGCACAAACGAAACCCAATTTGAAAATTCGTGCACTGTGACAAGGTGTAGAATTAAATTATCCATCGAATGCATATAAATTGAATATTCGGACACCATTTATTGTTCTTTTTCCAACATTAAACAGGTGTAAAAATGTGTCAAACAAATGTAATAAAAAATCGTGATCCCAGGTGCACATCTGTAACCCATGAGACACATATCCTGAAAATTTGGGCTCTTAATTAATAAAACTCTGTTATATGGAGTGGCTACGGAAGAATAATAAAAAATCCAAAATTGCAGCTGTGCCGACAGCATGTTCCTTTGGAGGCACTATCAATAAACCACCAACAAAATATAGTGCCACCAAAGGAACATGCGTCGGCACAGGCTGCAATTTTGGATTTTATTATTAATATTTTTGTTTTCTCCGTAGCAGGTGCCCTGGTCAGAGCTTTATAGTTGATGGACTGCAACCTGGCATGTAGGTGCGAAGTGACTGTCTAATTTTCACCTTGGGTTACGATTTTTAATTACACGTTTTGGACACATTTTAACACCTTTCAAAATTTTGTCTGGTCCATAACTCAAAAAATGTTTTACTAAACCCCAATTTTTATTTCACCAATGGATTCACGATAAAATTCTGCGTCTGTTGGGAGAAGAAAATTTTTAATAATGGGTTAAATTTCTGCCATAAATGAAGGTTGAAATTTCTTTATTTACTCACACTTCAGTTTCAGTAAAAGTGTTAAATCTAATTCTATTGTTTCAACTTGTAATAATTCTATTGATTTAACTTGTTAAATTTTACTCTATTGATTCAACTCGCGATAATTATATTGATTTAACTTATAAATTCCAGCTGGATTCTATTTAATTGTAGTATACTACTATACAATGGATTAAATAAAATAATATATAATATAAGGAATTTGTTGACTTAACTCACTCACCGTGGATAACATTGCTAAAATAAATAACTAATAATATAATTTATTATCAATACATAATGAATGAATGGCATTAAACTCAAGATGGTTTATGATAGAAACAAACTTCAAATTTATCTACCGTTCCTTGTGACTCTACCCAATTAACAAATGGTTCTTGACGCCTTGAGGCGTTGATGACTTGGCGAAAAAAAATCCAAAATTGCAGCCTGTGGTGACAGCATGTTCCTTTGGAGGCACTATCAATAAACCACCACCAAAATATAGTGCCACCAAAGGAGCATGTGTCGGCACAGCTGCAATTTTGGATTTTTTATTATTCTTCCATAGCCACTCCATATAACAGAGTTTTATTAATTAATAGCCCAAATTTTCAGGATATGTGTCTCATGGGTTACAGATGTGCACCTGGGGTCACGATTTTTTATTACATTTGTTTGGACACATTTTTACACCTGTTTAATGTTTGGAAAGGAAAAATAAATGGTGCCCGTAATTTAAATTTATATGCATTCGATAGAGAATTAAATTCTACACCTTTTCACAGTACACGAACTTTTAAATTGTGTTTCGTTTGTGCCACAATAGAGTTGTGCAAATTTCCTTTGTTTACTAACACTTCAGTTTAATTGAAAGTGTTAAATCTCGTTCTATTGTTTCAACTTGTGATTATTATATTGATTCCACTTGTGAGATCTGTTAGGCTTCTATTTCCAATTGAAAACTAAGATTTACATTTCATAACAACGACAGTTTATGTGATTATTTAATAATTACGTCAGTATATTAACAGTGCAAGAGTATTCTTGCAGAAGGAAATATACTCACATAATCTGTCGTTCTTATGGAATGTAAAATCTTAATTGTCAATTAGAAAATAGAAGCCTACTCGATCTAATAATCACTAGTCGAAACAATATAATTAGATATAACACTTTCAATTGAACTGAAGTGTTAGTAAACAAAGGAAATATGCAACTCAATTTTGTCACAAACGAAGCCCAAAGGTGTAGAATTTAATTCTCTATCGAATGCAAATAAATTAAATATTCGGGCACCATTTATTGTTCCTTTTCTAACATGTGTCAAAAAAAATGTAATCAAAAATCGTTACCCCAGGTGCACATCTGTGACCCATGAGACACCTGTCCTGAAAATTTCAGTTCTTAGTTAATAAAACTCTGTTCTGTAGACGATCTACGGACTAATACTAACCAAGGCAGTAAGATTAGAACTGGGCCACTATACTATGCTATAGTCGGCACAGTAACATAAGCACTGAGATTAGAATTGGGCCACTATACTATAGTATAGTCGGCACAGTAATAACCAAGGCAGTAAGATTAGAACTGGGCCACTATACTAGTATAGTCGGCACTGTAATAAAGGCAGTGATACAATACTGGGCCACTATACTATACTAGTATAGTCGGCACAGTAATAAGTCTCCGGCAAGTATTTTAAGGAGTACACTAGATGTTTAGTGCGGATTAACAAGGTTTGTACAAGTTTTTTTCTGATTATCGAGATTCTCATTTATAGATGCCCTTAGAAAATGCATTACTTCACTAATCCTAACGAATTCACTAATCGGAACAGAATATTTTTGAATCGGAACACCTCTGTTCGGATTAGCGAGGGTGTACTGTACTTACCTTGACAGTAGACTAGTGAACGCAACTGAAGAAATATCGGGATCAACACGTTGAAATTGAATATATGTTTCATATTGGTGAATAGTAAAACAAGTATTATATAATTAGTTACAAAGTATAATATGCACTTATATAACTAACAAATTATTAGACTGTTTCATGGTAACTTGATCCGCATCAAACTGATCCGTACCATGGCATATCTATCGTAACTTGATTCAATAGAAACGCGTTTAGATTAGAAATAAAGACTAACTTACAACTCTTACAGTAAGTAAACAGTATGTTAAACACGAATTTCGCATATATAAATTATTATATTAATATCTATTTTTGTTGTTTACAAAACGTAAATAAATTTGTGTAAATTCAAAATAGAGATTAACTTCCAACGGGCACTATAGGTAAAGAAGTATACTGAACACGAATTGTGAATTTACAAATTTATAATATGAATATTTACTGTTGACAGTGTTGTTGTTAACAAAATAGGTAATACACAAATTAATGAAAATTCAAAATGAACCTAGAGATAGAGGTTAGCTTTCAAAGGTTATACACTCAAACCTCCGTTATTCGACATCATTATTTGTCTAGAGCCAAGCTAAATGTGTACTCATTTAACTAATGATGGAGTTAAATGACAATATTATATAGCAAGTACATCTCATAAATTATCCACAACCCGTTAAAACATCAGTTTTTTGATTTTTGAAAGAATCTAGAAAATATGGATTATACACTTTGAATTTGGACATGTACTAGCTATTGTATAGCTATTGTGCATTTTCAGATAAATTACGCACTCTATAAATTTGAATACACTATTTTCTTAATCGGGTCAAAATTTAAAAGGATTTATAGGACGGAATTACATTTTGGCTTAAAATATTTTCGCTTAATAGATTTCTCTGCTTAATCGGGTCAAAGCAACCTGGTCCCAAGGTGACTCTATTAAGGGGAGTCGACCGCATTTTCGAATTATATGACTAAAAGAGAATCCATTTTGATAATACAAATCAAGACGCTATTACGTAACTAGGAATAAAACATCACATTAATTATTATCGTGAATCTCTACACATACGACAATAAATTAGTTTCAATAGAACGAACCCTTCGGCCTCGGTCGCTTCGAGACAGATCACTCAACTGTTACGCGGTCTCGATTAATTAATTAACAGTTATTTTAGATATTTACGAACCATACCAAACCTTCGCTTCGCTTTCTAATGAATTTTAAACATTCCAAGATTTCCAATATTTCTACCGGTATCTATATATTGAAAGCGCAATTGTTGTCTGTGTGTTTGTTTGTGGGTTTGTTTGTCCCGAATTATTTGGAAAGACTACGAGTCCTAGAAAGCTGAAAATTTGCATACAAGGATAATTTTGTACTGCGACAACGATCTATTGGTTTTTGAAGAGAAATATTCACATTTAAAAGTGACAAAATATGTTAGCCAATTAATTTCGAGGGTTTGTTAGTATGGATTAGCTAACTTATTCAACTACTAATTTAGTATAAATAAATTGTGCATATGGAAAGATTTTCTGAGGCTGCAATCTGATTGAGTGAAAATAAATTCATCTAACCAATCAATCATTTGTCTATTCTATTGCATGTTTTTATTTTAGTATTATTTAGATTCGAGCTATCCTTATCGTGCAACTGAAATTTATTGAGGAGGATTTGAATTTCCCAAACAAATTACATTGTATAGCATTCTTATTAGGGGAACTTTATGAGGAATATATTTAATACACCACAGAAATGTATAGTTATGAATGATTTGTTTCAAGGCGTAGTAAGGCCGCGCAGCGGTCGTTAATTGATGCGTGAAGCTCCGAACCGTCGCAAAGCAGCCGAGACCGAAGGGATCGTATATTAAAAGCACAATTGTTGTCTGTTTGTGTATGTGTGTGTTTGTCCAGAATTAATAGGAAATACCATATGCTTTAGAGATCTGAAAATTTGCATGCAAGTGTATTTTACACACTGACGATGATCTATTGGTTTTCTAAACCAAATAACGGGATTATGACGTCATAAATTGTACATTTAGGAATTACTCACAACTAAACTGGATTAATCAAAGTATGCAATTTCGAAATTAATGTAGATTGAGATGAAATCACCAAACTTCAATATGTGCAATGAAAAAGCAATAGGAAGTTACATTTCTGTTAATGCCTGGTGTTTCTTTGCAGAAACATGCAGTACTTATGTTTAATAATGTGACAAAATTTGTAACACCTGAATAAAAATTGTAAGAGCTGATTCCAAATTAGTTCCTAGTAACTTCCTACGTGACATCATAATCTGATAAATCGGTCTATGTGTCTCATTTCGTGTTGTTTGCCATATGACAGTATGGTGAATCGGATAAAAACTGAGAGCTATTCAAATACCTATGTGCTTTTATGACGTCATAATCCCGTTATTTCGTTTTGAAAACCAATATATCGTTGTCAGCGTATAAATTATCCCTGCTGCATGCAAATTTTCAGATCTCTAGAGCACTTGGTATTTCCTATTAATTCTGGACAAACACACAAATACACAAACAAACAGACAATTATTGTACTTTTAATAAATAGATACATAAATTCGGGGCGGCACGTCCTTTCAAAAAAGTGGTACGGCAGATAATTTTACAGTATTTCAATGTGGTCCGGCGACGCCGCACCAGTTATTCGTATGTGTTCCGGAGACGCTGCACCAGGTATTTGAATGTGATTCAGCAATTATTAAACCATAAATTCATTAAATTATCAATTAATTGTTTATTTAGTACAAATAGAGGTGCTACAGCAAAGCTGATCATCCAGAAAAGTGGTACGGCGCTCACTGCACCAGCCGTACCGGGTATGCCGCCCCTGCCGGATAATTGTTATATACTACCTCAGAGATTAATTTTTTTCCAACGGAACAGATGTTTAGTATCAACTCCATTATCCATTATGGTGTACTAACTAGGTTGATGGCGTTAGCAAAAATTTCAAAAACTGATTTTGGCCGAATACGAAAATCTAATTCCTTGGGGTGATTTATCAAAATGTGCTAGCTTATCATAACAATATGCTGGTATATCTCCTTTTCGAGACAAGTTAAAGGAAACCATACCATTCATACTATGTTCCTTAAGACCTATTACCTATAACACCTTTCTAACACCGAGTTAACACCTTGAGGTGATGATGGCATCATCAAAAATATTTTTTACAAATTTAACAATTTTATAATTCCAAAGTACTAGGTAGTCACTGGTAGTGTTCGTCTTGAACTAGTATCAACAAAAACTAAAACACAAATGGTAAACATAAGTGAGAAAAACTCAAGAAAATATTGGTTGCAAATTGCCGGTCATTATACAATACTTAATTGATTTGCAGAGTAATATAAGAGTTTGAATTATCTATTGGATGTTTAAATTTAAAGATTTTGAATTTATTTCATTTTCTTAGAGATAACTATCTACTATCGGCAAGATCTTCTAGTAAACTTTTTTGAATTCTGAGTTGAATTGCATTTCTGAGTTCTAATATAATCCTTTGGATTTATCACTATGCAAATATTGATTCTAGGTAGTTCTAAATTATTCTATTCTCAGATTACAATGTAATTCGGATAATATTGTCTGATAATATAGGGTAATTTTTTTCTTTTTCTTATTGAGTAATTCCTATAATTTCTGTGAACTATGTATTTTCAAAGATTATTCTATCTTTATTCAGAAGATTTCTAGCAATATTTAATTACAGTTTTCTTTACCAAAATACATCATCCATCGCTAGAAATGCCTAATATATATCAATACTAGCCCACAGTGAGTGATGGACGGCCTACACAACTTTTTCCGAGCATTTCGTCTATTTGTGTGTTTATTTCGTCTTCCCATTTCGGAGGTATGCGGTTAGGCCTGGACCTGGCGGGGACTGTACTCCCCTTGTTTATTGCATGTTCGCACCCTGGAGCTCTACCTGGCTTGTCACTAAACAGCGCTCCTAACTCCTCTAACAACTCAGACAACTCGGACTATTTAATTGTAGTCAAGCTTGCATTCTTTGTTGTGGGGCTTTTCACCGGAAGAAACTACCTTCACTGACTGTGCCCTTGAAATTGGGTTCCCACCTACTGCTGTATCTTATATTTCCGTTCTCGCCTTGCCTAGCTTTATGGTTCCGTCCTCCCAATCAAATATTACTCGTCCGAAATGTCTGAGGAACTGTCGCCCTAGTAACAATGTCTGTAAATTCCCATCCAACACGTCACGTGAGTCCACTGAGTTACAGTATCATTTACTTCAATGTGGATTTCGATGCTCCACCACTGCGACTGGTGTTCCGCAAACTCCATAAACATGGCTGGTCTCGGGTTTGACGTACCGACTGAGCCCTAGCTCGTTCAATGTTTGCTTGTCAACCACATTGACCTTGGCCCTTGTATCTAACAAGGGCGGCGTTTCCCGTACTTGAATCTTAACTGAGATAGATGCAGGCTTCTCGTCTTCCAGTGCGCCTCGCTCGACTGTCTTGACGTAACTTCTACCGCCTCCTCTCTTATCTTGGTAACTATCTTTTTACCAAGATAAGAGTTTACTCTCTAGCTCATATACTTTCCAAGTTACAGTAAAAAATTTGAATATGGAACTAAATTCCTGCTATGATTATTTAACATTAATCAAACGTTGGGTGCTTCCTGTGCACCAGAAGAAGCACACTCCCATGAGTCCCATCCCACCTGTGAGGGGGTTTTACTATTAATTTGTACTAATTACATGTTGAACGTAATATATTTCAAACGGAGAGCAACTTATTTATGTTTCAAACTTTCAGTTGTAGAGGAACGGTTTACAGCAATCCATGTACTTTTGTTCCGTTGGTCGCTTGTTCTCGATTCTCTAGGAAGTTCCCATTCAATACCCCAGGTATTGTCTGCAGGTTTCACTTCCATGACAGGTAAATTTTAAAATGCTTCATCTTTGGTTAATACTCAGCCAAGAAGCCCTGTAGTACAAATAACGGAAGTAGACTGTCTGTATTAAAAGTAGCAGATTATACAAAGTTTAATATACAAATCTCACACAATCTACAAATCTAATTAATACAAACTTTTACACCAATTATATCATGTATAGTATTAGCCGATATAATAGGGAACACAAAATGAATCTAATCAGAGTTTTTAGAAGAGACACTTAGAAACACACTTATTCTAATTAATATTACCATAGCAGTTATCAGAGACAGGTACTTTCAGATCCAATTTTATTTCTTTTTCCTCAGAAACGCTTACACTCTCTGAGTACAAAAACGACTTATTCTCATGTGCCATGGGATGGGTGGTATCAATTTGCTGGTATATCTCATTACCGTGTATCTGGGGCAATTGCATTTGATTATTACGCGAGTTCACGTTCACTTTGCTCCTACTACTTTTCTTCATAGCACACACAAAGAAGACACATATTAGTAGAACGAGTATGAGGCTAGTGACAAGCACAGCTACGAATATGACAAGCACAGCTATGATTGTGTACATTGTATAGGATATACTCTGTTCAGTGTTTGTAAGAAAATCAGTTGTAGTAACTGGATTGGTAGAGGTGCCTGTGTTGGTGTCTCCACTCAGAGCTAGAAGATGGTGAGTAGTGGCGGAAATGACATACGCAGAATAAGGATATTGGAGCTCGACTCGCACAGTGTAGTTAACGTTTGGGACTAATCCTGTTATCTCAAGTGAGAAATTTTTTGTTGTACCAGCAAAAATTTCAAAATTTCCAAACTCAAAATATACGGAAAATGTCCCTTCTGAATTGTATTGGTTCATTTCTGACAGACTCCAGTTAACTAGCATTGAAGTTTGGCTTGTGGTTTCTGTAGTCAGAAACATGGTTGTCTGTGAGTAAGTTTCTATAAAAAGAAGTAAATATTGATGTTGAGTATGACCAATATGGCAAAATACTGAGTTAATGATGCGATAGCAAACTTACCAACAGGTGATATGTCTATCTGAATAGCCAGTGTCCAGACTCCATCCCAGTTAGTGACATAGAACTTGTACAGTCCAGCATTAGACACATAGATTGTTCGGATTGTGATGGAATCACTGTTGACATAACTACCATCTGGTGTCTGCCATCTTCCAACTAGATTAACACTCAGCAGCACATTCTGTGTCAGTGCAGGAATATCAGCTTTGTTGACAGCAGGAGGGAGGAGAGAGAATGTATTGCCACAACCATAATCCAATGTTAAGACTGGTGTACCTAATAAACAATAGTTGATTTACAATCTAGTGTAATATTTAAAAAATATTTGTACCGACTATACTTTAGTGGTATAGTGGCCCAGTTTGAAATTGGTTAGTTTTTTATACAGCATTTTCCTTTGGAGGCACGATCACACTTCCCCAAATTTACTATCACCAAAGAAAATGCTCTCGAGACAGTTGTATTTTAGATTTTTATAACCATAAACTGCAAATACCTATAATGAAATCCAGCATCACAGTAGTATATGTTCTAGTTTCCCCTCCTCCTCACTGACTAACTACACAGCTGTAGTATCCTGTCTTGTCATTAGTTGCATAGAGAGTGCTGACTCCTGTTGTTGCATTAGTTGTAGCAGAGAGATTAGTACTGAGTCCATTAAAATATGTAAAGCTCCATGTTACTTGTGGTGTGATTTTAGTTTCTGTTATACAGTAAAGAGTAGTGTTTCTGAACAGAAATGTGTTGTCTTTTAATGGCATGTATGTGTCTGGACTGATCTGTTCTCCGAATGGACTCACTAACAATAAATAAGCTCAAATACTCTTATTCTCTAAACTCTTTTTATTTAATTAAATTGTAATAATTTAGTTAAACTCATGGAGTTTTCAGGATAATAAATATACTGTTATTTATACCTTAGCAATAGGCATCACCTCAGCATCACATCACTTATATCACCTTAGAAAATAGTATTGCTTTATATTTGATTTTGAAGCTTATCATCATGAGTATCAAATGTTTTTATACCAAATGTTTAAATATTGATTACAAACAAATGCACAATAATTTTCTATTTACTAGTTCGAAGCTGGTAAACTATTTTTGTGCTCCTATATTAATGGAGAGTATATATTTGCTCCTAAATACATTTTCCAGTAATCTTAATACATACAATATATCTATGTATATATTTATTATTCGAAGGGCTGACTGACCTGTTGTGCTACAGAAATAGCAACCCAGTGTATGTTCACAAACTCTATCATTCCACTTTTGATATGACCTTATCACTGCACAATCTTCACCATTTTGATTATTAGGTTCATTAGAATCCCAGTTTCTATATGTGTTTTCGCTACCATCTGCCCAAACAAAAGTATTCTCTACATCTATGTCATTGAGTCCTATCCAACAATTAGAGACTCCTGGTTTGCTGTTGAACATCATTGTATTCTCTTCGAGAGATGTCACAGTAGCTAGGTCTCCTCCCCACGCTAGACACATTTCTCTAGCATCATGCCAGTCAATAGCAGAACTAGTGAAATAGTTGTAACATCTCCCTTTATCTGTAATTGCATCGCAACCGCTTGAGGGAGCTACAAACAGTAGATCCAATTTAATTGACAGTATATTGTATTATTATGTCTCCTATGTATCATACGAGTCATTATTTTTCCTTACTTTCGTAATAGATCATTCAACTGTCGAGGGCCACATGATATTCATCCTTGCATGCAATATTATTCATGTATTATTTGTTTTGTATAGAATTTTGAATTTTCACATTTTTAAATATTGGTCATCATTTAAAATTCTGTAATTTTTGAAAATCTAAAATCCAATTTGTCGGGAGTCGGGACACATTCTGAAGTTGGTAAAACCACAATCCGTTTTGTAAACTGTGTACCTCTATATGCTCTATAGTAAATAGCAAACATTCTGTGCACTGCACTGCTTCCCATTGACTGAAATAAAAATTGTGAGGTATTGTGGTTGTGGGTTCCCTACTACTTAAATTTAATAGATTAATATTTATGAACTCTGTCATGATACATAATGCTGAATCAAGGAGTTGAAATTGATCAAATACTGAGTCTAGTGATTGTGATTGATCAAATTTCTAGGATTTGTTGTTGATCAACTACTTTTAATCAATCAACGTTTACAATTGATCAACTACTGTACTGTGCATAGTTTGCAATTGAATCTCAACATTGGAAACTATATTGTTAATCAATTGCCAAACATCTAATATACTAGAATTTCCATCATAGTATTGATTGCTTCTCACTTTAGGTACACAATTGATCAACTCATATCCATTGTTCAAAAATTATATTGTTGCTTATATTTTAATCGTATACTAGTATATTTATATACTTGTAAATAAGTACAAAAATTACACTTGGTTTCTACACCTAATAATAAATTTAACACTTCTCATAATTCATATAATTTTTCTTTAATATTAAATAATTATGCTACTCAGAGGCGTAGCTTGCACCTATGCCTCCCGGGGCGGATACATTTAATGCCGCTTTATGCCGCCCCTTAATATTGCCGCCCCTTAATTTATGCCGCCCGGGGCGGTCCGCCCCCCCCCCGCCCCCCCCCCCTAGCTACGCCCCTGATGCTACTAACCAGTAACCACCCTTCATACTACCAATAAACTATAAATATCTACATATTAAAAACACAATTGTTATTTGTTTGTATGTTTGTCCGTAATTGATTAAAATGACCATACTACCTAGAGAGCAGAAATTTGTTGGAGAGGATACAAATCAATATAATAAAATCCCAAATTGCAGCCTGTGCCGACGCATTTCCATTTAGAGGCACTATCAATTACCCAACCAGTAGCCACCAAAAGCTAGTGCCACCAAAGGGAAATGCGTCGGCACAGCTGCAATTTTGGATTTTTATTACATTTATACTGGCTTCCTATTAATTAATTAATAATTTATCATAACTTATATAACTTATATAATATCATATATATCATATATATCATACATAATAATATCATACCATATCATATGACATGGATGCCCTGGGGTCCAAGGTATAAATAGAAAAACCCCACTTTCACTTTCATTTTGAAATTAAATTAAATTTTACATTCACTTTCACTTTCAATTGGCAACTAAGAGATAATATTGACCCCAGGTGCACATCTGTAGCCCATGAGACACCTGCCCTCAAAATTTGAGCTCCTGGTTAATAAAACTCTGTTCTGTAGAGGATACGGACTAATAATATTAATAATCGGTAACCAAACCAGTAAGATTAGAACTGGGCCACTAAACGATAGTATAGTCGGCACAGTATTATTTAATAATAATCGGTAACCAATGCAATAAGATTAGAACTGGGCCACTTTACGATAGTAGTATAGTCGGCACAGTAATAATAATATACCAAGGCAGTCATTTCATTACTGGGCCTCTATACTATAGAATTTGGAGGGGTTATAACTTATATAATTATAATTATTAATTTATTTTAATTAAAAATGGTGGGAAAATGGATAAACGTTAATCTGTAGATTATTATTAAAACTCAATTGTTCTTAGAGGCTCTTATATTCTTATAACTACTGAAGCTATTAAAATAATGTTACATAACTATCTAAACATGCTTTAATTAAAGCAAAATAAGAATATAAATTATTCATAAGTAAACGCACTTTGACTGAAAATTTCAGTTAAAACGCGTTTTGACTGACTTTTCAGTCCAAACGCGTTTTGACTAGTCAGTTCGCCTTTTGACTGAAAACGCACTTTGACTGCAACATGTATATGTTGCAGTCCAAACGCGTTTCCAGTCGAAACGCGTTTCGACTAGTTGAAACGCGTTTCAACTGCTTTTCTAGTCCAAACGCGTTTCGACTAGTCCAAATGAGTTTCCAATCTTATTTATTTATCATGGGTATTTATTAAGTCAACTGTAAATAAATTAAATATCTAATTAGCTTAATGAGCAGAAATATATCTTGTAATATTTAATCTAATTGAGAAATGTCATTTATTTATTGACAATTACAGTGGAACCTCAGAATTACGACCACCCATGGGACCAAAAAATATGGCCGTGATTTCGGGGTGCTCGTATTTGTGAAACTTATTAAAATTTCTAGCCTATTAATTATGAAATATTTAATATTATTAATTTAATTATTTCATAAAGGAATCCAACTTAGATTGTTTACAATTTTCTGTGAATACTTGAATACCCTTTTGATTTATCTTGTCTACAAGATAAGCGATTACATTATATTCCTCTGTCATAGATTGCTCTTTTAAGAAATATTGGATATTTTGGACTCAATACAAAGCATCCCAATGAAGCTTTCTCAATTTCTGGCGGTTGGATTGTTTCTTCTTCATCAGAGCTAAAATTCTCATCATTTTTCTTTCGTGTCAAATTCTCCAGAATGCGTGATTCCCAATCTCCTTCTAAATTATCCGTAATTGGAATTTCTTCATCAATTCAAGCATATACCTGGGGATCTATAAAAATATTATCGCAGATATTCGGTACGTGGCTATTTTGAGCAATTCACCAACTGTTTCAATGTCTTTATCTTCGTCATCATTATGTACTGCGTTATTCTGGTCGAATCTTAGCCCACATCTTGAAAAACACTTTTGCACAGTAATGAGACGTACTTCTTTGAGAGCAGTTGTTATCCATCGACAACAGGGGCGGCGCCAGCACAGCCCCAGTGGGGGGGCGAAAGGGGGGCGGACCAATGCACTGGAGGGGCAAACCCAATAGTTGTAAACATTCCAAAATTCACATTCAAACCAAAATCGATATTTTTAATGACAAACTTGGTTAAATAATCTGTCCTATAATAGTGTACGGTGGTGCAAAACGGAAAATTATGAACTCTCTGTCCAGGGCATTTAGCATTTCCGCATTAACATTAAGTACTCCTATAACAGACAAGCGAGTTCCCGCCCCCCCACAGGGGGGGGCGGATAAAAAGCCAGGGGGGGCGGCCGCCCCCCCGCGCCCCCCCCCCCCGCGCCCCCCCCCCCCGCGCCCCCCCCCCCGCGCCCCCCCCCCCCGCGCCCCCCCCCTCGCGCCGCCACTGATCGACAAGCATCCAGGATGTTATTGCTTCGAGCAATTGTTTCTGCGGAATTGTTGTCGTTAATGTGACTAAGCACACGCCGGAGAAGCAGTTTCCTATAGTGTAGCTTCAGGTTCTAGATAATACCCTGATCAAGTGGCTGTAGTCTGTAGAACGGACGTAGTATTTGCGGCTAAAATACCAATTTATTGTTGTTTAGGAAATCAACTGGAGGATGGCAGGGAGCATTGTCCAAGAATAATAAGATATGCCGATCCTGTGTACGCATTCTTGTGTCAAATACGTTTAGCCACTCGTGATATAACTGACTAGTCATCCAAGCTTTCTTGTTAGCACGATAGGTCACAGGTAAATGGTATGTTGGAATATTCTTGAAGCATCTTGGATTTAAAGAGTGGCCAATAATAAATGGTCGCTCAAATTCTCCTAATGCATTTACACATAGCAAACAAGTTAATCGATCTTTTGAGCGTTTCCCACCAGTACGGTCATTTGCTCGAGTAGAAGGTAATTTTTATTTCCCATTAATTACAGTGTTCTCATCAACTGATCCTCGTTCTCCACTCATTTTCCCACACGCCAAGTTATGACGCTGATTAAACCGACAAAGCCATCCATTAGATGCCTTAAATTAATTTATACCTAGAGATGTTGCAAATTATAATGCTTTTTCTTGAATCATTGGTCCAGAGATCGGTATATTCATTGAACGAGCGCATTGAAACCAATCCCACATAGCAGTGTCTATAATATTACATTCGTTTGAATAGCAATGCCTCTTTCTGTTCTCTTGCCTATTTTCCTCAAAAGCAGCCAAGTATTTAGCTTCGCGCTTTAGTATAGATGCTACCTGGGTTTTACCAATTTTATATTTTTCTGCCAATTGACGCTGATAGTTCTTAATTAGTTCAATTTTCTTCTGAAGATTGAGTTCATTTCGTTTAGATAGAATTGAACATTGAACCTTTCACGGCGTGACATGCCAACAAGCGAATCTTCTTCTTGAACAAAGCAATGGGTTTTATTATGAAAGACCGATACTGTATTGTTATATAGGCGGGCTGTGTTGTTTATTTCAGAACCGATTTATGCTTCATTAACTCCAATCATAAGATGAATAATAGCAACTGTGTCCAATCATATCAGTCTTTCACAAGTCAACCTTTCTGCTTTGTAGTATACTGCTCTTAGATTTGTATTCAGTTACGTTTGGATTCAGAGTCAAGTTACATTATATTTAAGCCCACCATACACGATGCAACAATGTTGCATGCAACTGTTGCACGCAACAAGGTAACATACACGGTGCAACAATGTTGTAAGCAATATGTTGCATGCAACACAATTTTCGTGCAACATTGTTGCATGGAAATTACTTTGTTACACATTGTAAAAATATTATTTTAAATCAGTACTATACGTGTAATCCCAATGGATTTGTTATTTTCCAATTCATTATTGTGGATAAACAAACGTTGTCGTTTCCGCATTCCAAATTATTATACTTCGCGGAGGAAATTGTATTTGACCCGTCAACGCAAATTGAGATCTCATGGGTTAAGGATTGGATCTAAATTGAGAAACGCAAAGTGCATTTCATCTATTGATGAAATTTTTTTTGGTTAACACATCCAGTTATATAAACTTTGTAAGGATGGATCGTCTGTCCAGTAATAAGCTATAGCCATTTTGGTATTCTTAGTTAGAACTGGATATTTATATCTACATCCAAACCTCCCTTATTCGGGCACTGTCATCCGGAAGCTGCCCATAACTAGAATTTACCCGAACCTTAGAGTTACAATGGTTAGTACATGTGCAATCCCAAAGTGTCTAATCCATATTTTCTAGATTCATTCAAAAAACAAAAAGTGTCGTTAACAGGTCGTGGATAAATTAAGATGTGTAGTACTTTTAGGAAAAGAATATACAGCAATACGATCAGTATTTTGAAAACGGTGCTCAAAATTATAATATATACATTTGTGCTCGCATCATAGGTAGCTTGATTAAGGGTATTGAGAAAGTAAGTAGTAATTAAATAAGTACACTAGAAAGTTATGACTCATGAACATGTGAATTTTCAATTGTTTTGAGTATGTGAACAAATGCAAACGAAAATAATCTGAAAAATATATACTGAATTTCCATATTTTCGTGCAACAATGTTGTAAGTAAATTGAACATGTCCAATTTCCATGCAACATGTTGCATGTAACAATATTGCGTGCAACAATAAACATACACGGTGCAACTTTGTTGCATGGAAAATTTAACATACACGATGCAACAAAGTTGCATGCAAATTTGTTGCATCGTGTATGGTGGGCTTTATATTAAAATATCTCAATTCCCAAATTATACAGAGGTATGGAGTGATTTATTAGAATTAGATTAAATATTACAAGATATATTTCTGCTCATTAAATTAAGCTAATTGGATATTTAATTTATTTACAGTTGACTTAATAAATACCCATGATAAATAAATAAGATTGAAAACGCATTTGGACTAGTCGAAACGCGTTTCGACTAGAAAAGCAGTTGAAACGCGTTTCGACTGTAAACGGCTTCTGACTGCAACATATATATTTGTTTGTATGTTACGAGTTGATTGAAGAAAGTGGACGGTTTCCAAATGTGATTTTTGGCATATAGGGGTAACTTTTGGCACCCGCCAACAAGTTGAGGTTTCCACTCAAAATTTCTCACACCTCGACAAGTTATGACGTCACATTTCGAGAACCCTGAAAATTCACTTAATCGCACATAATTCGCGCCCTCTAAGAGTAAAAAATCTAAAATTTAATAGAATTAATGATGCGGACACGTTGGTCACACCAGATCGCCACTATGCTAACTCATCGCATGATGACGTAATCATTAAAATTTCACATTGTTAAATTTGACTATTTAGGCTTATTTACGCTTTATAATCAATATTAGGAGTATATAAACCACACACCAACCGCCAGGGCCGGATTTGGGTTGTGCGGGGCCCGCGGCATATTTTCCGCGCGGGGCCCCTTGCTCATATAGCAAACGATTAAAATTGCCGATTTTTGGCTCACGGAATGCTGAGTTTTGGTGGGATGGATCATGGAGTGCAAGGTCAAATTTTCCTACTCCGAAAATATTTAGGATTAAACCCTGTTCCTTTTGTCCCCTACCCATTAACATTCCTTGTATCTTTACTTATAAGCAAATATGCATCAGAGTTTAGTCTGAAATTCATTACACTTGTCTATACGTCTAGTTCATGACACATACCAAATAATATCGAATATAGAATCAAATTTTTACTGTATTTCAGTTAAACTACATAGTCACAAATTAGCTAAAATCTGGCTGATTATGAAAAGAATAATAAATCTCACTGTAGGTATTCTAAAAGTTATGTTTACGGGATTTGACAAGAGCAAAATTATCAATGAGCGTTGACAAATCTATGTCACGAAGAATTCTGTGTTCTATGCTGAGTAGAGTTAGGTTGTTCAAACGTGTCTGTGTCATACACGATCGAAACTGGTTCTTTATGACACGAAGTTTAGAGAACGAACGCTCACCAGTACAATTAGAAATCATGAGGCATAGGTAAATGCGCAAAGTGATTACAACGTTTGGAAATACAGTTTCCATATTATTACCTACGATAAGCTTAAACAACCGCAATTCCATCGACTCTACATTCGAAATCAAGTTCTCGTCATCATTGGTAATTACATCAGCGTCATCCAGGCTTGTCTCCGCCAAGGATGGGAATGGAAAAACTGTAGGATCAGTCGAAGAGGTAGTGGTACTCGATTCTAACGATTTCTCTACAAACTGCGTCTTCAGAAAAGAGGAAAACTGCAAGAGTTCATCGGACAGACTGTCTTCAAGATCTGCAGGGTATGCATCACGAAGCTGCTCCGCGTTGGAGACTATTTGATCAACTGGCAGATTCTTGATATTTCGTAAAAAACCAAACCTTGCAACAATACCTGTATATGCACCAAGTCGCTTCAATAATTCAGCATCAACACTATCTATTATCACCAGGAACGTGCCTGTACGAAACTTGTCGGCCGGAGTCTGTGGCAATTCAAGAGCAGATCCTGGATCATCGTAACGGCGATTACGCTGGCGCATGCGTCTATTCTCTTGAACGTAGTGGTCGCATTCACTTAGTTTCTTCCCTTCAGCCTCAAACTCTTCAAATCTTGTCCGAAGATTACGGATGAATTCGATTAGAGACTCGTAAATTGCAAAAGCGCTGTTGAGATCCTGGTTGGCTGATTGCAGCAGCTTATTGTTTACGTTAATACGAAGCAGGATGTGGTACCATACAGCAGCAAGTATGCCGGTCTCGAGGTGATTCATATAGGTTGCGAGACCACGGGCTTCTTGTCGAGTGTTTGCTTTCTGCTCGACGTCAGCAGCGATTTCCTCCAATGCATAGTTTATTTCATCAGAACCCTTTACTAACGCCTTGGTTGCATCTGCTCGTGCCGACCAGCGAGTATCAGACAAGCGTTTGACTGTTGGCAGGCCTTTGGTCCTAAGTTGATCATTTAAAAGTTTCCAACGATACGTTGAAGCAACGAAAAATGAGTATAATCGTTGTAGAAAATCAAAGAATCCAACGGCAAGCTGGCAACAGCTAGCTGCATACTGGCCGACAAGGTTTAGGGAATGTGCAGCGCAGGGCACATAATCAGCCAACTTACTTTGTTGTCGAATGATGGCCTGCATGCCATTATATTTACCGCTCATGTTGCTCGCGTTGTCATATGACTGCCCGCGGCAGTCAGCAACATCAATGTCATTAATTGCCAAGAAAGTGAGCAATGATTCGGCCAGTTCATGTCCACTGTGTCCCTGCATCTCGAGGAAGGTAACAAATCTTTCTACAGGACCCGATGGCAGAACGTAACGAATAATACAGGTGAGCTGATCAGTATGAGAAACATCGGGAGTTGAGTCAACAGAAACTGAGAAATACTTAGCTGACTTCACTTCAGTAAAAATTTGATCCAGCACTTGTTTTCCCATTAAGTGGATGAACTCTTCGCATACAGTCTTAGACAGATAGGAAGTGTGTCCTTGTCCTTTGTTTGCGTTCTGATTGATGTGCTGAGCTAGAAATGGATCAAATTTAGCCAACAGCTCCAATATACCTAAGTAGTTGCCGTTCCTGGCTGAACCAATAACCTCATCTGAACCGCGAAATGCTAAGCCGCGCTCACAAAGGAAACGGGTTGTTTCTGCCACTCGCTCTAGCACAGCGTGCCAATAATCGCGTTTTGCATTAGCCTGCCTAACGAGTTCTGCATCAATATGACAATCTACATGTCTCCACTCTAGTAGTTGAACCATAGCCTCCTGGTGTACTGAATTTCTCTCGTGGCGTGGGATTGATTGAGAGCCGCGTTTCCAGTCCTTATATCCGTGCAAACCAAACAATGAGACATCTGTCATGAGTTTACAGGCAAAACAGTAGACTGCGCGCTCTGATGGCGAGTAGCAGAGCCAAGTACGAGGATGTTTCTGTTTTGTTAGCTGGTGCGTGTATGTGAACAGGCTTTTTTGGCACTGTCGATAGTATTTCTCTCCCTCAAATCTAGTAGAAGATTCGCTGAAATCTCCATCCAGATTTTGGCACTGGCCACTCCCCTCCGCTGCCCAGTAAACCCTCATACTAGAAGAAACACGAGCAGGCCACAAACCTAAATCGAAAGAAAAAGAATTGGAAAGATCGTCAGAAGTGGCAGGTGTGTCAGTTAGTTCAGATACATAATGATGCTCTTCTGCCCCTCTCGCCATACTCGTGCTCGACTCATCAGACTCAGAGGAAACTTCGCTATCTTGCACAGGTGGCACTTCCTCAAAGTCATCTACACTTTGACTTTGGAGCGACATCTCGGTCGCCTCTACCTCAGTCACACCGGTATCACTACCAGCGCTGGTCTTGACAATCAAGAGTTTAGAAATATTTGGCATTTTCCTCAAAACTTTAGTTTGCCTAAGGACTAATTGCTCTTTTGACTTGCGTTTTGCCGCGCCAGACTGATATTGACGACCTCTATCTCGTTCGCGGCCGCCGCTACATTTAGATTTCATTGGTCTACTCTATTTAAAAAGAAAATCAGCAAATAAGTATTTTAGTCTATATGTTCCGGATCATAGAAGGAATTTTCGTAATACAGGAATTTTCCTACAATGCTCAAGTTTCTTCATGTCGCGGGACAAAGAGACAACATAGTAATACTCAAACTGTGACACATAAAGTTAGTCCATCGTAGTCGAACATTTTTCAAAAATGAAAACTACCCACCGCGCGGGGCCCCAAAAAGGCTAAAGCGCGGGGCCCCCGGCATATGCCGCATCTGCCGTATGGTAAATCCGGGCCTGCCAACCGCGAAGCGGTTGGTGTGTGGTTGTGTTCTGCCGCGAAGCGACCTAGGAATCAGTTAATTAATGATGTGTTTGTATTGTCAGCATGGGGACAGGAGCATCGGGTTGGTGGTAGGGTGCGCATGCTCTCAGATACTGACGCGCTCTTTACAAAGGCTTTAGGCATGGATTTTGATTCAACTGGAATACTAGGAGGCACCCGCTCCAAGCGCTATTCAATGATGGTAGAAGATGGCGAATCACCAGCCTCAACGTCGAGCCATATCCAGGGAAAGCTACCTGCAGTTCCTCTCAGACCATGCTGGAGTGCATTTAGTGCTCTGGATTATGAAATTGTAATTATATTCTCTAAAAGTGTGTCAAATACATTGTATATCACAATTCACCTCCTGACAATATTCCAACGCATTCCTTTGGCGATATACCGATGCTAGTATAATGATTCTTATTATGACTAGTCTCATAAAATATAATACATCAATACTAAAAGATCTAACCTATTGAAATCTCACTTATTAATAATACTAGTTGAATCTCAGGCCTATAATATTCTTCAGATGAAGATCAATCCAATTTCATTACATACTTTATTATATATCTCCATTCCTCTAATAGCTCGTCCCCGAGCTATACGTAATAATCTTGAAGATATCTGGGTAAACGTCTGTTGCGTTGAGGACGTTGAATCGGGCTTTCAGTCATAACTCTATCTCGCGCAGTTCCAACTTCAGGAATATTGTCTGGATTTATTGGACTTGATATCAGCATTTTGTCTGTCTTACGATGCTGCTCAACAGTAGTTTCATTTAATCTATTAGTATTATCCTCGACAATACCCCGTGGAGTAGCCAATAGCGACTCTTCCAATGACTGTTCCGATTGATTAGTTAACAGACCTAAACTCTCTTCATCTTGATACTCTGTTCTCGAGCTTTCATTTTCTACAAAACTCCTAGGTATTTCAGGTATTTCGTTTCGTGTCTGCCTAAGGTCTGACGTGTTCCGAAATTGATGCCTAATTATATCGTTCCTTGGATCATTCGTTGTATGTGAAAAAGTAGCCTCTGATGGTCGCCTCGTATGTAGTTGCAACCTGTTAATGTGTACAACCCGAATCCTTCCATCGAAATGTTGAATTTTGACATTTACAGGACCCAAAACTACGATCACTTTCCACCCGTCTTCCCATCTATCGTCCAATTTAGATTTTACACACCCATTCGTGGAATCGAAAGTAACACTTTGGTCCCAACTGAAAACTTTGAAGGCTCAAAAACTTTAGAGCCTTTATCATAATGTTCCTTTTGGCGCTGTTGCGATTTTACTATGTGTCCCTCAACAAACTCTCTTATCGCCGCTAACTTTTCCCGCAAATAACGTTCGTACGCCGATGGTTCATACCTTTATAACGGAGCTAGGTGTATCTTACCAGGAGGATCGCGTCCATACATCTACTGGAATGGGGATATCTCAGTAGTTGAATGTTTCGTTGTTCTGTATGCGAATAAGACTAAATGTAAATTCTCTTCCCAATCATAACTTTTCTCAGTATAACACCTTAGCATTTGTAAGATAGTCCTGTTGCTGCGTTCGACCAGTGCATTCCCTTGAGGGTGATACGCGGTTGTATGGGTCTTAACAATTCCTAGCGACTTACATGTATCCTTGAGTAACGTAGACTCGAAGTTTCTACCTTGATCTGAGTGGAGGTATTCCGGAATTCCCAGTCTAGCGAATATTTCAACCAGAATTTCTGAGATCGTTTCGGCTCTCTGGTCTCTCATGGGGCAACATTCAATCCACTTTGAAAATGCATCCTCTACTACTAGCAAGTATCGATTTCTTTTAATACTCATCAGGACTTCTAACACATCTACTTGAAGTAACTGCATAGTTCTTCCTACTGGCGTGTTTACCAAAGGAGCTTTAGTTGGAAGTGGAAGTTTTGCTTTCTGACAAACTTCGCAATATGACACA
Organism: Hexactinellida sp. DTS-2022; assembly: GCA_028753945.1. Lineage (NCBI taxonomy): Eukaryota > Metazoa > Porifera > Hexactinellida > Hexactinellida sp. DTS-2022. The sequence goes on along the minus strand of JAPNXP010000017.1, from coordinate 1,254,356 downwards.
TGCAATTCTACATCCCGATTCATTCCAACCCAGTAACCACGCAATTTGATAATATTCAAAGTCCTATCAACACCTTGATGACCTCCTTTTCATGCGCCTGAATCAACATGTCTTTCTTCATACTTTCGGGTACCACTATCACCTCATTTTGATCGGAAAACGCGTCTGTCTTATAATTTCGAACCAACACACCATCTTTCAACCGTATCTGAGAACTAATCTGCTTGTAAGTTCTGAATAGATCAGTTTTCCATCTTGATCCACAAAATTGTAGACGAGTAGGGACAGCTTCGAGTTCATGTATTACCTTGCTAATGTTATGATCGTTTAGTTGATAAAATCTTATGTCCTCAAGGTTTGGTACATTACTAATCTCTGTAAGGGCCACTATATCTTCTGAATTATGTGTTGTCGAACTGGCAACAGAACATCCATAATTAGAACCATGATTTACCAATCTCGATAAGGCGTCTGCATTATGATTCTTATTGCCTGGCCGATAATTTATCTCAAAATCAAACTCTTGAATAATAAGTGCCCATCGCCACAGTTTTCCAACGCTTTTCTGACTAGATAACCATTCTAATGGTTTGTGATCTGTTAGGATCTCGAAATGCCGCCCTATAAGATAATGTCTAAAACGCTTTAAGGACTCAATTATTGCTAAACACTCCAGTTCTATTGTACTATACCGAGCTTCGACATCTCTTAAGGCTCTACTAAAATATGCTACAACACGACCCTTTTGTTCTAACACGGCCCCCAATCCTATACCGCTTGCATCTGTACATAGAGTAAATTTTGCTTTGAAGTCTGGGCATATCAAAACTGGGTATGATGCCAATAGTTCTTTCAACCTTAAAAATGCTGTCTCCTCCTTATTTCCCCAAGTAAAAATGTTATCGTTCCTTAATAAACGGTTTAAGGGATTAGCAATAGCTGCAAAGTCTTGAACATACCTCCTGTAGTAACTAGCCAATCCTAAAAACTGTTTTACTTCCTTTTGGCATGTCGGTTGAGGCCAATTTACCACACTTTCAATCTTAGAAGGGTCAGGCGACATTCCTTTTCCTGAAAACCTATGGCCCAGATAGTCAACAGACTTCTTTCCGATTTTACATTTCTTTCCGCGTAAGGTTAAGTTTGCCGAACGAAGTCTTGCAAATACTTCATGCAAAGCAGCTCGGTGAGAACATATGTCTTTTGAGAATATCAAAATATCGTCGATGAAATTATCCGTGCAATATTCCAGCTCCCTTAGAATTTGATCCATAGTCCGCTGAAATGCACTAGGTCCACCTGTCAACCCGAACGGTAGAACGTTAAATTCATACAACCCAAGCCCAGGTCCAGGGGAGAAAGCTGTTTTCTCACGGTCACATTCAGCAACTGGAATCTGCCAATATCCAGAATTCAAGTCAAGCTTGGAAAAGTATTCCATATCACTCAATTTATCCTGCACCTGATCAGGTAGTGGAAGAGGGTATGCATCTTTGTGTGTGACCTTGTTTGCTCCTATTTTCTATACAAAAACGAATTGTCCCATCCTTCTTTCCAACTATTACCGGAGGCGCAAGCCATGGGCTATTTGAAATTCTGATAATATTTCTTTCGCACATTTCTTTGATTTGTGCATGAACTTCTTGATAGTATGCTTGAGGTATTAGTCTTGGAGGTATCTTGACTGGAGTTGAATTATCTGTCCGTATCCTAAACTCTTCCACCTTGACAACTCCTGGTATTGAGCTAAAAAGATCCTTATACATCTCTACTATATCAGAGAATTCTGTACCACATTCAGGAATATCCATACTCGGAGAGCGGACTTAATCAGGAACAGCACCACAACATTCGAATTCCTCTTGTTGATCTTGAATCTCTTCCACTCCGTTAATAACTGCATACATATCAGGATATTGCTCCAAATTTATATGACTGTGACATAATCTAGTAGAAGGTAATTGCAATTTCTTGTTGGCTTTCACTACTCCTAGCTCTGGACCCGTCACGCTGTTAGTGCTAAAATCCAAAGTTACGCGATGTTGAACCAAAAAATCAACTCCCAGTATACAACTTTCAACTAAAGAGGATACCACAACAAATTTTTGAGAGCAACAGAGTTTTCCAATCTTAACCTCGAGCTCCACCTCACCCATAGAGTCCATTCGATTTCCTGAAGCCGTTACTAAGCATTGCTTCACCGAATTAAGTATTACTCCCGACCTACCCTCTAACAAACACTGATCGATTAAGCTAACTGTAGATCCACTATCGAGCATTGCATTGCAGCACTTGTTCCTGACTACAATCGGGACATAAAAAGAATCCATATGCCTGCATAGAGCGACATTCCCGGAATTAAATGGAATTGTTGATCGAGCCATATTTAGAACTTCTGGGACTCCATCTCGGCTCTCCCGATAGGTCCCCTGTAGTTTAAATTTCTCCCAATAGGAGGTTCAAAACAATTTCTTGCAATATGTCCAATTTTTCTACAATTGTAGCATCGAATCTGCCTTTTTCCTTGACGTTTATTTGGACATTCGTTTATCCCATGACCTTCAACCCCACATTCAAAACAAATCAATGTTCTTCTCCTCTCGACTCAATAAGGACGCCGACCTCGGTTGTCACCCCGTACCGCACAAACAGACTTCTCCTTTGCAAGATCCTGTAGAAACAACTGTTCTTGGAGCAACTTTACTGCCTCGTCCAGCGCTGACTTAGTAATTGGTGCACTTTCAAGTGAGTTACTTGTATTACAATCTACTTCCATCGACTCATGTTTTTGCTTTACGACTGCAACATTGTCGCGATGGCTTTCAGTAGAGTCACTCTTCAAACGAATTAAGATCTGTGCTCTCTTCATCGCAGCTTCTGATGTTTTAATATCCGGACAAGTTCGACTATTCTCGTAGATACTCTTAGGAAGACCTCGAATGTACTGTTCGAACAATAGTTGCTCTTTTGCCTCCTCCGCCATCTGTGGAAACGCCTTGTTTAATAACCTCTTCAATTCGAAAAGAAATTTCTGAGGTCTTTCGCCTGGAAACATCGTCCGCGCATGAAAATCACTCAATGACGTAAATTGTATGTCTTCTGATTTAAAAGCGCTTAGTAATTTCCCTTTTACCGCATCGTAATCCTTTCTATCGTCAGTAGTCAATGTTTTATAAACTTGGAGTGCTTCACCCCTCAAACAGGTTGCGATCATAAGAACCTTTTTTTCCACATTCCATTCGTTTGCTAAAGAGCAGATTTCAAAATTATCAACAAACTCTTCGAAGTCTCCGCTTTCAAACTTTTCCAATTGAACTAAATTACTTGCCATTTGAGCGCGCACTCTCTGCTACCAATATAATGATTCTTATTATGACTAGTCTCATAAAATATAATACATCAATACTAAAAGATCTAACCTATTGAAATCTCACTTATTAATTTTAATACTAGTTGAATCTCAGGCCTATAATATTCTTCAGATGAAGATCAATCCAATTTCATTACATACTTTATCTTCTAACATATGGCGTTTAGTAAGCAATTCTTCATTCTCACGCTTGAGAGATTCAAGTTTTTGTTTACTAACAGAAAGTTGTTCCTCGAGGGTGTCTGCTGGTGTGTCCATTATGGTTGCTATTTTTTGGTTAGCTTGTAGCATACAAATAATTTGCTAATATAATCTATTGGAGTTATATTCCTACCACTATAATAAATCCATTGTTGTCTTCTCAACGATAATGTGAATCAATGGCATGTCTTTTATTAACCTTTCAATAACTGAAATTTGACATCGTTTCACCATTTAAAAGTTCCATTTTGGTGCATAGTATTTGATTGCTATTCAAAAGAGATTTGAATTACTTTTGAGCGCGTTCCTATTAATACAAATGATTATATAATTATTTGATTCATTAATTGTCTTATTTTACTCATCAGATGAAGAAGTCTAAATCTCAAGATTTACAACCTGTTTCTGTGCATAATTTGGAAGAATCAAATGTAGTAGATTTAAACCAATATTTATTCAGTGACGACACCATCTGTGACCAGATGTTTAGGAAGATTATCGATTCCCCTCCAGTTCACCCACGAGATGAAGAAATATTGACTCTCAGTCCTGATTCGCCTCCGGTCTCTCGTGCACCAAACCCTCCTACTAAGCCCTACTAGCCTCCTACTAAGCCACTTCCTCAAATCAACACCTACACTCACTCTATATTGGACACTGGTCCTTGCGATGAACAGTCTGCGACTCCATATTCCTCTACACGAATGAGAGTACCTAGTTTATGCTCACCTGTCCATCAGAATCCTGTATATGGGTCGTGTTGTGTCGAGCATCAGCCGGAGTATATAAACCGTTCTTCCCTGGAACAGATACGCTATATCTACCCGGGCTATGAGGGCACCCATAGTGCGCATGACGTGTGCCCTCACACTTGCACGTGTGGGGGTAACACTGCCGCCTACTCAGCTAGTTGCTCACAAACCCCTTTCGAGTCTGGTGAATGCCCTTACTCCCCTGTAGGAAGAGTTTAGGAAGAGTTTATCTCGACCAGTTTCAAAGCCAATAAATGGCCACGATCTTTTATACTCTACCAGGTCGTCAAAATCTGATCAATTTACTAGTAGTACCCTCAATTCCAGCCTCTTACTTGTGCCTACTTCAACGAAAATACTTACATCATGACCGCCCCTCCTAACAATCTGTCCCACTCACTACACTCTGCCCCTTATCCCCCATTCTGTGTGACCTGTGGTTTTGAGAATACCTATGTAGACAGCAGGGAATGCTGCTCCTTCACACAGATTCCATCGCAAAGAGAAGTGTCCATTCAAGAAACAAGCAGCGACTATCTAAGATGACATAGTTTATCCGTCTCAGACAACTGCTACTCAAGAGTCTACACATTCTATCGTTTCCCCCCAACAGACCCAGACCCAGACCGCGCAGCCTCAATTCGACTGTCTCTCCAGAGAATTCCCTGACCTCTATTCGGAACCCGCCGACCCTCAGAGGGGCTCCGGGAGTCAGAAGAGGAAGGAGCAGAGAAAACGAAATAGCGAGAGAGAACGTAAAAGGTTGCGCGAAATCAATTGGGCTTTACAAGATTTGGGGGATGTTTGCTGCTCCCATACGCATCAACGTCCACAGACAAAAATAGAGACTATTGAGCAAGCGACAGCTGTAATTAGTGTAATGCAAACTAAACTAGCCTCTAAAAAAGATTTAAGCAAATAAAAATACGAAATCATGATAGTATGGTATGTTAATGTTATTGATACTACCCCATTATGAGTAAATTCCATATCTACTCAACGGTAAGTTTAGAACCTTGTCTCTTATACATTTTGCTAATTTTCATCTCTTATAATTTTACTGTGCCGACTACATAGCTCCCAAGTGACCCGCATTTGAGCATCGAAACCCGTTGACCCGCGAAGGTCCTCGAAATACCCGCATTGGAAAAATAATTTTCTGGAGCCAATTCTCTAAAATCAGATCAGTATTAAGACTAAGCACGCTTAAAACACCTAAATAGTTCCCTTTTTGTTCATTTTACTTACTCTTATTCAGTAAATATAGATAGTAAAACTTGTCTTTTTCCTATAGAAACTAACATAAATATGTCAAAATGGCTTTACCAATCTAATTTTCAGTATATATAAGAGTCCTGTTGTATGAGATTCTTACTACCATGAAATTCCTACTACTTTGTATACAAGGACCATGGATGTTATATTGCTATGAGATTCTTACTACCATGAGATTTCTACTACCACTGTTATTCTTTCTCACCTGTTTTCTCAATATCTATTCTCAATATAATTACGTGTTAAGCACATGAATAACCAATTTAGAAAGGAATAACAAGAGTTTGATTGTGATATTGTAATGGAATAAATTCCATTTGCTAATAGAATTAGTATTATTTAGTTACTAACTAAATTCTAAATTGCAAATACATACATTGCTAAAACTGTAATTCGTACAATATCAAGGCTAAGAAGGACCATTTATGAGTTCAGCAACAGGTTGAAAATGGTGATCAAAATTTGCTAACTATATTGCTTGGCTGGTGTTTTCTCCACGTGTTCATTATATTTAAATTATAATTAGCACGAATCATTCACTAATTGTACATCGGTTGCCAAAATCTGACCCGAATTCATTTGAGAAATCTGAAGATATTCTGTTGGTGAATGGTGAGTGTCCACTAACTTGACTTCCAAGTAAGGCAAATAAATCCAGCTCCATGTATTCCAATGATCTGTATTTCTTTATATATAGTAGATGCTGGATATAAGAACGCCTGTTATAAGAACATTAACCGTTCTGCGGCTCCGGTTGCGATTCGATATATCGACATGGTTATATGATTATAAATCCAGATTATACCACTGAATAAGACTCAGCATTAAAAAGTATACCCAAAATACTACATTAATTGATACATTTAAATAAATAAAATAAAATATTTTATTTGGTGATGCCGTGATGGGAAATGGATTTATGATATCATTTTCTAACACAATTCAGATAATTTCAATTATTTATTCAATAATTTCCAACTAATACTGCTGATTTTCAACAGACCAGAAAACTGGATAATGAGATCTGTAACCGCTAACCGAATCCAGCCTTGATATGCAGTTCCCGACGATGTTCTTATAACCGGCATCTACTGTTGTGTATTTTTTCCGAATATAGCAGATATTGCTAGAAAAACGAACCCAGTTTCCATGTGGTTCAATAGACTCAGGGCGAGTGGAATAAACATTGCCAATTATTGCTGGATTTAATAATCAAGTAGGTTGCATTTTGATATTTGTCACTAATGACTCACTATAGTTACTGGAAAGTTGGAATGGAAGTTAGAGAAAGTACTAGACAGCAAGTATTTTCTTCATTTGCAATTTTGCAATTTTGCACAGTGTTTTATTAATATTTCGAATATAAATATCGAAGGGGCAAAGAGAAAATAGAATTCACTTCCAATATAAAATATCAGGTAGAACGAACTATAACCAGTGCCACGTTTTTATTTGCTGCTACTGATAATACTGGAGGTTGTAACATTTTATGTAACTCTATAACAGCCTCCGCTAGAATCTTTTTTCCAAGTACGTAGATAGATAGCGATATTAATTGTCTAAATTTCTAATTCTCGAAGAAATTGGACAATAATCAATTCTCAATTAATTAATAATTTTGTTGTGTCAACTTGAAGATCTTATGATAATCTTTTAATTCCGATAAAGTGAGTATACTTATATCATAGCCTACTCTATAGTAGGCTATGCTTATATATATTATTGCATAATGTCAAAGTATTGTGTCCTAGGCCATGTATTATTGGTAAATTCATGTATAGCTATTGAAAACAACTTTATACGAACATTTTAAACATTTTGATAATATATTCACATTTTAAAATTTTTGGGAAAAAATTACCTAAAAATATTTTGGTTTTTGGATATAAAATATTATTCTATTAAATTTTTAAAGTGTTCTCATTTCTTAGCCGATCTATGTACATAGTTGAAAATAAACAAACAGATACAAAATGCACATATTTAAGATATAAATTGATACTGTACAATAAGAACAAATATTGTAGTAATAATTATACGTATATTAGCAAATTGAGATGTTGAAATTAAATTTATTCCATTACAATATCACAATCAAACTCTTGTTATTCCTTTCTAAATTGGTTATTCATGTGGTTAATACGTAATTATATTGAGAATAGATATTGAGAAAACAGGTGAGAAAGAATAACAGTGGTAGTAGAAATCTCATGGTAGTAAGAATCTCATAGCAATATAACATCCATGGTCCTTGTATACAAAGTAGTAGGAATTTCATGGTAGTAAGAATCTCATTCAACAGTCCTAACTAATTTCTATAACGAGTCCACACCCCTTCGAATCTATGTAGTGAGGGGGTGACCCGCATTGGACCATCTCAAACTTGGGAGGTATGTGTTGGAGCTGCAAATGGGCGTACTATCGTACATATGGATAAAATATACCAATTCCATATATTGGTATGCGATGTCATATTGTGCTCAACCCCCTGGAAGCGTTAAGTAAGCTACAATTGTACATAAAAAATTATAGATGCATTTCCCATTTAATACTTTTAGATGAATCAACTGCATTACATTTAGTTGTATCTAATAGTCCACTTTCTAATACTCTAGTTCTCTACAAGCCCACTTCTATAATTTTTCACTTTTCTCATCGTGTTTATATGAATTTAGCGATTGTATATGCGAGATTAGATTTTATTGTACTAATACTTTGACTATACCGTATATTACTTATATTACCTTTGATGTTACTTAAGACTAAATTCTTTATTACCTTATTATAGGAAATTAACGTGCCATGAAATTAACGCGAATTTCTCCAAATCGCGTTAATTTCATGGAGCGTTAATTTCCATGACCTTAATTTCCTGCTTAGGGTTGCCAGATTTTCATAAGGCCAGACCCGGACAAAATTTTTTATCTACTCTATAAACCATATTTGTTGTTACTAACATATCTACCGTACATCTAAGGCATATTGTTAACAAATAACAATGTATCAAAATGCTAACTACTATACATTGTGTTATTTATGAAATTGCTTGTACTTATCACTTAATTTGGCAATTTTTAATAATCTTTTCTCTTGTTTAATGAAATTGTAGAATTATTTGCAGGATAAAGAATAATTCAACTTGACACAAAGTTCCGCTTTTACCATTTCCGTACTTAGTCGATTTCTTTCATCAGTCCAGAGATTTTTCATTAGGCTAAAAATTCTTTCTACATACGCATTGCTAACAGGCAACGCTAGAGCGAATTCCACCAAACTTAGCAAATTGGGACAATTTGCATATGTAAAAAATGCTACCCACTGTTCATCGATGGGTAAGAGATTGTCTCGTTGATTAACTAGCCATTCTCTTAACAAGCAAAATTCATCATACATCTCATCACCATTGATTTTGATTTGAAACAGAGAAGCAGTTTTCGTAAATTCATCAAAGCTCAATTCTATTCTGTGTAAATTAAAGATCTGAATGTGTTTATAAACGCTCCCTTCGTAATCAAACCACTTTTCAAGGTATGAAATTATCCTTTGGAAAACACGATTAGCTTCATCTTTAAACTGTACTTGCTCTCTTTTTTGAAGTTTAGGTATACTGATTAACTCTGAAGCCGTAAAAGCCATCAGTGAGTCTATCAATCATCTTTGATTTCAAATTAAACATTATGTTGTATACCTCAGGTGATTGAGTTGTGTTATCTTCAAGTTTCTTAATAGATTCTTGGAAAATATTCATAAAACTATGTATGAAATATAGAAAACATTCATTCAAGGATAGTTCATCCTCTGCATTTAATTCATGTTCTTGATCTTTAATAAAGTCCCAAATAAATTTTGGACATTCTTCCTCACCAAGTTGTAAAAGTACACCTTTACAGCTGGCCATGACAATAATAAGCGATCTAAAGCAGGTAGAAGGCTTAGCCATCTTGTTGGAACATGGCGTAATAATTCTTTGTATTCAATATCTAGAAATTCGAAACAAGATTCTTTTGAAAGAGACAAACTAATTCCACTCATATACTGTCTACTCTCTGCTAAAACACGAGTCATATATTCTGAGTTATTTCGATCTCTCAAAGACAAAGCAAGTGATTTAAATGTAGTTTTATCACCAGAGTTAGTCACTTGTGATTTTGAAAGTGGTCTGATAGCCAGTATTAGACTAGAATTTCCTACTGCGTGTATCCGTGGCTGCTACTTCCATTTTTGCCAAGCAGTTTATCGAAAAGTACAAGTTTTAGGTTTGTCTCAATTTTATATAAATCAAGAAAGTGATCGAATCTATATACGAAAGCTTCTTGCCCTGGCCTTCGTCCCCATCGAACTTATCCCTCAAACATTCCAAGGGCTAAAATATGACTGTCCTGTCGAGTTGCATGCTCTTCTAAATTATTTTGAAAATTATTGGATGGAAGTCGTGGACCATAAACTCTGGAATATGTATGGTGTACAGAGGAGAACCAATAATAATTTAGAAGAGTGGCATCTACGGTTAAATCGGGCGATTGGGAAGGCACATGCGAATATTTATGAATTCGTATCAAAGTTGATCACAGAGCAAGGAAGTACAGAAACTCTATTAGCTCTAATTGCAGCAGGAAATGTAAGGACTCATAGTAACAATGTAAAGTATAAACAAATTAATGAGAAGATCAAAAACCTAACACTAGATTTCAACTTAGGGCAAAAGAATGTAGACGAATATATGACCGGAATAGCTCACAACATATCACAACCTACCAGTATATCCCTATAAAAGCACATATTCCTCTTGATAATTTCCTTAAAATACTAATTTAAATAATTAATGTGAATCCTCTACTAATATATTTTTAATTTATCTAATTCTATATATTTTGAGTTCGATTATTAATATAACGAGCCCTTCGGTCTCGGTCGCTTCGCGACGGATCACTCTCTCACAAAGGTCGCTTTGCGACCTTTGTTCGTTCGTATTAGACACTACGCAAAACAATTAACGTCGCTTCGCGGCCTTACTCTCCTTATAAAATCACTCATAATAAATAAGTTAAAACCTGTGACTTGTAAATTACACGTACTTATTCAGTTCAGTTGCTATTTGGGACCCAAGTATGTCAACTAATTAATTAATTAATTCATGTTATTTACTAACCCAGGATTTACTGCATAGTAAATCGTTTGTAAATAGTTGAATTACTTTGATAGTAATATTATGCATGCTTATGTGATTGACGTAAGCTAAATACATCACGAATAGAAATAACTGATGGAAGCCAAACTGGATTAATCAAGTATGCAATTTCGGAAATATTGTAGGTGAAGATTAAATCATAAACCTCAATATATGCAATGATGCAGCAATTGGAAGTTACATTTTTGTTATGGCCTGGCTCAGATAAAATGCGAAAATTATAAAAATTTCTAGAGACATGAAATACATTCTGTTTTATAATGTGACAAAATTATTTGTCGATTGAACCAAAAGTGTAAGAGCTGAATCCAAATTAGTTCCCACGTGACGTCACATTCCCATAAATCGGAACACGTGTGTCCCATTGTATGTTGTGTTATCATTTAAAATTGTGGCCGAATCGGATAAAAACTGAAAGAGTTATTACCAAATATGTGCGTTTATGACGTCATAGTCCCGTTATTTCGCTTAGAAAACCAATAGATCGTTGTCGCAGTACAAAGTTACCCCTGCATGCCAATTTTCAGCTTTCTAGGACTCGTAGTCTTTCCTATTAATTCTGGACAAACACACACACACACAACAATTCCGCTTTTAATATACAGATATAGTTCATTATCGTTATTAAATTATTCTATTCTCCTTAATAAGTTTTCACTCATTACAGTTTCGCTCAATAGGGTTTCGCTCATTACAGTTTCGCTCATTACAGTTTCACTCAATACGGTTTCGCTCAAATGAGTTCGCTCATCTGGGGAAACCCCAGTCTGTCATGGTAGTAAAACTGCCATACAACAGAGCTAAGCTCTGCTTTCTCTAGTTTATGAGATACAAAATTGCTGCATCATCAGAATGTGGCACATATCCATGCCCATATATGGTCATTTTCAAAATGGGGCGTCAGAGGGTCGAAAATGTATTAGGGACGCATAGGAAGTCGTGTATTGCGAGGCTTTTTCTCTAGTAAGTTTTAATTCTAGGTGCACGGGAGTCTGAGAATTGTATTCAGAGGGGGATATGTTAGAAATAGTACCCAAGGATAGATTAAGTGCCCTAACTTTGCGAATTTTCTCTTTCTATATGATTTTTTGATCAATTTTGGTGTTTTTACCCCAGACTATCAAATGGCCCAGGACCGCCAGGGATATTCAAGGAAAATCACCAAAAATCATGTCATTACAGGATTTACAGCAAACAATCCATCTGAAAGTGTTGAACCACTGAAAAACTATACTCCGCACCCCAAATATCGTACATATATAGGTAAAAATAGTCGAGATATCTTACATTTGACCTTTGCATATCCTTGGGAGCAGGGTTTCATCCAGGCGTATGCAGCGCGCCTGGAGGCGCGTGAATTTGGAAGGAAACATTTCTAGGCGCGCGAAAATCGATAGATGCTTCCATAGACGTAATACAAAATGAGTAATTTAGGCGAGTGTGAGCGAGCTCAAACTAAATCTAGGCGCGCGGGAAATTATGTCTGGATGAAAGCCTGCTTGGGAGCTTAATAACGCAGTGTCGGCGGAAGCTATTAAAAACTAGGGGGGCTAACCTGTGTAACTATGTCCACCTCAAATAGGAGAACGAAATATTTGGGCGACATATATACTCTATAACTATGACTCTATGAGTTTTGTAAATCTTACGATTGGCCACAAAATAACAATTAGTATTCGAAATATGTATTTGCTACATTAAGTATATCAATGTATTTACCATTGTTTAAATAATAAATATTCCAAGATCATAGCGAGGACTGACATTTGTTTGTCATATTATAATTTCATGGTGAATGAAGTGATATCAAAAAATTTCAATACAGTCGAAATCGGGTTTTTTTGCCACGGGTTTTTTTGCTTATTGGGTTTTTTTGCCTCCTTTTGTCGTGCATTTGGGGGGCAAAAAAACCCGATTTCGACTGTATTCAATTAATTTCTCTGATCATTCAAATAAATAACAAATCGTCAAATAAATTCTAAAAAAAACATAAAATAATTTGACTCAATTTTCAAGTCATTTTCCAAATAAATGAAGTATTGAGAAAACAACATCAACAAATAATACAAAATTGAATATCAAGTGGCTGGTGACACTCAGTGGCGTAGCTAAGGTTTCGGGGGCCCCGGTTCAAACGCATTTTGACGAGGTATGATTGAAGTATATCTGATATCTGCATATGGATAATTTTGGAACCTTTCAGCATACCTGCCAACCGTACAAGGATTCCCTGTACAGTATATAATTCAATGCTTTCCCCTTTCCAAAGTGATAATTTTTATATATATAAGTGTATTGTAATTCCCTGGACAAGCGAGCGCAGCGAGGGAGAAATATTTTTGGGAGGTGTACAGGGATTGTTTTATTAGATGGTGTCTGTGTCTCTGTGAGTTTGATATTCTCCTGTTAGAGTCTCCCTTGTTAGGTTTGTGGTGCTTAGACTCGCTCGAACACTCTTCTAGTTTGAGTTTAATTAAGGAGAGTGCACTCCCTCTCAGATAGCTCTGCCCTCTTCTCAGCTCGCTGAACGCTGGTCCTCTGATCCGCGTTATCCTGTCGCAGGGCGCAGAAAACCTTGCGGTCCTCCTCCAGTTGGGCTAGCAAGTCTTCGCAGTATGATTCCCAGTATTTGATCTGTCTGTTGAAGTACCGAGCCATCTCTCTGTACTGGTTATTCCCGCAGTTCGCCTGCTGGAACTGCTCAAACTCCAGCTTCTCAATGTAGATCAGCTGTCGCTCTAGGTTCGAGCAGGTTATCCGGGAGAGAGACAGCTCGTTGCCAGTCCTGTCTAAGTCCTGCTTGAGCCGCGTTATATAAGCTCCGGCCGCTTTGAGGCGGTTCCCCTGGCAGAGAAGGAGCGTGTGCTCCGACTTGTGTCTCCTGCCGATAACCTGGCTGTTATTGTAGAGGGCCTCCAGGGACCTGTAGCTCCGCCTAAGCTCGCGGTTCTCCTGTCGCAGCTCCTCTATCTGCCTCGTCTGCAGCGCCAGCTTCTCCCCGCTCTGTGTCAGCTGCAGCCCGAGTCGCCGCTTCTACTCCTGCACCTCGTTCTCTCTTTCCCTCAGCGCCTCTATCCGCCGCTCGTGCTCGGACTCGGTGCGACGCACGTAGGCCGCGTGCTCCCGCTCAGCTGCGCTCTCCTGCCGAGAGAGATCGTCTTCCAGCGCGCTCTGCATTCCTACCCGCAACTAATGGCATGGAGTAACAACAATTCTAACCTTTTTCAACCATGGACAGCCTACCATTGACCATAATAGAAATTTTGAGATCTTGTGGACCCCAGGTTGGAATCATGTGTAAAAGATATCATATTAGAGTAGGTATATTCCGCGGGCGTATAAATACAGGAAAATGATTTGATGCATCATTGTACCGCGAATGCTGTAGCCTTTTTTGCTAGAGTTAGATTATTTTCATTGATTTTGGCCCGGTATGGAGAGTATAACAGAGTATTGAGAGTAATATTATATTTATTCCCCCAGAGGGGGAAAATCAAAATAACAGCGTAGCATAAAGCATATTCTGGTGGAGGCACGATTAGTCATTGATCAACCAAATGAATATACAGTCGGCACAGCTGTAATTTTAGATTTTTCTATTAAAAATGGCCCAAAAGCGTGACATAGGGAGGGGGTGTCAAAGTTTTCGTTGCGGAACATTAGTAATATCCCTAACAACAACATCAACATACCTGATAAATCAGCTTCCCTTCATAATCCATTTTAGCAGATACTTCTATAAACACAGCAGGCAACAAAGTTACTTTCAATACAAACGGTATTTGTAATATCTGCATTCCTTCCGCCATAGCGGTTGTCAGGGAGTATGTAACACTCCCATTACACCCATTGTCCCTGCCGGTAGCCGGTAGCGGTTATTGGGTGATAGTAGTGACCATCTTATCTACATACAGTAAAGTATTAGAACCATAGTAAATAATATGATAGTTAGATACAGACTAACACAGTACGTATAGGAAATAGGAAAATGCATATAGTATTCAGCTAGTTAGTTAGTTTGTTTATCTGTTTACTCGTTTGTTAGTTTGTTTGTTAGTTAGTTTGAGCATCTTATCTAAATACAGTATTGTTGGTATATACAGTAAATACAGTTGAAACTGGTCTAATCTAACCAATTCTTTATATGGAAATAAAGAAGGAATACGATAATTAGAATAAACCGATTGAAAATAAAACAAAATTGGAATTATTACATATTTAGAAAAAAAATGTTTAGACTTTAGTATGTTAGTTAGTCAGTTTGTTAGTTTGTTTGATTGTTTGAATGTTTATGTATCAATTTGTGTGTTTACTTATTGTTTTTTATTCACCTGTAGAATATGTTGTTGTATTCTATAGAATCTCTATCGAACTTTAGAAGTGTACTAATATCGATCGTCGTGTTTGTGCTTCTATCAAACTGTTGCTGTTCTGAAGTGAAACTAACCAATAAAGTAAACACATAGATAAACAACAACAAATTACTATATTCCTATTGCCTGTAAATAGAGACAGGAACATATAATTAGCCACTGTATATAAACAGGTTCTACTGTATACTGACGAGGCAACTCGCATTGTGCATGAAATTTGGTTGCTAATAGGGGAACATAAATAACATTAAAGGCTCGCTTGGGAACTTAAAATAAGTTGCTAATAGAGCAACTTGTATAATATATGTATGTAGTATGTACAAATATGTACTTATTAGAGAACCGATATTGTACAGTAGAATTTGGAACACGGTTAAAGGTCCCTAACTCCATATAATGCCATTTGAATGGGTTACTCCAGGTAAAAAACAAACACATTTTACCGTCCTTTTGTGTCCGTATAACGAGCTTCTGCTGTAGTTAATTAGAGAACAGATATTGTACACTATACTCGGTTATTACGTGGATTAGTACGTATCCTATTTATTAAACATTTAACTAAGTTTATAAAAGCAATATTATATGTATTATCTTATCAAGAATTAGTATTAAACAATATCATTTGTATTGAAAAGGCTTTGAAGTGGACTGAAATAGTGTTCGTATTAACGAGGTTCTACATACGTACAGTGAAACTTGAAACTAAATACTACTTATGTATTTAACTAAGTTTATAAAGCAGTATGTAATTCTATGTACGATAAACTCGGTTAGTAGAATATTAACAAATATCATTTGTATTGAATAGACTTTGAAGAGGACTGGAATAGTGTTCGTATTAACCGGAATTTCGTATTTAACGAGGTTCTACTGTACGTGCACTCGGATATTACGTACTTATTCCATTTCCTAGAGGGTGTACCTTATAACTTAGGTACACTGTATAAGGGATTATTACCTGATGTCCCCAGTAACGGAATCGATAGAAAGGAATGCGCTTGTTTCTGTAGGATTGTAGCTAACGATGCTGTAACGAACTGTTCCATTCTAACTGAATATCTGCATTTTTAGCTGTCACCTAAATACACATACCTTTACATCAGTGGTTCTTAACCTTTTCTCTGCCATTTCCCACTTTGGAATACCTAGTTACTCTATTCCCCACCTAAATATGAACTTAATTTAAGAAGTAAATGGTGCTCATATACTTTATGGGTACACTTAATAATATCCCTTTTAATATTATTGTCATTAGTCCAATGCAGTGGCGGCGCCAGCCAGCCGCAACTGGTGGGGCACACTCACATCAATGATGTGGGGCACACTTAATTTAGGTGGGGCCAGGCCCCACCCTCGTCCGCCTCTGGTCCAGTTACACTTATAAATACATAACTATATATCAGGGTTGTAAATCAAGCCAAATATTTCAAATATTTGATTTAATTTGAATTGATTCACGGGAATATTGAGTGGCAAATGATTTGATTTGAAATTATTTGAAATCTCAAATGATTTAATTTAAGAAAAGATAAATTATTTATTTACAACCCTGCTATATGTTCATTTAGCTTTTTTTCCCACAAGGGAAACTAAGGCTTTGGAAATTCTCCTTTCCCAAGATTTTCTGTAGTCCTGCCAAACTAGACCATCTTATAATATAACATAGTTACAGCAAATGAAAACTAGGCCGACCATAGCCGGACCAGCAGAACAGAGTGTTATGCCTATGCCAAGGATATTTCTTGAAAAGGGCAATATAAATTTTCTAAGCAAGTCAAGGCGATATTTGAATTTGATTCTATATGGATTTGAGCATCCAGGAGTTCCCAGAGGTGCTCAAATCCTTATAGAATCATATTGATCCGTGATTTCCACACTAAATTTTGATTGAGCATTTTGTTTTTTAATATTTGATATGTCAAGGGAATCTCAAACTAATTCTTGTGTCAATGTTTATTATGAACAACGGGCGAGCGTAGCGAGCGTTCGATTTTTTTTGGGCGCTCAAATCCTCTAGAAGTCCAGAATTTGTCTGGACAACACTGCAGGTATGATCTGGAAGCAGTGAATACCTGTTTAATATACTTACGAGTTAAACCTAGAAATCTGAAAATAAATTTAATACAACAAATTGAACAGGTTGAATTCCAAGAAATTATTCCAAACTACTGTTAATGATTTGTAAACTTTTTAGCCTGAAGCTCCATTCCCCATCTGAGGATCCTCAATTCCCCACTAGTGGGTAATTCCCCACCGGTTAAGTACCACTGCTTTACATACATACTGTTGCTAAGTAAGGGAAAGAAAAAATATATACTAAGTACAGTCGACTCCGCTTAATAGAGCCACCGGTTAATAGATTTGTTCGCTTAATTGGGTCAAATTTCACACTATTTATAGGACGGAATTACAGTTTGGCTTAAAATATTTTCGGTTAATTGAGACAAATGACCTGGTCGCGATGTGACCCAATTAAGCGGAGTCGACTGTACTTGGAAAATGATTTTTAATTTAAGTCAATAAGGCAGTACAAATAACACACTATCCACTATTTTATGAGGGTCGATCAATTCCGTTTCGACCTTCTAGGTCTCATCAGCAGGGCAGACCAGGGGCCTTATTCACTAACATTTCTTAAACTTAAACTTAAACTTAAACTTAGTTTAAACTAAGTCTAAACTAAGTCTTGACTTAGTTTATGCTAAGTTTATTTAACTTCTCAAAACTTATCTAGTTGTTGCTTAAACTTAGTCTAAACTGAGTAATTACATACTTTTTGCGAAGTTTTCTTAACTTCTCAAAACTAAACTCAGAGTGACACAACCACTATTAGTGATACATCCACGATAAGTTATACGTATAAATACAATTTTCCTTTGCTATCTACAAACATTTTTACTTAATCTAGATATTATCTCAAAATGAATTAATGTAGTAATGAAGGATTGAAAACACAACTTAAGCACAAACTAAGTTTAAGAAGTTTAGTGAATAAGGCCCCAGCCCTGGACGGCACACCTAACTAACACAAACATTGTGGTGATTAACAAGATCAGGACAAAAGTCCGTCATACGAAAATCACCACGACAAACAGACTAGCTTACAAGGTACGGGGACGTCCACGCAGCACTGGAGTGCCTTCTGCGATAGCACCGTTCGCGAGCATCGGCCTAATGCGCCGCTCGAACTTCTTGGGTGCATGTCTCCAGGCTATCCAGGGTGCCTTTCTGGTCAATACTCTGATGGTGACACCCTTCTTCAGCTGTACCATGCCAGAGATACTATAATAGTGCTCATAGTCACACGGGCCTCTGCACAACTTCCGCTTCTCAATGAGGCAGTTGGAGAAGGCCTGGAAGCGGTGATCGATCCAATCACAATCTGGGCCTTGTGTTGGTATCCCCATGATGTACTCGTACAAATAATTTTTAGAAATTTTTGCCATAAAATATTTTTGTTTTAATATCATTTCTACAATTATTTATATTCATACTAAGGCATACAGCCAAGAATTGAAAATCGCTCTGTGCGAGCACTATGTGAGGTCGAATATTATCAAAATAATAAAAAGTGCAAATTCCAATTAGAAACTGTATATTACGTAATGACAAATTTTCACTACTTTCAATGTACCTAATTATGATCAGCAAACTTGCTATTTACACATATACGAGCCCGATCTCGGTCGCTTTGCGACAGATCGGTGCTACGCACCTCAAGTTAACGGCCGCTGTGCGGCCTTACTCCTCACATTTACTACCATGAAAATGGTAGAAAGGGACGTTATGATTTTGATTTTCATTAATTTGTTTACCTATTTGTGTAAACCACAACAACAACAAATACTCATATTCAGGGGCGGCATACCCGGTACGGCTGGTGCGGCGAGCGCCGTACCACTTTTCAGGATTGCCAGCTTTGCCGTACCACATTCATATACTGTAAAATTCTCCGCCGTACCACTTTTCGAAAGGACGTGCCGCCCTTGCTCATATTAGAATTTTATAAATGCGAAATTCGTGTTCAGCACACTTGTTTACTTATAATACCCATTGAAAGCTAACTTCTAGGTTGATTTTGAATTTCATTAAATTGTTTAGCTATTTTGAGTAAACAACAACAACAACAACAAATATTAATATGAGAAATTTATAAACGCGAAATTCGTGTTCGGCATACTTGTTTACCTATAATACCCGTTGGAAGCTAACTTCTAGGTTGATTTTGAATTTTAATTAATTAATTTACCTATTTTGTGTAAACAACAACAACAAATAATAATATGAGAAATTTATAAACGCGAAATTCGTGTTCGGCATACTTGTTTACCTATAATACCCGTTGAAAGCTAACTTCTAGGTTGATTTTGAATTTTAATTAATTTGTTTACCTATTTTGTGCAAACAACAACAACAAATATTAATATGAGAAATTTATAAACGCGAAATTCGTGTTCGGCATACTTGTTTACCAATAATACCCGTTGGAAGCTAACTTCTAGGTTGATTTTGAATTTTAATTAATTTGTTTACCTATTTTGTGTAAACAACAACAACAAATATTAATATGAGAAATTTATAAACGCGAAATTCGTGTTCGGCATACTTGTTTACCGATTATAACATTTGTTTACCTATTATAACATTTGTTACCAATTATAACATTTGACAGTTAGTTTATATCTCATATATTAATGCGGTTTCTATCCCCCCATCACTTTAATACAATCCGGACAAACACACAAACACACACACACACACACACACACACACCCACACCCACACACACACAACAATCGAGATTTAATAATACGAGCCCTTCGGTCTCGGTCGCTTCGCGACGGATCACTCTCACAAAAGTCGCGAAGCGACTTTTGTTCGTTCGTGTTAGGCACTACGCGATACAATTAACGGCCGCTTCGCGGCCTTTCCCTCCCCAAAAGCAATCACATTAATAATGAGCTTAATAGCTCAATAAATTTCAGTTGCACGATAAGAAAGCTCGAATCAAAATAATACTAAAAGAAAAACAGGCAATAGAATAGACTAATGATTGATTGGTTAAATGAATTTATTTTCAATCAATCAAATTGCAGCCTCAGAAAATATTTCTATTATGCACAATCTATTTATACTAACGAGCCCTTCGGTCTCGGTCGCTTCGCGACGGATCACTCTCTCACAAAAGTCGCTTAGCGACTTTTGTTCGTTCGTGTTAGGCACTACGCGATACAATTAACGGCCGCTTCGCGGCCTTTCCCTCCCCAAAAGCAATCAAATTAATAATGAGTTTTAATAGCTCAATAAATTTCAGTTGCACGATAAGAAAGCTCTAATCAAAATGATTAAAAGAAAAACAGGCAATAGAATAGACAAATGATTGATTGGTTAAACGAATTTATTTTCAATCAATCAGATTGCAGCCTCATAAAATATTTCTATTATGCACAATCTATTTATACTAATTGATGAAATCTGCTAATCCATACTAACAAACCCTCGAATTTAATTGGCTAACAATTTTTGTCACCTTCAAATGTGAATATTTCTCTTCAAAAACCAATAGATCGTTGTCGCAGTACAAAATTACCCCTGTATACAAATTTTCAGCTTTCTGGGACCCCTTGTCTTTCCAATTAATTCTGGACAAACAAACAAACAAACAAACAAACAGACAACAATTCCTCTTTTAATATACGAGCCCTTCGGTTTCACTCTCTCACAAAAGTCGCGAAGCGACTTTTGTTTGTTCGTGTTAGGCACTACGCGATACAATTAACGGCCGCTTCGCGGCCTTTCCCTCCCCAAAAGCAATCACATTATTACTGAGTTTTAATAGCTCAATAAATTTCAGTTGCACGATAAGAAAGCTCGAATCAAAATAATACTAAAAGAAAAACAGGCAATAGAATAGACAAATGATTGATTGGTTAAATTAATTTATTTTCAATCAATCAGATTGCAGCCTCATAAAATCTTTCTATTAGGCACAGGTTATTTATACTAATTAATTAAGTTAGCTAATCCATACTAAAAATCCCTCGAATTTAATTGGCTAAAACTGGATTATTACACTTGCACTTTGCTATACCTGTGTTGGTACGATACACTATTTATGGTTGATTAGTGTAGGGACTAATTAATTAACTGGGTCACAATCAGAAGAAAAATGGGAATTCGTGAACTGCTATCAGGTGTAGAAATTTAGTGTACGTCTAATGATTTCAATTTTCTACAGATCGGAGCAAAATTTGGAAGCTAGTACAAAATATCTGTTTTTCGAAACTGTGACGTCATAATCCTGTTATTTTGTTTCAAAAACCAATAGATCGTTTTCGCAGTACAAAATTACCCCTGCATGCCAATTTTCACGTTTCTGGGACTCGTAGTCTTTTCAATTAATTCTGGACAAACACACACACACAGACAACAATTGCGCTTTTAATATAGAGATAGATAGATAGATAGATAGATTATAAGGAGTTGCTAGTCCGCGATACGCGCAGCATTTGTTTACTTTAGTTATTGACCAATGGGATCAAAGCACTCCAAGCGCTTCACTATAAAACCAGGGTACCTTCCCCCAGTCGCATACCTCGGGCAGTCTCGCTCAGCAGCTGCAGAATGCCCGACAGCTCTACGACCCGGCCTCCCTGCCCCAGAGGTCGAATTCCGTCCGGGCCCGATTATGGGCATGCCTAATTTCCGGGACGGGACGGAACCGTCCCGGAAAATCCAGGTACCTAAAGTACGGGACGGGACAGGTAGTAGTAAATTATTAATTACGATTACATGGGCTAAAACAGTAGTTCTTAACTGGTGGGGAATGGATCCTTTGTATAAAATATAATTTCTGAATTCTGAGAAATATTTTATATAAATTCTACGTGCTAGAGTATTATTGTCGAGCCTCCTCACGATTATGATCAAAGCTAAGTTCGAAACAAATTAGAGGAAATCACTTTCACTGGTCCTCACATAGCCAAGCTTGCCCAGTAAACAAGTGCAGCTATTTCATTAAGAATTTTAGAAATTTGATTGGCCGGTATCTATCGAGAAATGTCAAGATTAAGCGATGTTGATGATGAATCAGATAGATGGGTTGCTCATTTTTTAAATTATTAAGTTCTTCAACAGAATACTATATACTTAGTATAAGACGTAGCCACTGGTCAGGTTTCACCTGACCATTTTTATTTTGGTAGCTACGGCCCTGTAAGAGATACCGTATATACATTCATTTTTATGTTGTGAATTAAGTTCATATTTAGGTGGGGAGTAGAGTATCTGGGTCACCCAATATAGGAAATTGCACAGAAAAGGTTAAAAACCACATCAAAATAACCTCACCCAAGTTTTAATATTTTCTGGTTCTATTTTATTCACGATACGTGTACGTATTTGTTTAAGAGTTTACTTATACAGCGATCATCGGTATCACCGATCATCGGCGTTTGTATTAAAAAACCTCGCTACTTTCTACCGATTGTTTTTTTATGTTTATAAAAAACATCATCGGTACAAAGTAGCGAGGCTTTTTAATACAAACGCCGATGATCGGTGGATAAGTATTCTCTTTGTTTAAATATACAAACGTAATTACAGTAGAATAAATAATTTGAATAAATAAGAAATTGAGAAAAGAACATTGTACATACTTATGTTTGGTTTATTCTAGGTTTTTGGTAAATCTATTGCACTTCCATCTGAAGCACTTGTCATCCATTTGTCCTTTCGTTACTGCCACACAAGGCCCTACATGAAACCATTCTTGGCAAGAGTAACATTCAATCATCGGATTCTTAGCTGGCATTCGGCAGTTGCAGTAGACGTTTATCTTAATTTGAGAATTGACCTTGTTCTCCATATGTCTCATATCCTTCGAGATAGGAAACATTGCGAGTTTTCCCTCTTCTAGGCATTTATGCATATGTTCTCGCATTGATATTTGCTGGAAAAAATGTTTACTTGGGCTTACTCCAAAGCACATAGATGTGGCGTAAGCAATCGCAAACACCCCACAGTCATTTGTCCCAGATTGTTTCACAACATCGACGAAATTGAGTGTAATTGACCTGTTTTGTGTGCAAATTAAACTGGAAATTTGTGTTCTAATACTTTCATTAACAGTTGTATGTAGGCTGTCATAAACGAACACTTCTAGATGTTTGGCTTTGATAGTTGATATTGTTAGCCAGTGGTTTGAGCCATTGTGGAGAATTTGTATGAACTCTCCTGCTTGAACATTGAAGTTCCCACATAATCCCTTTGCAACTGATTGGAACCCAGCTTCACCAAATTTATGTTTGAATTGTTGGAAAAGGACATTCTGACAAGCATCAATCAAATCGCTACTCAACCAGCTAGTACTTCTTAATATTTGTTTGTGTTTTTGTGTAAGCTCCAAACTTTTAATCCAATAATCTTTTTTTAAATCTTGCGCTTGCTGCTGCACTGTAGGGTATTCTTCCAGATTAATTGCATCAGACATTGTATTTTTAATTGAATTATTCGCTTTTTTCACCTTATGATAAAACAGGAGCTTCCTCGCAACTTCATTTGGATGACTTGAATGAGGCTTTTTAGCTGAAACAAACACCTGTTAGAAGTTATGGTTTGATCAGTCATCCATATATCCGGTGACACTGTTGTGACTAGATCCAAATGACTTGGGATAATTTCGTCTGTTGAAATTACTGCTGGATTAGATGAATCCTTCAAAGAAGGAAGGGATTGCAAAAGGATCTCAGCTTTGGGCTGCGTATAATTCATATAATTATTGGAATTGTTTGAACTGGCATAAGACGCCAAAGCAGTTACCACTTTTACAGAAGAGGATAATGATTCATGTGCATCTTCGTCATGGTTCTCATGATTTAAATTTTTAGAAATAGAATTTCTAAGGTCCTCGTTAGGGTTGCTGCCAACATCCTTTTTGCGTGATCTTTTTCAATTCCGGAAGTTTTGTCGCTTCGACTCCTGCACCTTTTTCGAAACATAGATAAATTTAGCTTTTGATTCGGTATAACATTCATGTCATTCCCAATACTAACCTTCACTGCAATAATGTGATAACACAACCCACTGGAAGGACAACTGCAAAACTCTTTCGGAAAAAGACGAACTACATATGGGCGATCCCCAGAACCTAAGACATTAAAGAGATGTAATTTTGGATCGAAAGATATCTTTCCAGATTCTAGTATAATGCGAGCTCTTTCGAGCTGAGTGAGGCCTGAAGGAGACTGGAAAATTTCTGATTTAAATTCTACTTTTTGCTTTTGAGGAGATTCATTGTAATCAGCTGTAGATATCATGCTATTTCTTGCACGGATACGACTGATAATTTCATCAGGGCGAACACATATGAATGGTGGGTTGGGGGACTCTGCTTGATCGATTAGGGAAATAAATTGCTCGTGGAGGTTATAATTGCCTTGGCCTGCAAGGCCTCTTGTAATTTGATTAATGTAGAATGATTGCAAGAGGTATAAGGATAGCACAATGCAATCGACTGGAACTTCTTTCCATTCTTGTAGACCTTTCAAGACAGTATTGAAACTTTCAGACTGGTTATTCACTACCCCACTGAAAGGATTGTATACGCCTTCTTTCTCAAGTATCCATCGTCCAATTGATTTGTTTACCTCTGGATGCAGTGGCGTAACGTGGTAAAGTGCCGCTTGGGGCGAGCATCAAAAATGCCGCCGCCCCTCCCCCCACAGTCAAAAATCACGTTCATCGCGTTGACGTTGGTTGACAGCCCCGACCAGCAGGTCGCGACCTTTAGAAGGTTTAGAGTTCAAATACTAAATGTATTACTGAATTTAATTCAGTAATCAATTACCGTATTTCCCCGAATAAGCGCCGGGGGCTTGAATAAGCGCCGGGTCAATAAAAATGACATTGGTATGATAAATTTAAACACATTAGTAGATCACTGTAATGTAATTCCATTGATTTTGGCAACTTCGGTTGGTATACTGTTGGTGGAAACCATTAGAATCGACCTAAATATTATATTCTGGACTTTTCACAAAAAAATTCAGGATAATTTTGGCCTACGAAACAATAAGCGCCGGGGCGCTTATTCGGGGAAATACGGTATTCAAAAAATATTACTGTATCGGGTGACAACTGCAATCGTTAAGAAAGACCTGGAAATTAACTTGAAATGGTTCAGAGATATTTACTAGCATTTAATTCTTGCAATTGTGAGAAAAAAATGGTAAACAAAATGTCAAAATGCCGCCCCAAAGCGTGCCGCTGGGGGCACGTGCCCACATCGCCCCTACCTAGTTTCGCTACTGTCTGGATGTATGTTTTTCATGAAGTATTGGAAAACTGGGTTGCTCCATCGGGCTGATAATTGTTGAAAGTTTGTTTCGTAAGCTTCAATTGATGGTTTGTGGAAAAGTTCCTTCAAGTCTTTGATAAAACCCTGAATTACATCCATACTTATATTGTGACTATGACACCAATATCGAGCACTTCTGAAAATGTGGTTCCAACACCGAAGACGGGTTGCTTTGGGGAGATATTTTCCAATCGCATTCACAATTCCCTGCTCTTCATCTGTGACAAGTGGAAATGATGCATGACTTCGGTTGAGTGCATGAATTTTGGATGCTGCAATTTGAAAGAGCTTGTCATGAGATGACTGAAGCTTTCGTTCATAAATGAGAAAAAGCGCTGGTACGACTGGAGTTTCTTTATTAAAGAGAGTGTGGCGAAAAAGTAGAGGGGAGACATAAAAATCTCCAAGCTGGAAGGTTGTATCATATGAAAGCAACTGTCCTGATGGCGAATCAACTAAGATAAATTTAGATAATGCGATCAAGCAGGTCAAGAATTTCTTCAGTCCCACAAATACAAACAAGATCAGGATAGTTCTGAATCATCCAAACGAACTCCGGTAGATCATAAGCAATTTCATGAAGATTGTACAATGCATCCGGTGTAATTCATTTCTGCTGATTTAGAGAATGTCTAATGTAACGCACCTATATAATGAAGAGTCTAATAATCATAATTAATTATAAATTACAAGCAGCTTTTTGTTATTAATTATCAACAGCTAAAGGTACCTGTTTAATATCTCTGGGTTTAACGACAGGTGACAGTGCTGGGTGGCAGTCCATTGATGAAATCTCTGTTTTATAAACCTTGGCCGGATTAGTTGTTT
Organism: Hexactinellida sp. DTS-2022; assembly: GCA_028753945.1. Lineage (NCBI taxonomy): Eukaryota > Metazoa > Porifera > Hexactinellida > Hexactinellida sp. DTS-2022. The sequence goes on along the minus strand of JAPNXP010000017.1, from coordinate 1,228,012 downwards.
CAATTTGCTTTCTGATTACCTCTCTAGAGGACGCACATTGCTTGAAGTAATTCCTTTCGGTTTTTTCTTCTGATTACCATGTGAAAATTCTTCAGCAATCGCTTCATCACCAAGATACTGTATTAGCACCTATATTAACAAAATAAATTGTATACCATTTTTACATGGCCATGTTCTTCTTAAATATAAGAACCCGACTATGTAATGTAACATTTGAAATCAGGTCTCGACTCTCGACTCTAGAGACTGAGTTATAAATTGACTAATGACTAAGATGCGAAAATATGATTACAGTGATGTTTGCCTAATAGCAATTGCTCTAATAGGATATTATATTTGTTTTGATTTAACATCCACTTTCATTTTCAGGTTTTAATTAATTATTACATAATTATAGTTTCTAAGTTAGCAGATTTATAATTACAGTGGAACCTGCTTAAGATATTTCTCCGGTTGGTAGTCGGTTTACATTTTGCAAATTGATCTAAAATACCTTAGTTTTTTTCATCTTTGTCTTGACTTACAAAAAATCATGAAAAACATTAAGATTTCGACACAAAACTAATGATAATTTGGAAAGTTATTATTTACCAATTTTCGGTCACCAACCCCGCAATCATTTATTATACAATTTGTAGTTTATCTTGCTCATTCATCTATTTCCTACTTCTCATAAACAACTTGGAACTGACCCTCAGTTGTATAATTCATACTAGCAATTCCCTAAAATATGAACTTTATTATCTTATCCATGGTGTATTGATTCTGTCAGATTTATGATTCTGATAATAATCATTTATTACTTGTCAGGGCCGTAGCCACTGGTCAGGTTGGTCAGGTTTCAACCTGACCACTTTTAGTTGGTTGGACAGGTTAACCTGAACCCTTGGCCCTGTTGGTACTGTATCCAGCCCGGTCTAACCTGACCACTTTTAATTGGTGGCTACGGCACTGCTTGTGGGTAACGAATTACTTTGGTACTGTTATAAACGTATTTGATGTTTGGTTTAGCAAAGTATCGACCCAAAAAGTGAAAAATCCATATCATATTAAACAAATAATAAATAAATAAATTTATTTATTAATTAAATATATTAGATATTATTATATTTTGATTGAGAATGCCTAAAGAACGTGCTGCTAAGAAGTGGCGAATCCACAAGCAGATCAGTCAGGGCATTGAGCTGCGAAAATCCGCGGGGCAGCACATCCTGAAGAACCCGCTGCTGGTGAACAGCATTGTGGAGAAGTCCTGTCTCCTCTCAACGGACGTGGTGCTGGAGGTGGGACCGGGGACGGGGAACATGACTGTGAAGCTCCTCGAGAAATGCAAGAAGCTTATCGCGGTGGAGCTGGACCCGAGACTGGCCAGCGAGCTGCGCAAGAGAGTGCAGGACTCTCCCCTCTCCGCGAAGCTGCAGATAATACAGGGGAACGTCCTCAAGATGGACCTGCCATACTTCGACGTGTGTGTAGCGAACCTCCCCTACCAGATATCCTCCCCATTCGTGTTCAAGCTCCTCTCGCACCGGCCAGCCTTCCGATCAGCTGTTCTCATGTTCCAGAGAGAGTTCGCGCAGAGACTGGTGGCTAATCCGGGCGACAAGGTCTACTGCCGCCTCTCAGCCAATGTGCAGCTGTTGGCTCGCGTGCAGCACCTCATAAAGGTCAGTCGCAACAGCTTCAAGCCCCCGCCCAAGGTGGACTCCAGCGTGGTGCGCATCGAGCCGAGGGAGAGGCCAGAGGTTGACCTGCTGCAGTGGGACGCCATGCTGCGCGTTGTGTTTCTAAGGAAGAACAAGACACTCGGCTCAATCTTCAAAACTAAGCCGGTGCTCGAGGCTCTGGAGAGGAACCTGCTGCTGCGCAGCTCTCTCGAGGAGAAACCGTCTGTAGCTGGGAAGGACCATGGATCAGAGCTGAAGGAGAGAGTGCTCGCTGTGCTGAGAGGAATCGACAGACTAGAGACTCGACCCAGAACTCTGGGAGTTCCAGACTTCCTCTCTCTGCTTAGGGAGTTCAGTAAACATGATTTCAAATTCTCTTCCTAATATAGTTTGATTTGATTTAATACGAATACAATTTCACTCTCCTTCAAAGCTTTTTCAATACAAATGATACCAGTTAATAATAATGCATTTTGACGGCCCGTTGGTGTTCGTACTAACGAGGTTCTACTGTATATGTATACGAAACATAATTTATAATAATAGTAATATTAACTGTAGTCCTTATGCTAACGAGGTTCTACAGGTAAGGTTTATTCAGTTTCTAGTTTGGAGATTAATTGTTGAATAGTATGTATATTGCTTGGTGATTAGCTTGGTGGTTAGGCATGCGTCGCATCTACTCCCTCCTGCTTGTGGCCCTCTCGGTGCATCTGTGCCGCAGCTCTAGCCTCGAGATATCCCACTCCTGCGACGGCCTCACCTGGGAGACCAGAGGGGTTGTAACTGTTAAAAACGAGAAATCTCTGTCTGGCAACTTCACCCAGACGCCAATCTCTTCGCAGCTGCTCTCCTGTCTCTGGTCCCGGGCTCAGACGGACGAGTTCTACTACGTCAGAGCTCCGGACTCCTTTTCCGACAAGCCCGCCCCCGCCCCCGCCCGCTACGTGCAGAGCTTCTCAAAGTCCCGAAACCTGTTCTGCTCCGACCTCGTAGACTCCCTCACAGTATACACGGACTCCAAAGGTAGACACACCATACTAACTATTAAGCTATACAGTATTAAACTTTATTGTATTAATTAAACTATTATACAGGATTTATTCAAGTGTTGAGATTGAGTTGTTCTTGGCACATACAACTAAAGGCCGTTCAAACGTTACGCAACATGACATTCCCGATAAATGGACACTCACTTTTCTTATGTCCGCTATTTGTGCATTTTGTACACATCAGGATGGTCCGAGACACATTGGTTAACCACACTTGAAAACGTTACGTAACGTTTGAACAGCCCCTAACCGTTAGTATAAGATATACACTAGATGCGGATATAAGAACATTCTACTGGAAAACGGTTGCCATATACCCTATATAATTTGTGCCGATTATAAGACCATTATATGCAGTTCCCGACGATGTTCTTATAACCGGCATCCAGAGTACCGCTACAGTTATTCTATAAGCTGTGCCCTAATAGGCGGCGTGCTGAGTCTGTTCTCGGAGGGGCGGCGCGGGTGTGTGTCGGGGGAGGAGTGGTCGCGGGGCTCCAGGGGGCAGCACAGGGAGCGACTGAGCACCAGTCTGCTGCTGGTGCACGCACACCAGCACCCGGGTCCCGAGCCCCCGGTGGAGCAGTTCCTGGGACAGCAGAGAGACAGCCCGGACAAGAAGAAGGAGCAGGGAGAGGAGAAGTCGTTCATACAGAAGTATTGGCACTATTTCCTTATTGGGTTTATAGTGTACACACTCATGGGCGCGTTTGCAAAGCCTGGGGGTGGGGAGGAGGGAGGAGGGAATGAGTAGTGCAATTACATAGCATTCCATTGGTCATGTTGTGGTGTAATAATAATATTATTATCAAGGTATTGCTGTTATTCTTGGTTCTTCCTTCTATGCGGATTGAGTTAACGGTTACAGATTTATTAACCAGTTAGCCGGCTGTTGAATATCAGCAGTGTTATTTGGAAATTATTGTGCAAAATATAACAATTAGCCTACTTTTGTTAAAAAATGATTATCATAAATCAATTTCCCATCACCACATAATATATTTTCTGTAACAACATTGTTTATTAGTTACCAAAATTACGAAATATATCAGTTAATGATTATTTATACTAATTAGCTAATTATCATTAATCTCAGAGATTATGAAGATAGAAACTAACTTTCTATTTATCAATTGTTCTTTATGCCACGTAAAACCTTAACATCTTGGTCTTAACCAGGGTTGCCAATCCAATCCAATCGAGAAGATTTTCGATTGCCGATTGCTGCATTTTTCATCGATTGGATTATCGGTTGGATTGCTGCATTTTTCATCGATTGGATTGTCGATTGGATTGGTTCGATTTATATCGATTGGATTGCAATCGATGAATTTTCATCGATTTTTTTCAATTTCTAAATAATGCCAAAATTTAAAATGCTCAATTGCTCGTCAATTAAACCCAATAATATATGTTTTAAGTTTGAACATATGATGAAACATAACTCTTTCTGATATAATACTGAGGAGTAAACGATCGAAAAAAATCGGAGAAACAATCCAAAAAAATCGATGCTATTTTGGATTGTCGATTGCGATTGGATTGTCATCCGAATAATCGATTGTCCAAATTTGGATTGCCGATTGTCCAAATTTGGCTCGATTGGATTGGATTGTCGATTGGATTGGATTGGATTGGCAACCCTGGTCTTAACACCTTGTGGTGATAATGACGTCGTGAAAAAAACCTGTTTTTACTATTTTGGGAATTAGCAATTTCCAAAGTATTTTACTATGATATCGGTGTTAGGAATCATTCGACATATGCAGAAAAATGTGGACTCCTCACCTACAATATTATTCTCAAACTAGAATAACTCTGAAATGAAGTGGGTTAAAGGAAATTCCCAACACACTAATGGCCGTTACTTCCGAAATACTTTCTGAAATGGTTTAATACATTTATGGTGATTATGATATGACAGAAAAATCTAGAATTACTGCTGTGCAGGCAGCATTTTATTTTGGAGTTACTACAATCAACCAACCACCAAAATGTAATGCCTCCAGCTCCAAAGGAACATGCTGCCGGCACAGCTGTAATTTTATATTTACTAACTTCTCGACTATTGCGTGTCGTTTGGTACCGGTTTCAACTTTCTACGACCACTGGTTCATATCCAACGTGCTGTGCTAATTCCCACAATTAATAATTGCAACAGAATGGATTCTGCCAGTATATTACATATATCCTTTCTGAACTATGCAGCTCGCCTGCAGCTTTTGTTACACTTCATTATCTATTTTAATTCGTGGTATATGTTATCCCTAGTCCGATAATTATTCAATCCTATGCTTGGCTTTGTAGCTTGTATCAATACTGCACTCATTTAAACAGATCATTACTATAGTCGGTATACAGTTAATGGGCGCTACTCTCCCCACTCTCACGCACGGAGAGAACACATCTACACAAGAACTTGTCCTGAGTCTAAACTCAGATACAGAGATGTCCTCTGACGTCACAGCCGCGCCCCCTCAGGTCCGGCGGCCCTACCAGTACCCCCCTCCCCCCGGGAAGAAGTATTTCGCGGACAACTTCAAACTCGGCACCAAGAAGTTTTCTAACCACAACCTGCAGGACTTTCTCTTCGGAGACTCCTCCGACCTCAACTACCTGCCCTCCGAGCCCGGCCCGATCCCCTTCAAGCGGGCGCCCGACAACGTGCCCCTCCCCGCGGTCCGCTCCGTCCTCAACCTGCACACGGACTCCCTGCGACTGCTGGACCTCACTAAGCAGGGTCTGGCGGAGTCTCTCTGCACGCTGCAGTTCGAGTTTGACTCTGAGTGCGAGTGCCAGGTGTCGGTCCTGTTCTCCGTCCCCGTGGAGCACTCCCCCGCCTTCCTCACCGCAGACATCTCCAGGGACCCCGAGCTCTGCTCCGACACCTACTCATATCCGGCCGGGTTCAAGCAGAAGTAAGTTACGACTGTTATAGTGGGATACAGTATATTATCGTAAGTACGAGCACTAGGGACACCATGATTTGTTCGCCTAATCCGAAGTACGTATAACCCAGTGGATACAAGTGTAAGCGCGTTATGGGGACCCCAGCATTTAGGCCCCCTGCCTTTTAGAATACTAGCGATATGGGGACGGGTTCCTAAATGCTAGGGCTTTAGGGACGGGCCCCCTAAAACGCTGGGGTGCCCATAACGCGCTTACACCGGTGATAAGAACATATTTGTATTGAAAAGTATCGTTTATGAGAAGATATTTCTCCTCCCATCCATATAAACGGTATCAACTTTATTATGGATTGTTTTATTTGTTATTACGTATTTCATTCATCTTCGTTATGTCTGGTACCCGTACATACTATACCTTTGCTGTAGATTCTCAGAGCCTACCTTCCAGTTCTGCTTCGGCAACCTATCCAATGACGTCACGTTCTCCCGCTCCTCGCGCACCTACCCCATCGTCATAAAGCTGCAGGCCGACGTGTCCGTGCCCGGGTCCCCGCGGCGGCAGCGACAGATCCACACCTCCCTCCTCTCCGTGGAGGCCGTTTCCAACCGGTACAAGCCGGTGCTGCTCAAGCAGCGGCTCACGGTCGACTCGCTCACCTTCCTGCTGCAGGAGATATACGGACTCTCGCGTCCGGGCGACTGCGAGGCGGACGCGGCCTCTCTCGGCTCGCAGACCAGCCAGCACCTGGAGCCGGGCGAGGAGTGCATCGTGTGTCTCGCCGAGGCTAAGGACACACTCATCCTCCCCTGCAGACACCTCACCACCTGCGCCCACTGCGCCTCCTCTCTCAAGTTCCAGTCCAAGAAGTGTCCCATCTGCCGCCGGGAGTTCACAGCCCTCCTCAGAATCCGCCCTCTCGGCAAGCCCGGCGTCTCCGCCCCCCCTCCCAGCCCCCCTCCCGCGGGCACCTTTGCCTCCGAGGGGTACCGGAGCGTGTCCCTCTTCCAGGCCGTGCACGGGATCACCCGTCCCGCCCCCTCGGTCCCCAGACACCCCCCCGGGCCCGCCCCCGTCCGGTCGCTTGCCCTCCTGGAAGAGGAGACCCTCTCGTCCGTGCCCTACCCCGCCAGCCCAGCTGACACCAGCTACTCCAACCCCTCTCTCCCCACTCAGCTAGCCGGCAACCAAACAGACGTATAATCTGATGCGGAGATTATACTGCACACATTCATAACTATTCTAGTTAGATGTATTCTGTAAGGCACTCTCTGTTTGTATATATATTTTAATCAATCATTGGATTCACACAATTTTTATATTTGTTTGCTGTTTCTCTGATTTACGGGATACATTCTAAATTTTGCATTGCACTGCTGTCTGGTTATAGACTGATCTACGTAAATATTCAAGTTTCCATTATTATAAATTTATCATAATTTATTTTATATTTTTCAGAAGCCTGATTCATTAATATTCTTAGAATGGGTAAGAGGTTGACAGCCAGCAGAATTTCCTTCTCCTCTCTAATGCAATACATACACCACATAGACACGGCTATTCTCATATCGGCAATACTCGTATGGGTGCTAATCTGGGCTTTGTTTATCCACATTGAGTTCGGTTTGGTGTTCCTCTCTCTCTCGATGATATCGTTCCTATTCCTCACTCTCGGCAAGAAGAGATCTAGACGGGAGCTCAGTGCCTACTCGGTATTCAATCCGGACTGCAGACGACTGCCCGGGACACTCACTGGAGAGCATGTGGATAAGGGGATTAAGTTTCAATTCGATTAATAGTCACTGATTTGGTTGTAAATATTTATGCTTTTAATATGTGCAGGCGATGTTTAACATTTTGTCTAGATCCTAAAGTCTAGACTCTAGACAATGCTGGGACCTGAATCGTGTAACATGGATTGGTGGTTAATTAATTAAGTTTACTATAGTTTTGTCTAACACAATTATGAGAGTATATCGGTATTAAAATACCAATGTGGTTACAATATAATATTGCAATATAATAGTTAGATGCTGCGCTTCATTGTCTGTTGCGTTGTAGACTATGGTTAGTGTGGGTCGAGTGAAGCGCGTCTTCTTGCTAGCTTTCGTACTCGTACTCACTGTAGGCGTTTTCTTGTTGTTGTTTACAAATAATCGCATGGATAAGCTGCCCACAGACAACCCGACTTCGAAACCCAAACAAATTCTACAAGCTTTCCCAGCAATTGGCAGTGACACAGGTGTCACGCCTGTCAGCTACAGAACTCACATATTCTATTACGCCTGGTACGGAACACCTGCGTTTGACGGCCAGTACTACCACTGGAACCACGTGTACATCCCTCACTGGGACAGCAAGGTGGCGAAGCGGTTTCCTTCTAACGCACGCCACGCGCCGCCAGACGACATCGGGGCCAACTTCTACCCGGCGCTCGGCTGCTACAGCTCTTTCGACCCTCTGGTGGTGAGTCGACACATGTCGGATATTCGCGGCAGCGGCGTGGGCGTGGTGGCGGTCTCCTGGTACCCTCCCGACCAGGCCGACGAGGAGGGGAGGCCCTCCGACTCTCTGGTGCCGCTGCTGCTAGAAATCGCGAATAACTTCTCTATTAAAATCACATTTCACATTGAGCCTTACCCTGGGCGCACTGCTATCTCAGTGAGAGGGGATATCGACTATATTATGAATACATACTCGCAGCATCCGGCATTCTATATGTACCATGGACACGATACTCCTCTGAAAGGCAAGCCTTTATTCTATATTTACGACTCGTATATAATATCTTCCAAAGACTGGGCACAGGTGTTTACACCTGAGGGACTGCACTCAATTCGTGGTACGCCCATAGACTGCGTTGCTATTGGATTAGTGGTGAACAAGAGAGATACGGATTATATTCAGGAGTCAGGATTTGATGGTTTCTACACTTACTTCGCATCTCGTGTGTTCACGTTTGGCTCTGCGCCTAGAAATTGGAAGGAGTTGAAGGCGCGAGCCTCTGAAGCAAACTTGCTGTTCATCCCTAGTGTGGGGCCTGGCTACATGGACACTGCAGTCAGACCTTGGAACAGTGCTAACACTCAGGCCAGGAATGGTGGCCAGTACTATGCGGAGAACTTTCTAGAAGCAATTGAGTCTGGTGCTGACCTTATTAGTATCACTTCGTATAACGAGTGGCATGAAGGCACACAGATCGAACCAGCTGTTCAGAAGGCAAACTACTTAGACTATGAGCCAGAAAAACCAGATTTCTATCTACAGAAGACAAACGAATTGATCTCAATATACGATAAGAGTATCAACTAAATTATCGAAAAAGATATGGTATCTGTTTATTTTATATTTGTAGGTTGATTCAAATAATAATTTTTATCACACACATTAAAGAGCTAATAGTATTGGTTCTAACCAAAGATAAAACACTGGTTATAACTGTTTTAAATTCCCGCTCTCAATAATTAACTGTGAATGTCGTAGAGCCGTTATGCCATAATAACGAGTCCTTCAGCCTCGGTTGCTTTGCGACGAATCATCAACTACTACGCTACGCGGTCTCGATTTATTCTCATTGAAATATATGTTAATCTAATATTGATCTAATGTAGTACATTCACTGATCTTTCTCTCATACAAGTCATACTATTAGTTGTTTCAGCTTACAGCAACAAACTATATTTCCAGTAGACAATACTTCTAATATTTCGCAATTTTGTCAATCTATATTGTCAACAACAATAATAGACCAGAGACGGAACCGGTCGGATCTGACCGGCACCGTTCGACCGGTCGGTCGAGATCTCTATATGATCTATTCGATATCATAATATCATAATTTGTTTTGATTGAATCTGGCTCCAATAGCCCTTGAGAGCTTAGTAGTCTTAAGGAGGCTTCCTTAAATAATATTTATTCCTAAATTATATGACATGCACTACAGTAGATTCTTATTCTATTATTTATAAATTATTGCTAGCTATGGTTGATCGGTCGACCGGCCGGTCGGGTCGGGTCATGAAAATCCCGACCGGTTCCATCTCTGTAATAGACTAGATTCATCTCGACTTTTCATTGATTTGTTTACCTATTTTTGTAAACAACAACAATAAATATTCATGTCATAAATTGTAAATACGAAATTAGTGTTTAGCATACTTGTTTGCAAATACTAATATCTCTATCTTAATTATGAATGCGGTTTCTATTCCCCCATCACTTTAATATAATCCGGACAAAGTATTTAATATTCTCTGTTAAAACAAATGATTTATTACTAAATGCTGCAAAGCTGCATGCTAATATATAGATATTGATGGAATCAGCAATTAATCTAGAATTACTTGTTACAACCATCTTTACCAGACTTAATTCTCATTATACACATTCCTGACAAAAATACATTCTAAATAAATAGAAATATATTATTAATAGAATTTTATTGGACTACCTACACATTTCCATCTAAATACCATGTAAAGTATATACGTGATATACAGTATTACTACAAAAGGTTTGCATTTCAGTGTGTCCAGTCCAGCCACATACCCAAATAATCCCTCTTGAAATAATCAATTTGTAAAAACTCGATAATACTATTGTAGTATAATTCAGTTTTCTACAAGTTTTTTTTAGTCTAAATCAAATATGTATACTCGTGACCTACGTTATATAACGTAGGTCACGGTATGCTATATTATTCGTGTTGTACGTATACTCCATCAGAAGATATTTGGCTGATTGACTAATTGACTAAAACTTATTCTGTTTACCTGTAAATATAATTCCGTCCGAGACGGAGAAGCATTTAATAATAAATTTATAATTACTAACTTCGATTTATTATAATTGATTTTGGTTGTACAATTCAAATCAAATTGAATTCTGAATCTACCACACACACATTTGGAATGTTATACGTCATCAATGTGTCTCTTCCTCTTCATCCTCACAAACGCCGAGCTGCTCAGCTTCTTGCACCTCTGCGTCTCCCACTGCTGGAACATCTCGGTTCCTTGTCTCCCGCGCATGAACAGCTTCTTCTCGGACTCGTCCAGTCTGCTCGTCACTTGCAGCTGGTCCCGGTCATAGCTGTTCTGGGATATGTCCATTATGTACTTACTCCTAGAGCTGAATGCCTATGCAAACAACAATAGGTTACATACGGTATTCCATATGGGGGTAAGCGGGACTGAAACATGTACCGCCCTCTATTAATATACATTCCCGATTGGACTCTCGCATTGAAGTAATACAAAATCAGTTTAGGCGTATACAATACTATCCATTTCTAATTAATTAATACGAAGTGACTTTAGTACGGTATTCATTGGAGTTACCATTACAGTATAATAAGTCAACTATATTTCATGAGAAATGGAATTAGTTTAACTATTTGAAAATCTTTTGCTACTTCCTAAATTACAAGCCAACGTCCTTCATTACATCACCTACATACTAATTGAGTTTCCTCTGCCATATGCAAATAAATACAGTAGAACTCGATTAAGACGAACCACCCTGGGAAACAAGAAAAAGTACGTACTAACTGAGGTACGTCTTATCCGTATGAATAATCCTTAAGTCGAAATACTGACTTGTTCAATGATATGAATACGATGTAGGATATTCAAGTCTTTAACATACTTAACGATATGATTAAAGTATTTTGTTGTCACCTACTCAACTTAAACCAAATACTAACTGAGTTTTCCTGATAGTTTTCTAGAGTACGTAGTATTAAGCGAGTTCCACTGTATACATCTACGTCGTACATTATGAATAATATTTAATTTACGAACCGCTGATCAATTTAGAGCAGATTTGCTAAGGGGTACATTAAGGGATTTAAGGGGTTTGAACATGATGCTTCTATAAATAATATTTCCATGTGTACTAAAGCTCGGATTACAGGGGGTATACTGTTTATTCAAAAGAACAATTCTCTGAATTTTCCTTATACAGCAATTTCTTTCATTAAAATAGTGTTCTGTCTACCTAATCATATATAAATTCCAATTTATTTTTATGTTTTAATTTTTTAAGTATAGGCAAGGGCGTTAAGGCCTAGTGTAAGATGTTAAAACGCCCATAGCATAGCGTGGGACGAACATTAAACAGTTAATCAATCGCGATAACTGTATAACGGGACAAATGTATGTAGTTGCTGTTTATACGAATCTCATCTGATAACAAGAAAAAATCTTAGTTGATGTAAAGTAATAGTTTGCTCAGCATATCGTTTAAATAATAAATACTAGATATTTTCTCCGCTTCCTACCTTAACTAGAATCTCAGCAATAACCTCTGCATCCGGGGTCTCAAAGCCCAGTAGTTTTATTCCACTCTCGTAGAAGTAGGGGCCCAGCTTGTGGAGATCAGCTGATATAGCGTCTGCCTCTAGCAAATGTCGAACCTCTTTACTGTACTGTAAGGGTACATTCACCTGGAGTGATAAATTTCAGAGAAATCAATTATACTAGCTCAGTTTTTCTAATTATAAATTGGTATATAATTGTATAATTTGTATTTAATTAACAGAAGACGCATTCCTTCAGTTGGATATCATTTTAAAGACATCAACAAAATGATCTAATTAATTTGGAAACCTGTTTATTCAAATATGTACTTCTTTCATAGTCATAATTATGCAGTATTTGCATATTTCTGTAGTCAAATCATATGGTAGAAATTAATTCTTCTAAGTGCTTTTATGGTAAATTTGTGTGTTCCGAATAGAAATTATTGCGGAATTGGTTAAATATCTATTAACAGACAGAACAGCTGTTACATATGAAGAATCTTGTGCATAATCCTTTCAAAAATAACAAATTTAGATTTCATCTAAATTCATAAATCCTTTGAGACTGTTTGTTCAAACAATATATCAATCCAAGGTGAAATCCTCTTTTTCATTTTTCTTCAAATTGTCTGATTAGAACGCATTACAAACCTTGACAATGTTCTTTCTCCCAGCAAGAGACTTCGCTAGCCAGAGCGGCAGGTCCAGCTGTGTGCCCGTCTCGATGTGTTCCGCCTTCGAGTTAGCATTCAGGTAGCCCAGTCTGTAGGCAGTCACATTGAAGCCGCAAGGCACCCTGCTCTCCGAAGCCAGGATATCGTCGATGTCGTAGAAGTTGAGTGGCTCTGAATAGTGACTCACGTAAGTGGAGTCACGGAAGTTGGCTGATTGTGATAAGCTGGTGTTATCAAGCTGAGAAAACGAACTCATTCCTGCTAATTGAGTCACTGTGATTGATTGTTTTAATTGAGTGATAATATTAATATTAGAATCAGCTAATTAGAATCACCTAGTTCATGCTTGAGGTTGTATGATAGATTCATTTAAACAATTATCTGCATATAGCTCAATCACCATTATACACAATTATATACCCATAATTAATTGCTCATCCCTACCAGCTCATTAACAGAAAGTTTAAGTAATGCATTGGACCCAAACTCTCTCTAAAGAGATGATAAATCGATAATCATTATGGCAGTAGTTATTCAAATGAGCAGTTAAACCAGATATATTAACTCACATTATCAGCTATTTTCACTAGATATGTGTTACAGGATGGTATATTGGTATTACAATATTGTATTGGGTATTTCCCAGAGATGCAGCGGTCCGGAAATTTCATGGACCGGACCGGACCGTCATGATTTTTTCTGGACAGTCCGGACCGGTCCAGACCGTATGATCAAAATATTGGATCGGTCTGGACCGGTCCAGACCGATGAACCGGTCCAGACCGATGTACTGGTCCAGACCGTTATATCCCTTATTTGGACCGTTACAGACCGCAAAGTAGGGTGGATAATTATATCCACTTGTGTTTATAAGATACTTATTACTTATGTGCTTGTAAACAATGGGTAATAACGGATTTGAGCCCGATCGCTTGTCCAATCTAGGATGAGTCCAGACCGATGAACGGTCCAGACCGTTGAACCGGTCCAGACCGATGAACGGTCCAGACCGATGAACGGTCCAGACCGTTATATCGTTAATTTGGACCGGTCCAGACCGCACTTGAAAACAAGCAGACCGGACCGACCTGAGACCGGTCGGTCCGGTCCGGTCCCGGTCTGGACCGCAGTCCGGTCCAGACCGCTGCATCTCTGTACTATTTCCTCTGTTCCTGCTCACAGTACAACCTCTCTCTGTAGTAGATTACTGAAATTAATATCTTGCGTCACATTCCCTCATGCAGTCTATTTGTTGTCTACAATTATTTAATATTCTTGAACTGGTTTATCAGATATTGGATCTTTGTAACGCTCTATGGCTGTAATTAGATAGGAGGGCGTATCCATTGAGGGGAAGTTGAGTTAGGGTAGTCCTCACTTGACTCAATCACAACAATTTATGTTTTTCAGCAAATATTTGGCCAACGTCACTCAATATTTGCATCCTAATATCGATGATTTTCTAAAACAACTTGCAGTGTATAAATTAATGAGTATATAATTCATTAATTATATTAGACACTTCTAAATGCTTACTGCCTGAATTATGTAAGTATAATTATTAATTAAATGTTGTTTGTATTACGCAATGGGTAATTTTACAATGGTCTCGCACCTGGTGCGACAAATACAATCTGGATAAAACCTTATTCTGACAGTTCTAAAGCAATTTGATTAGAATCTTTCTTAGCATAATTCAGATATCCTAGAGGTTGTAATGATATTGATGGGTATGCGCTATTTTCGTGTCAATTCTTTGCTAAAAGTATTGTTTGCTAGTGTAATATGTTTCCTCTTGTATATGGTATTTACAATAGAACAACAGCCCGATATAGCTCATAGAACTTGTTCCTATTTGCCATGTAAACTCAGTGGATTGGAAGGCCAGTCCAGCAGCGCTGTGCTCTACCTGGTGACGCCCACTTATACTCGCCTCACGCAGAAAGCAGACCTTGTCAGGTTATCCCAGACACTCATGCATGTCGGGAATATTATCTGGATTGTAGTTGAGGATCGCAGCAGTAAATCCGATCTGGTTTGGAATCTGCTTGAGAGATCGAGACTGCAGTATGTGCATCTGAGTGTGGAGACGCCGGATATATTCCGGCTGAGACCCGGCGAGAAGAAGTATGTCCAGCACAGGGGCGTGGAGCAGAGGAACCTGGCGCTAGACTGGCTCCGGGAGAGTCCCAGTCCCGCTGTCCGCTCGGGCGTGGTCTACTTCATGGATGACGACAACACGTATGACATTGAACTGTTCCATCACATGCGACGGGTGAGTAAGATTGGAATTTGGCCTGTTGCGCTGAGTGGGGGGAACAACTATGAAGGTCCTATCTGCGAGAAAGGTAGAGTAACTGGGTGGTATTCTATCTGGGACACGAAGAGGAAGTTCCCTATCGACATGTCCGGGTTTGCAATAAGCCTGCAGCTACTGCTGGGCTACCCTTTGGTCTACTGGAGCCGCAAGTCCAATATAGGAAACCTTGAGTCCGACCTGCTTATAGCGTTGGAGGTAGAATTGAGAGACTTGGAGACATTAGACGACACGTGTAGCAAGGTACTAGTCTGGCATACACAAACTGTAAAGTTTGAGTACATCAAAGACAGGATGGAGAGAATTGGAAGGGAGAAGCTACAAGAATACATGGATGTAGAAGTTTAATTTGTATTTCATATTTGTAACATAATTAACGCACCACTTCTTATTATTTAAATTAGTAATACAATTGTATTCATACACGTATGTAGGTAGCATGGCCTCTGATAAGACTGCATTACAGTACAAAGAAGAAGGGAACATACACTTTAAGAACCTGCAGCTTGACATAGCTCTCGACTGCTATTCAAAAGCTATAGAGCGAGACAGCTCTAACCCGGTGTACTACAGCAACAGGGCTCAGTGCCTCATCCGCATGTGTCTCTATCGTAGAGCTATCCCAGACGCGGAGAGAGCTATATCTCTCGACCCGAATAACCCTAAGTACCACTACAGGCTAGCCGTTGCTCTCTCCGGAGTGGGAGAGCACGGGAGGGCCTGCGGCATATTGGAGGGATGCGCCGCACAGCATGCTGACATCCCGCCAGCTCTGGAGCGAGAGAGGGCCTACCTACAGAACACCAGAGGGGTGTTTGATCTCAGTGCAATGCTGCGCTTAGCTAAATCTGACAGAGAGATTGATATAGCAGAGTATATCGGCCCTGTTTCTATTAGGACTGTAGAAGGGAAGGGCAGAGGATTGTTTGCTGATAGAAACATCAGGAAAGGGGATTTTATATTTGTTTCTAAGGCAGCTCTATTCACTAGAGAGCCCTTAGACACTCCCCCTCAGAGTACCCCGTTACAGATCGATAGAACTACACTCAAGTTAATGGAAATGCTAACTCAACTCATCCCGCTAGCTGACACACTGACAATCGCAAGACTTTCCTTGCTATTCGGCTCTAACATACGTTCTCAGCCCATCTCTGCATCAGTGGAGCTATACTCTCCCCGGGGCTACGAGATAATAAGAGAGCACGAGAGCTATTTCTCCAGTGAAGAGATGAGAAAGGAGCTCGCTAGGAGCGTGTTTGATCTTGTTGTGAAGAACCAATCTTCCGCAGCTAGTGTAACATACAATCTGCCTACCCTGACTTCACAGCCTAGCATCGATCATGGACCCGAGGCAAATGGAATTTGGTTCCTGCATTCATTCTTCAATCACTCCTGTCTGCCCAATGTGTTCATTTCAAACGCTGGCAACGTTTGTATCGCTCGTGCGAACTCAGATATTTCTAAAGGGACTGAGTTAACGCGGGCTTACATTGACTCCAGCTCTGTAGATATAACACGTCTGTTTACAATTCGGGAAAGGAAGAAGGAATTAAAAACTTGGGAGTTTACTTGTCACTGTGAGTTGTGTGAGTTTGAGTTAGATCCAAGGAATAGAGGAATATTAGAACGCACGATTGAGCTCTATGAGCGAACTTGCCAGCTTCTATCTGAGACAGAAAACGCAAGTGCTACACAAGTTAATGCACATTTTAAGAAACTGGAAAATCTCTTCTCTGAAGTGTTCGCAATTGCAGAGGAAATGAATCTTGGAAAGCGTAGATTCAACGACACTGTGTGGACTGTTATAATGAAGTTGATTTTCCGCTACGGCCGCTCCATTACTGAATTTTTTGCGCTCAGAAGAATGGATTCTTATTACCATTACATTGATCGAGCACAACAGTTCTTTTGTGAAAAGGATTTGCAACACGAGACCAGATTTTGGTATATTTATATGCAAATACTTATTTCTGTTGGGCCACTCATTCCATCTGCTAAGAAAAGGAAGAAGTTAGCTGAAGAAAACTTCTATCGTGTCAAAGCATTACAAATGTATTTCTAATTCAGATTTAGTCCTAGGCATTGACATCTAATATAATTAGTACCTTTATGATAATGATATTTTAACCATTATAGAATACATTCTTTTATGAGCTTTGGATACCACATGACTATTTAATTATTTGTTATTATTGACTTTAATTATAAACCTTATCTACGTAACACCAAGGAATCTGAGTGTACTATTTCTTATGCTTGATTCTTTTCCCACAGAAGAAAATCACCTTCAGTATGAAGTGATTTATTTGATCTTCACTTAATCACTTTAGCACATTCCATTTGTTTGCCTTATGATCATTATTAGAGCTTTTTAGAAGGACAAGCTTGAGTATACTGAGAAAACATATTATAGTTATCCTTTCACCACCGTTTATACAATTAGCAAGTTAAGTAGCTGTAATTATTATACTCAAATGTTAAATTCATTAATTCAAATTTATTGAACATTTAACAAGTACTAACATCGATATATCGGGATGGAAAAATATCGAAAATTCCGCTATTTACCGGAAATTCCCAAAAAATATCGCGTATTTTTTTAATATATCGAAAAATATCTGAAAATGTCCGATATTTTGGTATTTCCCGATATTTTCCGTAGTTTGTATTTTACCCATTACATCATAAACATGTTTTAAGCTAACTTTCGGGGGCCCGGATCAAAAGTATGTGCCGGGCCCCCTAGTACCCTACCCCCACTAGTTCAAATTGGATTGAAATTTTAAGGAGCATGCATCTGAATAAATTTGGGTTCGGAAATGTGATTTCCCGCATTTTGACACCGCTGTTAGACAAAATGTATAGGTTAATAAAATTGCAATTCTTTCTACTCGTTTTGCATAACCAGAAACTTAAACTCTCTTCATGTAACACTAAATTAATCTCAAAAGAAATGTACTATCAAGCAAAAATATAATTTCATCTAAATTGCTAACTGACAAACAAATACCGTAGTTATATTTATTAGAAAAGAAATAATTATCATATAACATAACTTATCATGAAGTATGATTGAAGTATATCTGCATAAGGGGAATTTGGAACCCTTGGTGGCCCTCTGGACATCGGGGGCCCTGGTTCAATGAACCGCCGGAACCGCCTATTGCTACGCCACTGAAAATTTCCTGATATTTCGCTATTTAAATAATATCAAGATATATTTATCGATATCGGGAATTTTTCCAGATATCGAAATTGTAAAACCTTGAAAATTATATTGCGATTAGAATCTGGATATCCTATAACCCAGACAGCTCTATAGCACCTGTTAGATTAGCTATGTTTGTACAAGTGTGGCTAGATTTCTGATGTCCTCCTATTACCTACACTTCCTTTCCAGAGCCTTTTTGTGTGAAGGCATGAGAAGAGTACTAAATTTGGTAGAAACTATCATGTTATTACAATACCAATGAGAATTTTAATCGGAATAAGCAACTATAATAGATTACTTGGATTATAGTATACATTGTTTAATTAAGTAAGTAAACAGTGTCACTAGGTACCATATTAAGATGAGAATCCTCACTATTCCAATCTTAGGCACATAATAGAAATAAGAAAGCCAAAATGGCCAATATGAGCACATATTGTGACACATATTTAAAGTAATATCTGGCCGTCCACTGTACAGATATACCCAGCCATATAGTCTGAGGAAAGTACTTTTGGCTAATTTCAAATCGACACAATATTAATTCCGCCCTAGCAGACTCAATTAATTACCAGTATGTAAACACAATATGTACTATATCAACAAACTTGTAGCTCTAATTGGATTTTATTGTCTATGTATGTTTTTGCATATTAGGCACTATTTTATTCTTAACTTAGTTGAGAAACATTAAAATTGACTTGTTAATCTGGCATACTCTTTAAAACATTAAGAGACACTAATTTACAAAATTTATATATGCTCCAAATACGACAATATAATTATCATCATAATTATGTGTTATACCAAACAATTGAACGTTCATATATTCATGAGTCGTCTGGAGCTCATTCGATAGTATTCTCTAATCGAGTTAATGTAAAGTATAAGATTTGGTAGGCGTATTATTAGTAATCTTGAACATTTTAATCGCGAATCAAATTTGTAATAAGTAGTTGGGTATTAATTAATTAATTAATTGCATCATAAATCATTTCTAAGAACTCCCTCTGTCTGTTGTCAGCCATCTCACTGATAGATTTATCAAGGTTTCATTCGCGTCTGAAATCGTAATCAGATAATTATCCTATTTGCATTTGCCAAAATGATGATTCAATTCCCGTCGCAACTTTACAACAGGGTTTCATCCAAATCACTTATTTAGAACTCTCAAGATCGTATTTACATTGTCCTTTCATTCCAGTTTCCCTGTATTTCCGTACTTAATTAAACCCCCTGCATGCTCCTTGATTAGAACCCTTAGAATTAGATTATAATTATTTCTTTATCAAGAAGTACTGAAATAGAATTGTTAATGAAATGAAGCCTTCTGTTGAAAAGTAGGAGTTTGTAAGAGGAGATCATGTCGTTAGAATTCTTATAGCAAGAGTTGATTTATTTCCTGTCTCGCTACGTACATAATCTATTCAATACAATTCACAATGTACGAGATCCATTGTCACGGTATGTACTAGCTAAGCTTTATCCTCCTATAAATATAAATTGAATGAACTTGTACTCGAATAAGTCTGATTTGTTTGTTTACTTGTTTACTATTTGTGCTTGAATTGGATCATTTCTATCTGTTTCTCCAGTTGATACCACATACAATGCAGGTTGAATTACATAGGCAGAGATATAGTACATTATCAAACAGAATAATGCATTTCAATCTTATAACTCGGAAATTACCCTCTACCCATCCCTACTTCACGAGCAGTAGCGAGAGCTCGTCTTCTTCCTGCTCTCCTTCTTCTTCTGATAGCGGTAGAGGCCAGAGTTATATCGGTAAAGGGGGATCGAGGTTAGTATTCAAATGATTATATTTATAATTAACATATTAAGTACGGTAATTGCTAGTTTATATTACATAATTATATTCGTGTTCAAAATAATTTCTCCAAAATATTTGAAACCTCTAATTAGAAAGATTATTTGAATTATCCTTCTGTGTTCTAAGTTCTAACTATTTATAATTCAAACAATATTGGCTAATTGATTTCTGGGCACATTTCTATATTCATGACTTAGTTACTATAGTGATTATAATTTGAACAAAAACTATTTAATATTCATTTGTGTTTTATTGTGGTAACTATTTGTGAGATAATTTATTCTCGTCTCATTCTTTATGACTTATGCAGCTGTCTGCATTCTTACCATATTCTCATTATGTAGTAATTATTGCTTATAAACCTCAATTCAGGTTACGTACATTGATTTATCAGCAAACACATTTAGATGCCCACTAATGCAATGGTTTATTGGTTAATTAATCTACCTGTCTAGAACAACTATGTTCATTTTAATGTTCATTTTAACAACGAATTGTTTATGTTTATGACGAACTAATGCAATAAGATTAGTTGTTGTTGTTGTTGCTTCCTATTGTCACAATTGATTCTCAACAGCTTTCATCTATGTACATATATAGCAAATGCATGCATCTGTTCCATACAACTTTAATGAATTCCATTTACCTAATTAGTTTCTATGATATTAGACGACTAAACATCACCTGTGCATTATGGTATGGACATACTAATTTATGTTGATGACTTCTTAATAATATTTTCGACAATTTCTATTTGAATTTAGAACTCAACTAGTTTTGCTTGCTGGTCTATGTTAGAATTCCTATGTATCTACACTGGATCATGGTGTCGTTATCTAATTGGAAACAAATAACACACCTGTTGACATGGCTCCATAGGAGGTGAAGCCACTTAAAGCAATTTATCCAATTAATTATTGTTACAGTTCGTCTGTTGTATAATTTCAGTAGGGTAATTTGACAATTCTAGATAACTTCTCTATTGTGCTAGAATATGTATCTTGCATAGGTGTCGACGCGATGTCGACCCCCCCCAAAACAATATTGTTGATTGGGGGTCGTAAGTATCAATTCGCTAGTCCACATAAATATTTCCTTACCTAAATTCAACCTAAAGTAATTCTCACCAATAATTAGCAAATCAACATCCCTGGCTGATTCTAACTTGTTGGATATTTTATATTTTAGCTTTCTTGAAGACTGTTTATTCGGGTCAAATTCTTTAATTCAGCGACTCGACTTTAGGATGTAGTAATTAGTTAAGTTATCACTTTGGGTACTTCTGTTAATTATTTTCGATCAATAAGCTTATGACACAGTAATCTGATATCGTTATAACGACACTTCTCCCTACATTAGTAAACTAATTAGAGCTCTACATTATCTGATTGGATAAAATATGTCTATTACATCATCACTTGTGATCGAATCGAGATGATGATTCTTACATATAACGTTGCTGCCTAAATTAGAATTAATTCTCTCTTCTGGGATAGCTTAGCTTTTAACCGCTAATTTACCATAAGTGCTATAATTCCACTAATTTCTAAGTTGACTAATTTATTGAAAATGGAGGGAATTATTGATTATTTACGATTGTTCATTTAATACCAGCGCTAGCAATAATATTTGACCCATTTCAAGTTCTCAAAATAATACCCTAGCTAATTATATTTAAAATATATCGGAAACTACAGATACAAGTATTATGAAAATAAATTTTGACTAATTCTTGAATAATTAATGGTTAGTCAACTTAGACTAATTTTGATGCAAATTTATTTACATTTAGCTAATCTCTTCATTTTTATCTCGCTAATTAAAGAATATTTTGAGTAATTAATAGTTAATTAAGTAAGCTCTTGCTGTAAGTATTTGTTGCGGATTGTAGTTAACCTTCTAGCTGCTTCAAACGTGAATTAATGATTAATATACAGTAAAACCTCATTAGTACGAACAGTGCCATGGAACCGTAAAAATGTATTCGCCATTTTCGGAATTTGTATTGACCAATATCATTCGTATTGAAAAGGTTTTGAAGGAGACACCGATAGTGTTCGTACTAACGAGGTTATACTGTAATATAATATTACAAGCACGTGCCTTTTATCTTACTTTGTAGTTTCCATTATTCAAACTCCTTAAACCAAGTACGTTATGTATTTCTCAGAATTGATTAGCGTTGATTTAGTGAAGAATCTTTAAAATTCAGTCACTTAGTTGATTCAACTATCTTGAGTATGAACTCGTTTGCAGCTCTAATTAACGTGTAATTACATATCAGCTTGTCGATAGACACTATTCAGTTCTTTTACAGAAACAACATTTTTGGAGTTATCAAAGAGGTCGCAATTATGTTTGGAAAGATTGATACTAATCAATTTAATACTACGTCTTTATAAGCATGACGTAGATCTGTGTGAGTCTCTTATCATCAGCTGTTTCTTATTATTACGAGACTATATTTTGGTCAGTAATGGCAAAGTGTTTGTAACAGGATTCTGTCTAAGCCTTTGGGAGTTTCTTGGATGAGATAATGTTTATCAGCATTGTTGTCACTGGAGTTTACCTTACCCTTCAGGAATGATTTCCTTATCAAAGCTCTTATCAATGTAAAGGACAATTCTGCTTGATAATATAGCTCTAGTACTGTTTACAATGCAATTTATATTATATTATCTACTATTATCCAAAGAACTTTTCTACTGAATCCTAACTTAATGACACCGTTTCACATCTATTTGTTCAACGCATCTAATACAAGATGCCCTAGCTCTCATTACTTCTACTAATGTGTCCACTTTAGTAGACACATTCCATACATTTAATTATGTGTCACTTGAGATTATTAAATTCTCATATCTTACGGAGCACCTGGTACAATTTTGCACGATTTCATTTTCCTATCTGACCTCAGTTTTCCTCGTACGTCCATGCTATATGCACTGTGATTAGATAGCAATCTTGATTGAGTCACCTTTCTTGGTTACGTATTCAATTGGGTAGGTGGGTACATATTAGAAATTTGCAATAGTATATAAGTTATGTAACATTATTAAAATTCACCAAGTGCTGACCACTGACGTACTTATCAACATTATGACAAGCATAATAAATGTTAATTTATTCCAGGATTATGTACGTATGTTAATTGAGCTATGACTGACTCTTTGTTTGTTGCTGAAAGTCCTCTGTAATTGAATCTCTAATTATCCAAAAGATCAAGAAATTGAATTATCATACAATTGAAAAATTATTTATTTAATACAGTGGAAACCGGGACGGTCGGTCAGTGTTTAGTCCCGTTTTACCAATTTACGAATTATACATAAGATATTGTTTCATCACCCTTATAAAATGTAAATAATGTTTATAGTAATGGAGTGAGATAAGGACTGTCATTGAAGTACATATAATTCTACATTATTCATGGTATTTTGAAATTTTTTATCACAACAGTCATTTTGCATATAAATTCCCCATCAATTGAGAAAAATCATGAAAATTACTCTCTTTCTCCGTTTATTGGGATCTTATCACCCCAAATGACTGATTATTAAAAAGTTTGCCTTTATTAATTGTTTTATCTCTTAGTAACGATGTGTTGTAAAACATTTATGCTACATACAAATTATTATAAATTAATTAACTCCCAAATAGACGTAACTCCAGTTACCGAGTACTACATAGTAACTCTGATAAGTACAAGTTTAGATCCAGTACTTTTCTTGTAGCTTATTTTATTAATATTATTTGTAATTACTAGTATTAAGTAATTACTCTGTCTGTAGTTATTTGTTACGAATGTATCTATTGAAATCGAGCTTTTAATTTATCTCTACATATCCCTTGTAACTAACTAAAATACGTTTTCAAATGATATACGTATTTTTAAAGAGGATTTTTTTTTCATTTCTTGTTTTGATACAAACTAAACGTTCTAACATAAGATTTTCAATTTCTATTAATTATATTAGTCATCTGATACATGTAATATTGTATTTCCTCCTGACACACTAGCTGTGCCTGATATACAGTAACCAAACTCCTCTCTACTGACTAGCTAACTACACAGCTGCATAATATCATGCAGGGTGTACTGTTAATTTGAAATTAAATTAATCATCTTTTCTTATTTTACTTAATTAGTGTGATTGGATAATTGAATATTGTGTTGAGGTAGATTGGGTACAAATTTATTTTCTCCAAACTTCCTCATCGGCGCAATTAAATTATCCTTTTTCAATTGCAGTTATGCAATTAATGCTAGACCCAGCATACTCGTGGCATAATCTAGTGTATGCAAGTTTTTGCAATGTTACTAGGAGACCGTGATAATTCCTCCTATTCTAAAGCGCCAATAGTTACACCATCAATTTTATAATAGAATGCATAATAATTATATTAACTACCATATACGTCTTACTATTCATTGGATTTCTTCAATTAGTAATTCAATAGAATTTTGGTCGATAACTTTAATGAAAAGACCTATTATAGGTCATTTACATGCGGTAAACAGTTTTAGAGTTTTATTCTTCTAAAATGAGGTATTTGAATCCAAAAATCCAATTGTTAATGAACTGTGACTGTAATTAAGAAAATAATAATAGTCTGATTATTATTCTTTCTTTTGAGTTTGTCTTCTCGGATTATAACATTTCTCTGTTTTCCGCGCTAAATAATAACTCGATTCTTTGTCTGGCCCATTGTTTATTTCGAATACCTTTCCTAGCTTGTATATTCATACAGCGGAACTCTGGAATACTATCAGGCGAAATATCTTATTCGATCTTAACATGATAAATTAATTGATCATTCATTCAGTCTCTTTTCCGTCCCATACATATAATCCACGATATTCTCCTTAGCTTGCTTGTTGTAGTTTAGATTCGTTAGTACAATCAGTGATAATGTCAATGCTAGTGATGGTAAATGATTGTATTGCTAATGATATCTTGCTTGTATCATTAATATGTAATATGTATTCACAAGGGCGTAGCCAGGCTAAAATCTAGGGAGGGGGGGGGGGGGCAAATGTACAACCAGCGAGCGTAGCGTGCGACTTAAATGGGGTCTGGGGGTGAAAATGGCTGAGCTAGGGGGGGCAATTGCCCCTCCCTACGCCCATGTGTATACACAGATCTCAGCATTTAATTACCTCAATAACCAATTTCTAATTAAAGCCAGAAAGATTATCAGAGTGTATTAAATTTCTGATTCAGCATAAGCAAGCCCATTAGGCTAGCAGTACAGTGATAACTCGGCTTACCATAACCCATAAGTACTCAGTATGATTCTATTTAGCATAAAACTCTTATTCCATAACCTGTAGCAAGTTCTTCAGATTATAATTAATACAAAATGAATAAATTTCGATGGTTTCATAGAGAGTGGGCTGAGAGGTAAGATTATTTAATTAATTAATAATTTGGGTTTATTATTGCTTTTTAACAAACATCTTTCTAACGTTTGTCAAGCTGGTTTATTTCCTTATTTCTGGTTAAGTGGCTTTTACTCTATTCTCTTTTATGTATTCTGCTAATCAATTTACATGTGTTTAATTAGAATAGCTACGTATAGCAATCATTTCCTATGGAATTATGGATGAATACCATATAGTACACATCCTGTCGTTTATGAACCTCATTGTATATAAATATATAAAAATAATTCCACAAAGTTAATATATTTCCGAGACGACCAACGGAGATTATTATCACTGAAAGAATTCATACTAACGATGAGCATAGGCACACTATAGTAGATATAATATAGTGTAAATTCAGTTTCATTCGATTTATCTTCAGCATATTATAATAGTTTATATTTATTGATTTTCTATTATTACAGCTGTAAGAATGCAAGTGTGAATTTGTTCTAAATACTATTTAAATTGTATTTGGTTATCAATTTCCTTGTCAATACATTCAATTGTTATTCATATCTAACAATCCTATTAGAATCAAACTACATTCTGCACCTGACTCGATCATTGTTCTCGCAATCCATACTTTAATATATTAATAATTCCTAGAATATGCTCTAATATAGCTTTGGCCGTTCATATCAAAACCTCATAAATCCATTTTTATATACAGCTAACCCAATAAAATTTATTTTATAGGCATATAAATAATATAATAGCTAGTTATACATACCTAAACTAGATTCTATATATACATATGCATTTTCCTCGTACACTTGCTAGAATACATTTTATAATGGTAGTATTTCACATTATACGTAAATTTGTGTGTGATTAAATGACGAATGCGTACTACCGCGATTAACGTATATTGTGTACTGGTTGTGTTAGCATGGACTATTGCGTTGGCAGGTCTCCTGAAGACGTACTTCGGGTTACGAAGGAGGGTCTCGTGAAACAGCGGATACAGCAGTTCGACCGGATGCCCAGTGGCGAGGCGCTAGCGATTGTCTCCGAGGAGCATTGCCAGATGAGGAGACGGACACTGGGAAATGTGGAGCTGAGAAAGAAGTTAGATTCCACTATTTCGCTTCCACAGAGATCTTCTACACTCACACGGCCACACAGCACTTACATCACAAATGCTAGGATTGGAAAAATAGGTAATTATTATCAATATTATTCACAGAATAGCTGAGAGCAATAACTGTATACCAACGAATTGGGAATTTTCTTATCCATTGAGAATTAATCCGAATCTTTCATTTAACATTGATTTGTTAACTGATTACCCAATCTGAATCTTGACAAAGTGGCTTAATGTCCGTGTTAACGTGATTAGAATATACTTGCTATAGAACTAAATCAACTCGATTCAATTAATTAAAAGTTAGTATTATCTCCGGTTAGAAAGTTTAAGGGTTTCGTTGAAGAATAAGATTGTACTAATTGACTGTTCAAATCTTGAGATTATATTGAATGAGCTCAGTACACACTTCTATCTTCCACCAGTAGTTATACTGAAATTTATTCCTAGTTTATTTAATAATTATCATTAATTGCTTGTATTACAAGGTTGCTAGTTATTATTGTTTGTCCAATTTTAGCTGTAGCTATCACTGGACAGAGATTACACATAATTAATTATTGTTCTGTAATTAGTTATTGTACAAATTCTGAACTTATATTTCATAGCACTTTATACAATTAGACTATAAATTGAGAACACTTAGTATTTATTTGTTTGATAGAAGCTGCGCTGGCTGTTGCATTAATAGAGTTCACTGATAATTATGTCTGTTAGAATTTTGTGATTGCTCTACGTATAATAACGTATTGAAATGTGACTCTCTTGATTGAAATTAATTGGGAACATGATGTCGTAATTAACCTCTCCATTGATAGAATTTGCTACAAATTTAACGCAACCATTTTGCTATTTTCTCAAATAGACGAATACATACTCGCTACCTGTTGAATCAATATTTTTTCTGCTTCATTACATTAATTGAGTATTTGCAATTAGATTGTTACATTGTATTTACCATTTTAGACATGAACTCAATAATTTGATTTGTGTGTAGGTATTAAAGTTTTTAATAGGTATACTATTTATTTTTACTAAAAATATATATTTATTACTTATATAACAGGGAATTAATCGATCACCATTAAATGTAATAACTTAAATTATTGCAAATTTTCTTATTCTAATGTTGTTTTTGTGAAGATTTGTGTTCCAATTTGAAAATGAATATTTATTTATGTTAAAAGTAATAGTATTTACTAAGTAGACCAAATATATTTACTGTGCCCCAATTGTTCTAATAGCAATATTGCTCTTTAGCAAGTTACTTTCCATCCCCAAGCGAGCACTAAATGTGAAGGGCATTCATCCCTAGAAAACAATAATTTTAAGACTTGGCATTAAAAGTATTAATTGTTTCTAACATTCAGTTCTATTTGCTAATATAGAGAGAACCTCGTTAGTACGAATACCAGGGGACAGTCAAATGCGTTCGTCTTAACCGGTACCATTTGTATTAAAAGGCTTCGGAGGGGACTGAATAGTGTTCGTATTAATCGTGTTCGTACTCACGAGGTTCTACTGAAGTGCGTTC